>MU224596.1:2525370-2587153 GCA_018584345.1 Thuja plicata
ACTCTTTTCAAAACAGAGGTAGCTGCACCTGTTAATCAAGATAAACATTAAGCAGAGAATTCCTAACTAATCTTGTAGGAATTCAAGCTGTTAGTATTCTGCGGTTTTAAAGCTTAAGATAGCATTTACTTTGAAGCAAAACTGTTTACTAACAATGTGTACAGATCTAATAGCGAGATCTAGATCAACGATCGAGATCCAATACCCATACCATGATGGTATTACAATTATTGTTTACAATGAGTAATGCATAGGGTAAAACAATTAAATGCATAATTACTCTATATAAAAATATTAAATGCACACAATGTCGGCCCAAAAAAGCTTATACAAGTCGGCCGGATAACTTATCCTAAAATTTTGTATCATTCCTGACAAGTATACAAAAACTGTCCTACTCGACATTTAACATCCCTGTCTACTCAGCTCGGCAATGTAACTTAGCTCGGGAATGTAACTAGGAATTGCATAGTTTTAGCTCGGCCATAGTGATAGCCAACTAAAACTGCCTAATGAAATGACTAAGTGTTGGGCACTAATCATCAATAGAGCCTAGAGATTAACACATGTCATGTGTAAGAATTGTCAAAAAGTTAAAATGACAAAGTATAGCTTCAAGAGGAAAACCTAGACATATATTTCTATTCTAGAGCTATTCTATACTAACCTATGTGGAGAAATGAGAACAAAGAGCTACCATGGAGATAGATACTGCACTCTATTTATAGATGATTATTCTAGAATGGTGACTGTTATGTTTTTAAAAGTGAAATCAGAAGCATTCAAGATGTTTAAATATTATAAATCTATAGTGCAAATGAAAAGTGGAAAAGAACTAAAATTTCTAAGATCAGATAGAGGAGGAGAATTTATTTTTGATGAATTAACTAACTTTTGTAATGAACATGGAATTCAAAGACATGTTTCTGCACCGAGAACACCCCAACAAAATGGGATTGCTAAGAGAAGAAACAAATCAATTGTTGATTGTGCTAGAACACAGATGATTGAAAAAGGAATCACACAAAAAATTTTGAGAGAATCTGTCAGTAGTTCTATCTACACATTAAACTAAGTTCAATTGAACAAGGACACCAATAAGACACCTTATGAGCTATGGTATGGATACACACCCAATGTAAGTGACTTCAAAATTTTTGGAACTCAATACATTTTATTTTGAAAGATGACATAAATAGAAAGATCGATTACAAAGGTGAAGAAGGAATATTTCTAGGTTATTCTACCGAAAGCAAGGCTTATAAATGTCTTAACAAATCCTCTAACAAAATCATTAAAAGTGAAAATGTCAAAGTAGATGAATTTGCTGAGAAAAATGATGAGGAAATGATGCAGAAGGAATCAATAGCTTTATTTCAATCTAAAAATACTACATTATCTTCCATAAACATTTTTTAATCAGACTCACCAAATCTATGTTCACTGATCTACATACTTTGATTATTGTGACTGTCATTAACATGACAGTTTTCTATACCGTTACTATGTAATCCATAACGTTAATAAAAGACAATAGTTTATCAATATCTCTTGTGAGAATGTTCCAAACTAGGATCTACCCAACATATCCAAAATTGGTAAAGATCCAATGGTTCAATAATTATTTATGCCTCCCATACAGATACTGCATTTCACTATCACAGAATAAGAAAACACACCTTACGATTCTTTGAAAATTGTTTCTAACTTAAATACCATCATGAATCAACAATCCGGTTTTAACCATTTTCTCTTCCAAATACAAAGACCATTAACATCCCAAATTTGGACTATTGCAACCCATGGCAATAAACAGTAGAATTTTTTAAAATCAATGGATTTATAATATCGATGGCTCTTTGGCTGAAAAGGCAAAGAGCCAGATTCTTATCACAACTCTGCTCTCTACTCCCTGTAACTTCATCCTCTCCTTTTTCTATTTGATTACAAATATGTCCATGTAAATACAATTCTTGATGGTTACAAACCATTCATCTACTCATGACTCTTTAGATTCCCATTCGACTATTTGATTACAAATGTCATATAATGTCATTTTTGAATACATTACCATGCATATTAACAAATATACCATTTTTTGACATGGTTCCAAGAAAATTTAAATGTTTTAAACAATATAAAGTCCAAGGTCATAGCGCCCCTGCACCATACTCCCGAGCTTTCAAATTTTCCATGTCCCATGGAAATGCTTTGGTGAGACTCTATAACCATCACCTACCTCTGTGTCTTCATCACTGCATCGATGCCTCTGCTGCTTCCTCTCTTCACCTTTGTAGGTATTTTTCTTAGATCTTGTTAGGTACATCTTTCTTTATCGAAGAATCCTCTAATAAGTCCAATACACCTTTCAACTTTGGAACACACAAGGAGGAAATGGGTACTCCATGGTTTCAACAAAGGAACCAGTATATTAAAGAATCTCAAAAGTATTCTTCACTACTTCATCCTAGCATGTTTCACAGGCTCTTGGACCATCTTCTATGGCCCCATGATAAAAATTCATGTCTTTCTAGCTCAACAATAAATTGCATAATGAGAATCCAAAACAACCACAACCACTGCCTGGTGTAGATTATCCTCTACACGCTAAAAATCTTCTGAGCTCTGATACCAATCTGATGCAGATAGAAATAATGGCTTTGTTTAAATCTACAAATAATACATTATCTTCCATAAACCTTGATGAATAAAAATCATTAAATTTACGTTCACTGATCTACATACTTTGATTATTGTGATTGTCATTAACATGACAATTTTCTAAACCCTTGCTCTCTAATCCGTAACTTTCAGAAAAGTCATTATTTTATCAGTCGCTCTGGTGAGAATGTTCCAAATTAGGATCAACCCAACATATCCAAAATTGGTAAAGGTCTAATGGTTCAATAATTATTTATGCCCCCCATAGAAAGACTTCATTTCACTGTCACAGAATAAGAAAACATGCATAGCAATTCTTTGAAAATTGTTTCTAATTTAAATACCATCATGAATAAAAAAATCCAGTTCTAACCATGTTCTCTGCCAAATACAAAGACCATTAACATCCCAAATCGGGACTCTTGCAACCCACAATAATAAACTATAGAATTATTAAAAATCAATGGATACATAATATCGATGGCTCTCTAGCTAAAAAGCTAGAGGGCCCGATTCTTTTCACAACTCTATTCTCTACTCTCTGTAACTTCTTCCTCTCCTTTTACTATTTGATTACAAATATATCCATGTAAATACAATTCTTGACCATTACAAACTGTTCATCTACTCCTAACTCTTTAGATTCCCATTTGACCTTTTGATTACAAAAGTCATATAGTGTCTTTGTTGAATACATTACCATGCAAATTAACAAATATACCATTTCTAGACATGGTTCCAAGAAAATTTAAATGTTTTAAATAATATAAAGTCTAGGGTCGAGGTGCCCCTACACCAAGAAAGTAGAAATGAACTAGAAGACTACAAAAGGTTTGTCTATAATGAAGAACTTGACACTTTTCTAGAGCCATAGTGTATCATTCCTGAGTGACAGAACAATGTGATCGAGGATCGATCTTCAAACACCAAAAATTAGGAAATTGCTCACAATGATGTACCGATTGATGAAGGTTAGAATGAAGGTCAAGATGATGATCAGAATGATGAACAAAGAGCTGAACCGGTACTTTCCAAGTATGTCAGAAGACACCATCCACAAAACCAAATCATAGTAGACAAAAAGGCTGGAATGAGGATAAGAAGTAAGTAACTGAACACTAGATGTTTAATTTATGATTTTAAGCCTAAATTTGTCAATATTGCACTTGAAAAAGAAGAATGGGTCAGTGCTATGAATGAAGAGATAGAATAGATTGAGAAGAACTGAACATGGACATTAGTACCAAGACCGAATGAAAAAAATTTCATTGGTACCAAATGGATATTCAGAAACAAGCTAAATTAGAATAGAGAATTCACAAGAAACAAAGTAAGATTAGTATGCAAAGGGTATGCACAATAAGAAGGTATTGAGTATGGATAAATCTTTGCACTTGTTTCTAGACTAGAAGGAGTCAGAATTCTACTTGCTGATGATGCTTACAAAGGATTCAAGGTATACCAAATGGATGTCAAATTTTCATTCCTAAATGGAATACTAGAAGAAAATGTATACATTGAAGAATCATAAGGGTTTGTTGATCCCAACAAGAGAAACATGGTTTGTAGACTACACAAATCTTTGTATGGATTGAAACAAGCACGGAGAGCATGGTATGAAAGACTTAACTCTTATCTCATAAGTATTGAATTTGTAAGAACAAGTGATAACAATAGTATGTATTTAAAGGAAGATATTGATGATAACATTTTGATTTCTGAAATATTTGTTGATGATATCATATTTGGAGGTAATGATATGTTATGCAAATCATTTTTTGCTAAAATGAGCAAAGATTTCGAGATGTCAATGTTTGGGGAGATCAAATTATTTCTTGGTCGACATATTGTTCAACAATATGTAGGCATCTACATCACACAATCCAAATACATCAAGGAAGTTCTCAAGATATTCAAAATGGAGGACTCCAAGCAAGTTGGAACACTTATGAAAACTGGATGCAAGATGAAAAAGGAAGACAAGTCAACCGAGGTAAATTAGACCCTATATAGATCTATGAATGGAAAACTCATGTATGTCGTACATACTAGATGAGATATAGAACATGCAGTTGGAATAGTTACAAGATTCTCTACTAATCCCAAGGAATCACACATGAGTGTTGTCAAAAAAATTCTGAGATATATAAAGAATACTGAAGACTATGGCTTATGGTATAAAAGAGAAGGCAAATTTGAGCTTCAAGTCTATACACATGTTGATTGGGCTGGAAACATATATGATAGAAAGATCAAAATAGGAGCACCATTCTTTATGGGTGACAGACTTGTCACATGAATAATTAAGAAGCAAGGATGCATCTCACAATCCACTGCAGAAGTAGAATATGTGGCTGCTACTGAAAATTGCTCTAACATTGCATGGATCAAATAATTACTAGAAGCTATGAACATGAAAATTATTGAACCAGTAATCATTTATTGTGATAATACAAGTGAAATAAATATTTCAAAGAACCTTGTCATGCATGCTAAGATAAAGCATATTTCTATCAAGTATCATTACTTAAGAAAACAAGTGCAAGAGAAAGAGGTGATACTGGAATATTTTCAATCCAAGGAACAGTTAGCTAACATATTCACAAATCCATTTCCAAAAAATACATTTGAGTATCTAAGGAAGAGACTACGGGTTCGACCCTTGTCTACTAGTCACTAAGCTGACTAGGAGGCTGCATCATCCTATACATTATCAAAAGATCATTCATGTTGATGCAAGCACAAAGATGGACTACAAAGGTCTACCAGTACATAGAAAGGTACTGGTGCAGGAGCACCTAGGTAGGGATAGAAAGGAACCTAGGGATTCTATTTTTGTTTTTGGCTCATAGTGGTCCTAGCCAAACCACTAGTGCAATAAGGGGACTAAACTAGTCCTAGTGTGAAGTGTGAGAGTTTAGGATGCCTCAATAGGTCCTTAGTGAGATTATTTGTAAAATTGTCCATATTAGGTCAAATAGGGTGTTTTATGCAAGTTTATGACAAGTTGGAAAAGTAAGGGATTTGACGTCCTATTTCAATTATCTAATACCTTAGATAAGCATTTGGTTAAGTTTGGTGGACTTAGGACCAAGTTTGGATAGAAAATCCAAAAAGATGTAAAATTTGTCAATATTTTCATTGATAACATTTGTTTCATAATTGCAACTTCGAGAAATTGGTTTCATAACTGTCTGAAACCGTTGATTTTGTGTCTTGGTAAACAACTTAAGGCCATCCTCGACCTTTCGAAAGGGTTTTTTTTTGGTGTAAGTGTGTGTATGGACTGGGTAATAGAAAGAACAGTCAGAGTGTAATACCCACTCATGTTTTTCTTTTAGTTTGTGATGCCATACTCTTTTAGGCATTAGTTTCAGTTGATTGGCCAAATTCTTTCAGGCCACATTTCATGTGACCTGTATTATTTCATTTGATGATGATACTTGTTTATGATGTCATGATTTTACCTTATGCATAGATAGATGTGATGATGTTTTCATGTTGATTATCATATGTTGATTTCAGATTACGATGTACTTACCCCATACTTGCATGTGTATGGTTGTCTTATATGTGAATGTACTTGTTGATGTGTTGTTGTGGTAGAGGATGGAGACTTAGTTACTTTCTTCAGCGAGATCCACACGTTCGACCAATCCCTATCATTGTTTGTGATATTATATTATGTATGTACATGCGTGTTCTTTTGGTGACAGGATTGCAGGTATAGGGCATCATCTTCCCTGAATTGGCAAGAGTGAGCATGCCCATAAATATTCATCTCAATGGTAAAGAGGGGAGGTAACATACAGATCTGAAACCCTAACCTAAGCCTAATCATCCTAATGTTGGATGAGTTTCAGTATGACTACCCTATCCAGATTTGTCTAGGTTGACAGAATTCGAATACCCTTTCTCCTAAGTGTGTGTGTGTGTGTGTTTTACTTGATTATGCTTTCAGGTGATTTTTGGATTATTGAGTGATTTTCCATATTCTATGATTTAATGGATTATAGTTGAATTAATTATTTAATTATATCCTAAGTTTATTTGAAATAATTAATTAAATTGAAATATTTGAATATTTTGATTTAATTAAATATTTAATTGAAAACAAAAGTAAATGTGATTATATGTTTAAATAAATAATTAAATATTTGGTTGCATGCATTATTGTGACATAAATATTTAATATATTTAATTAAATATTTTACTATTTACATGTGCATGAATGTGTTGAAAAAATATTTTCAAATTTAAATATCTCAACTTGAAATTAGGAGTCAAAGTTGAGTTGTGGCAATAAAGCATATTTTATTTATTTAATTTAGATTTACTTTCAATTTTCAAGTTGAGTCTTTTTAGAGATTGACTTGGGAGTTGTCATCAACCTTTGCATGTTTAGGGGAATTTGAATCTCTTTAGGGGGATTTGGTCATTCATTCTCTCATAACAGGTTTTTGAGATTTGGAGAGCTCTTGGTGATTTGAGATTTTTGAGGGATTGTGGATTGTTGTGGATCCTTGTTGCTTTGAGGATTTCAGGATTTTCTCTTGCTTATGTGTGTGTGCTTGGATCTTCATAGTTGCCAGATCAGTGGTTTAATTGGGCTTGAGGGTTTTTAGATTTGCTTTCATCTTTAAAGCTACATTCTTCCATTTCTTGCATTCGAATCAAGGTAGGTTTCATTTGCCATGTATGGTTTCAATTTGTAGATCCGAGGTTTTCAATGTTTATTTAGTGCATGTTTGTTATTTTGGCTTTTTAAATGGCTTATGGTTGTTTCTACACTTTTGGGTGTTTTTAGAAACCCTAGATCTGAATTTCTTTCATTCTATGTGTTCTTAGCATCATAGGGTTATGCTGTCAAAATTTTGGGAAGAAATTCACCCTAGATCTCTTAGGAAATGAAAAATTAATCTTTTCTATAGTGTAAGCTATAGAGAAAATTAAATTTATGGTTGTTTAATATTTTTGTGTTTTCAGAGTTTAAGAGGAGCTTGGATCTATCAATTTTATAATTATGTATTTCTTAGTATGGTACAGTTATGCTGTCAAAATTTCATAATTAGATCTCTTATAAAACTCCTAGAAATTGAAAAAATAAGTCTGCCTATAATCCAAAGTATAGAGAAAATTAAAATATTTGGGTTTCTATGTAGTTCTATTGTTAAAATTTAATTAAGTAAAAAAAAAGAACCCTCTATATAAAATATAGACTGGTGAAAGTTTAAAAAAATTACAAAGTAGAAAAAAAATAAAGTTCCTTTTTTTTATTTTTCTGTTTTTCAGATTTATTAAGAAGAAAAATGAATAAATCTTGTTATTTAATCGTAGCTTTAATGTATTTCTTTAAATTGAAAATTTTAAAAAAAAAATGATTGGGTTGTGTACCCCCCTCCCCCCACGCATTGTTTAAATTAATATTTAAAACTTGTGTTTTAGAGTGGGAGGTGGGGAGCAGTGGGCTCCACCCACCCTCATAACGGGGCGTCGGGCCCACGGTAGTCGGCACTGCCATAAGGTAGGTCGGTCTGCCAGTGGTAAACCCAGTCTACCAGCGGTGCTTACCGCATAGGAATGGAGGTTGGGGGATTCGTGGGGTCCACGTCCCCCCTATGCATAAAGTGTTTTATTTTTTTGTTAGTTGTTTTTTTTCTTAAATTAAATTTTTAAATATTAATTTTTATTAAATTTAAATTTTGTTTAATTTTAATTTGTTTAAAAGTTAAATTAATTTCTTTCTAATATTAGTTTAAATAAATATAATTTATGAATATATTTAATTTAGATTCTTTTATATTATTAACTTGGCATTAGGTTGTTTATTAATGTGTTAGTAATTTATGGTAATTAATATGTTAATAGGATTTAATTATCATTTTCAATTGGTATGTTATATTGATTAAAATTAATTAGTGTTAATTTTAATTTGGCAATTTTGAGGTAATGTGGGACATTAGGAGTTGCTAACTAAATTTAACTTATTCAATGAATATTTCAATTAGATTATTTAAAATACTAGAAAGAGTTTAAAATAAGATAAATTTGAATGACATTATTTATTTCTCAAACCTAAGTGATTGAATGAAGATTGGAATGAGGCTATTTGTAAATGTTCTTCTCTTATGTTCATTTTTTAGTCCTTTAGGAAGTTTTGGTTTCTATGCATCATTATGGATCTCTTGTGCTTAAATGTGTTGGTTATTTGTGGGCATTAGATGACCTAGGATGTATACAGAGGCTAGGGGGAAATGTTTATTGTTTATGTTACTCTATGGCGTGTGTGTTCATGTTATTACCCTAAACTGACCATGATGACCCTTTCGATTATGTTAACTATATGTGTACCTATATGTGACTGTTCCTGTTTGTATGGATACTGGATCTGGAGTACTCTAGGGTTGTGACCTATGCTAGATCTATTAGGATCTTTGAGCCTAGGGTAGGTTACCTAGATGTGTAGTAGGGGGTGGCTTGCAATAAGCTCTGTGTCTGTAAGTGACTGCTGGATTGCTTATTGTAGAGTTTCTTAATAAGTGATAACTAAAGACATACTGAGAGATTAAAATGAATTAATAAAATATGGTTCTCCTCACCCATGCTTGAGTGCTAGTAAATACTGAGATGGAGGTTGAGATAGTGCTTACCCCCTTACGAGGCACAGGTTTGGGCATAGTTAGTGGCCTTGTCAGTCTGAGAGGTCATTCGCTCCATGTATGGTCACTTAGGTGACAAAATCCATTGTGATTATTGGGGCTGAACTTAAGGGTTAGACATACATGATGACACCTTCCTTTACACATGCTAGATTTCCTACGTTGTCTATTGCCTCTAGATTAGTGAGTCTTACCTTTTTGTGATGTTTAGTACATCAGATTAGAGAGCTATCAGGATCTTTTGCTTAGTGGTTATTCCTTCTTGGTTTTGGATATCCGATTGGGATTTTTTGTTATCTCCTCAGCACGATGGGTTGGACCTTTGTGGTTCCACATGGACGGGTGGTAGTGATTCTTTATCCATTGAGATTCAGTGTCCTTATACCAGGTGCTCGATGGTTTCTTGTAGATGAGCTCTTTATGTTCCTTCATCATTTATTATGTAATTTTATTATTGTAAATCTTGTATTAGAGTATTGCATGTGATACCTAATCTAGAAATTGTAATTAAGTAGTTTAGAGTGATTACCACATACCCTGCAACATGTGCATTGGATGTGAGTTTATGGTGGTTTCATGGTTATCCATGAGGATGTGGTTATGGTTATGTAAGTTGTATTTGTTTTGTTTAATCAGATGGAATCTTTTGTGATATTGTTAGTTGTATTTTTCTTTAAGTAATTCAACGTCATGGAACCCTTGAGTCATCTAATCTATGTGAGTGTAAGACATGTGTATAAATGGTAATTGCTTCCACATGAATGTATGTTTCTTTATGTTAAATTTAAAAAAATAATTATTCAGCACACAGAGTGACATGTACTAGGTTAATCTCTCTTGGGTTCCGTGGCGGGGTGTTACATTTGGTATCAGATCTCTAGCTTCTACACTGGGAACTCTGGGAATTGTACGCCCATTAAGTTGTGTCTAGCTTGAACTTGAAACTAAAACATAGACATACAACACATTTTTTTTTTAAATTATTGTTTTATGGTTATTCATTCTTTAGTTTATGTTTCAAGATTTGTGGTGAGATTTGTAATTATCTCTATTTGTTTCAGGAATTATGCCTAAGACATGAGCAGCTAGAGGCTATGGTAGGGGTAGGCCTGGTTCTTGTGGGGGAGGTCAACAAGCTAGCTCCTCCACTAGTGTTAGATAGGAGAGTGATTAGCATTAGGACAGGAGTGAGCAAAGGAAAGAGGATCAAGATGAGTCTAGGGGTTTGGATATTAGGCAGATCCTTCAGGCCATCATAGATCACCTTCTTGAGAGAGCCAGGGTGGAGTAGGATACATCCCACCACTCTCAGAGAGAGGAGAGATAGAGGGAGAGATCCAGGAGCCCTTGTGGGAGAACTATATTAGTGGATCGAGTGGTGGTTGCAGCCAACCACATGAGAGACCTGATGAGAGGAAAGGCTATTCCTTTTTCTAGATAGGATTCTAGTTTAGAGGCAAAGACTTGGTTGATAGCTTTGGATAGAGTTTTCATGATGCATCCCTTTAGTAGTAATACTAAAGAGAGATATGTCATGATGCAGTTGACACATTTTGCGGCTATCTGGTGGAAGATTGAGGAGCAGAAGCTAGGACTCCATATGTTCACTATTACTTGGGAACTCTTTCTCGAGAACTTCAGAGATAGGTTCATGCTAGATCAGTGGAGGCAGTGGAGAGCTGACGAATTTCATAATCTTAGACAGCTGACTTTGACAGTAGAGCAGTACAAGCATTTTTTTTATGAGCTCAAGCAGTACGCTAGATATATCGAGGATATCACACTGTTGGTATAGCACTTTGTTCAAGGGCTTGATGCCCGCATAGTAGGGGATGTGAAGCTCTTTGAGCCTATAGACCCAAGAGCTATGGTTATTAAGGCCACCCTATCAAAGGCTAACTTGGCATTAGGCCATGGAGGTCAGACAGGTGCTCCTACAGGTGGTGCATTTGGTTCCGGGGTTAGAGGTAATCAGTTTTGAGGGACTAGGAACTTCAAGGAACCCCCTAGTTCCTTTGCGGGTAATCAGAACTCACAGC
The DNA here is from genome assembly GCA_018584345.1 of Thuja plicata. Classification (NCBI taxonomy): domain Eukaryota; kingdom Viridiplantae; phylum Streptophyta; class Pinopsida; order Cupressales; family Cupressaceae; genus Thuja; species Thuja plicata. The sequence continues at coordinate 2,536,730 of MU224596.1, forward strand.
AGAAGGTGACTCCTCCTCATAGTCAGAGCAGTGGTACTCACTCTAGGGATTCTCGAGGTGGTCTGCGCGCCAGGAGCAAACAATATAGTTAGCCTACACAAAGCATGCAGCAGAGTATTTGTAGAGATGGTTTCCAGTAGTCCAGTGTGCCCTCCAATGGGAGAGGCAATTTTAGAGGCACTAGATGTTTCACCTATGGTCAGTTTGGCCATATTACGGTGAATTGTCCACAGTGTGCTTCTCAATTTTTTGAGCAGAGACCTGTGACTTTTGAACCTACAGTTGGGAATGTCGGTAGATCTCATGGAGCATATGAAACCTTGGATTATCATCCTCTATTGTATCATCCTCATGTGATTGAGTATGCGGGTAGAGGAGCTGCAGCTGGGTTTCAGTTTCTTGTAGCGGGGAAGGATCCTCAAAGTTTGAACCAAAGAGGAGGGAAAGGTCCTATGAGATCTACTCATTGAGTCTTATATGACTCATTAGGATGCTTCACATTTATGGGAGTTTATCCCTATTTGTTTCAGGCTTCAAGGAGTAAGCCTAATCCTAGAGGGGGTGGATGTAATACCCACTCATGTTTTTCTTTTATTTTGTGATGCCATACTCTTTTAGGCATTGGTTTCAGTTGATTGGCCGAATTCTTTTATGCCACATTTCATGTGAGCTGTAATTGTTTCATTTTATGATCATACTTGTTTATGATGTCATGATTTTACCTTATGCATAGATAGATGTGATGATGTTTTCATGTTGATTATCATATGTTGATTTCAGATTATGATGTACTTACCCCACACTTGCATGTGTATAGTTGTCTTATATGTGAATGTACTTGTTGATGTGTTGTTGTGGTAGAAAACAAAGACATAGTTACTTGCTTCGGCGAGATCCACACGCTCGACCGATCCCTATCATTGTTTGCAATATTATATTATGTATGTACATGTGTTCTTTTGGTGACAGGATTGCAGGTATAGGGCATCGTCTTTCATGAATTGGCAGGAGTGAGCGTGCCCATAAATATTCATCTCAATGGTAAAGAGGGGAGGTAATATACAGATCCAAAACCCTAACCTAAGCCTAATCATCCTAATGTTGGATGAGTTTCAGTATGACTACCCTATCTAGATTTTTCTAGGTTGACAGAATTCGAATACCCTTTCTCCTGAGTGTGTGTGTGTGTGTGTTTTGCTTGATTATGCTTTCAAGTGATTTTTGGATTGTTGAATGATTTTCCATATTCTATGATTTAATGGATTATAGTTGAATTAATTATTTAATTATATCCTAAGTTTATTTGAAATAATTAATTAAATTGAAATATTTGAATATTTTGATTTAATTAAATATTTAATTGAAAACTATAGTAAATGTGTTTATATGATTAATTAAATAATTAAATATTTGGTTGCATGCATTATTGTGACATAAATATTTAATCTATTTAATTAAATATTTTATTATTTACATGTTCATGAATGTGTTGAAAAAAGTATTTTCAAATTTAAATATCTTAACTTGAAATTAGGAGTCAAAGTTGAGTTGTGGCAATAAAGCATATTTTATTTATTTAATTTAGATTTACTTTCAATTTTCAAGTTGAGTCTTTTTAGGGATTGACTTGGGAGTTTTCATCAACCTTTGCATGTTAGGGGAATTTGAATCTCTTTAGGGGGATTTGGTCATTCATTCTCTCATAACAGGTTTTTGAGATTTGGAGAGCTCTTGGTGATTTGAGATTTTTGAAGGATTGTGGATTGTTGTGGATCCTTGTTGCTTTAAGGATTTCAAGATTTCCTCTTGCTTGTGTGTGTGTGCTCGGATCTTTATAGTTGCCAGATCTGTGGTTGAATTAGGCTTGTGGGTTTTTTTATTTGCTTTCCTCTTTCAAGCTACATTCTTCCATTTCTTACATTGGAATCAAGGTAGGTTTTATTTTCCATGTATGGTTTCAATTTTGTAGATCTGAGGTTTTCAATGTTTATTTAGTGCATGTTTGTTATTTTGTCTTTTTAAATGGCTTATGGTTGTTTCTACATTTTCGGGTGTTTTTAGAAACCCTAGATCTAAATTTATTTCATTATATGTGTTCTTAGCATTGTAGGGTTATGCTGTCGAAATTTTGGGAAGAAATTCTCCCTAGATCTCTTAGAAGATGAAAAATTAATCCTTTCTATAGTTTAAGCTATAGAGAAAATTAAATTTATGGTTGTTTAATGTTTTGGTATTTTTGGAGTTTAGGAGGAGCTTGGATCTATCATTTTCATATTTATGTATTTCTTAGTATGGTATAGTTATGTCATCAAAAAATTTTAATTAGATCTCTTATAAAACTCCTAGAAATTGAAAAAATAAGTCTGCCTATAGTCCTAACTATAGAGAAAATTAAAATATTTGGGTTTCTATGTAATTCTATTGTTTAAATTTAATTAAGTGAAAAAAAAGAACTCTCTGTATAAAATACAGACTAGTGAAAGTTAAAAAAATTACACAGTAGAAAAAAAATAGAGTTCCTTTTTTTTATTTTTCTGTTTTTTGGATTTATTAAGAAGAAAAAAAAATCTTGTTATTTAATCGCAACTTTAATGGATTTCTTTAAATTGAAATTTTTTTAAAAAAATATTTAAAAAAAACAAAGATTGCCCCCCCCCCCTCCCCCGCGCATTGTTTAAATTAATATTTAAAACTTGTGTTTTAGCGTGGGAGGTGGGGAGCGGTGGGCTCCACCCACCCTCCTCACAAGGCGCCTAGCCCGCGGCAGCCAGCACTGCCGTAAGGCAGGCCGGTCTGCCGGCAGTGCTTACCGTATAGGAATGGGGGTTGGGGGATACGTGGGATGCGCGTCCCCCCCCTATACATAAAGTGTTTTCTTTTTTTTTAAGTTTCTTTTTTTCTTAAATGTAATTTTTTTTAAATTTAAATTTTGTTTAATTTTAATTTGTTTAAAAGTTAAATTAATTTCTTTCTAATATTAGTTTAAATAAATTTAATTTATGAATATATTTAATTTAGATTCTTTTATATTATTTACTTGGCATTAGGTTGTTTGTTAATGTGTTAGTAATTAATGGTAATTAATATGTTAATAGGATTTAATTATCATTTTCAATTGGTATGTTATATTGATTAAAATTAATTAGTGTTAATTTTAATTTGGCAATTCTAAGGTAATGTAGGACATTAGGAGTTGCTAGCTGAATTTAACTTATTCAATAAATATTTCAATTAGAATATTTAAAATACTAGAAAGATTTTTAAATAAGATAAATTTGAATGACATTATTTATTTCTCAAACCTAAATGATTGAATGAAGATTGGAATGAGGCTATTTGTAAATATTCTTCTCTTATGTTCAAATTTCAGTCCGTTAGGACGTTTTGGTTTCTATGCATCATTATGGATCTCTTGTGCTTAAATGTGTTGGTTATTTGTGGGCATTAGATGACCTAGGATGTATACAGAGGCTGGGGGGAAATGTTTATTATTATTTTTACTCTATGGCATGTGTGTTCATGTTATTACCCTAAACTAACCATGATGACCCTTTCGATTAAGTTATCTGTATGTGTACCTAAATGTGACTGTTCCTGTTTGTATGGATACTGGATCTGGAGTACACTAGGGTTGTGACCTATGCTAGATCTATTAGGATATTTGAGCCTAGGGTAGGTTACCTAGATGTGTATTAGGGGGTGGCTTGCAATAAGCTCCGTGTCCGTAAGAGACTACTGGATTTCTTATTGTAGATTTTCTTATTAAGTGATAACTAAAGACATACAGAGAGATTAAAATGAACTAATAAGATATGGTTCTCCTCACCCATGCTTGAGTTCTAGTAAAGACTGAGATGGAGGTTGAGATAGTGCTTGCCCCCTTATGAGGCGCAGGTTCGGGCATAGTTAGTGGCCTTGTCAATCTGAGAGGTCATTGGCTTCGTGTATGGTCACTTAGGTGTCGGAATCCATTGTGATTATCGGGGCTGAACTTAAGGGTTAGACATACATGATGACACCTTCCTTTACAGATGCTAGATTTCCTACGTTGTCAGTTGCCTCTAGATTAGTGAGTCTTACCTTTTTGTGATGATTAGTACACCGGATTAGAGAGCTATAAGGTTCCCTTGCTTAGTGGTTATTCCTTCTTGGTTTTTGATATCCGATTGGGATCTGTTGTTATCTCCTCAGAACGGTGGGGTGGACCTTTGTGGTTCCACATGGACGGGTGGTAGTGATTCTTTATCCATTGAGATTCGGCGTCCTTGTAGCAGATGCTTGATGGTTTCTTGCAGATGAGCTCTTTATGTTCCTTAATCATTTATTATGTAATTTCATTATTGTAAATCTTGTATTAGAGTATCGCATGTGATACCTAATCTAGAAATTGTAATTAAGTAGTTTAGAGTGATTACCACATACCCTACGACATGTGCAATGGATGTGAGTTTATGGTGGTTTCATGGTTATCCATGAGGATGTGGTTATGGTTATGTAAGTTGTATTTGTTTTGCTTAATCAGATGGAATCTTTTTTGATATTGTTAGTTGTGTTTTGCTTTAAGTAATTTAACATCATGGAACCCTTGAGTCATGTAATATATGTGAGTGTAAGACGTGTATAAATGGTAATCACTTCCACATGAATGTATGTTTCTTTATGTTAACTTTATAAAAAAAAAATATTCATCACACATAGTGACATGTACTAGGTTAATCTCTCTTGGGTTCCCTGGCGGGGCGTTACACAGAGTTAGTGTTTTTTTGATAAATTGATTTTTTAATGGATTGAATTAAATGTTGTAATTCATGGAAGTTCTAGATTATGTGTTTTTAGGTTTCTTTGTGGTGTTGTATTTCAATTTTCTAAATTTCTAATTAGTCTTGTAAATAATTTTGTTTTCTGTCCAGTCGTTGGTCTGAACCAAGCAACTGGTCAAGATGGGGTCATAGATCCTCTTCCCACCATGGAATATGGATGGGCCTTTGGGATTAGGGATATTATTCCATGGACATATTATATAGTGAGGGAGGGGCCCTGGAAAGCAAGGGAGCTATTTTTAATGTGATGCCCTAGGTGAGCAAGAGTTGCATGGCTAGGGATCACAGGCAGATGCAAAGAAAATGGAGGGGATTGAAAGAATTCATTGTTTCAATCAGTGATTGTGGAGAGGTATTGTGGTGTTTTGAGGAGCCCCAACTCTAAGGATAAGTTTGAGTGAGGAGTTTAGTGTGCCAAGAACAAATTCTTTTACACAGACAGACTTAATGCTTACAAACCCTGATTTTTAGGCATGATTATAGGAGTCACTGTACGGTCACTTTTGGAAAGGAAAAAAAATAAAAAAAGACCTAAAAATAGTTAGTGTCTTGATAAAGGGTATCTATATCCCTTTCTATTTTTTCCATTTTTTGAGGAGTTTTACAAGTTATTGCAGAAAAAGAGCCTAATTAGGCCTAATGCTTGTAGCCGTATTTTGGGTGAATTTGGCTTTGTTCTTGGAACTCATTTTGGGTTTTAGTGCAAAGGGAGTTTGTGGAATTTGGATTGGATCCAATTAAAAATATAGGAGACTACCTCTCCATATGGAATATTTTTTGACCCATTTGGATCAATTTCTGAAGAAGGGCAAGAAGAGCACTATGGCTAGGAGTTGAAGTAGTTTCATTTTCTTGTTGGTGTACTCAAGCTAAAATTGAGTGGGATCTTGAGAGAGGGATACTTAAAGGTTAGGTTTAGTGAAGAACCCTACTTAGGATAGAGAAGAGGCCTATTGAAGACCCTAGTTGAGGATAGGGTGGGAGAGCAAGGCTTGTTGTTATATCAGAGTGGTATCAGAGCAAGTTAAAGACTTGGGAAGTTAGTGTATATCTGCAGCTACTAGTGAATCAGTATTAGAGTCAATCATTGTGAAAAATGTAGAGCTATTTAAAGAGGTGGGTGAGAAAAATGAGAAGAAAATAATCCTTTAAGAAGCCTTAGAGGGAATGAGGATAAGTTTAGAAGAAGTTGGAAATGTAGCAGCTAGAAACAAGGAAGTGGAAAGCAGTGATTGGGGTAAAAAGGTGGCTGAAAAAGACCTTATCCTTGAACTAGACCCTGTCTTGAATGAAGAGACCTTTCTAAAATCCATAAAAGCCCTAGGAGGAAAGGCATTGGAGGGTATACCACTGTTTAGTTAAAAGATGGATATTGAAGCAGTGATGGATTGGATTGAAGGAATGGACAACCATTTTGAGTGTGAAGGCATAACTGAAGCACAAAAGATCAAGGTGGAAAAATCAAGACTCAAAACATCAGCCCTAACATTGTGGAAATACCTTCAAGATGAGAGGGTTAGATTGGGTAAGTAGCCCATAGCTAATTGGAATGCAATGGTAACCAAGTTAAAGGAGAATTATCTACCAGAAGAGTATGAGATTCAACTCCATCAGAAAAGACAAAATTAGAAGCAAAAAGACCTATATGTGACCTCTTATATAGAGGAATTCCAAATTTTTTGTCTTATATCCAATAAGAAAGAAGAAGAGACTATCAAGGTAGCAAGGTGATGCAGAGGGTTTGACAACTAGTGCTCTTCTTCACTCTTAGGTGTTTGTTTTGTATCTAATCTAACCATTTCATGGTTGTTCTTGTTGTATCTTCTTCAAAATAGGATCTCCAAGAACCCTCTACCAACTTATCCTCCAAGGTATAGTTGGTTCCTAGATGACTCCAAAGTTACCAAGGTTAACTAGTCTAACTAGTTACCAAGTTGCCTAGTTTCTTCCACTAATCTTCCACCTAGTATGTAAACTCTCTTCCTAGGATCTTCCCATAAATTCTCCATGACTCTTAACACCTTTCTTTACTGATCCTAGGTCATTCTACACTCATCCCAATACTCCAATATCTTTTACCAATCCAATTAGTCATCAATTCACTAGGAGGCCTAATTGCCTAGTTCCTAGTAGGTTTGTTTTCACCGATCTTGGCCCAATGCTTCCAAAATCCCCAAATTACTCCACAAATAAACTTTGAAATATTCAAGACATCATTAAAACCTATTAGAATCCAAAACCCTAACCTCTGATGGCACCCAAAACCTTACCTTCTTGCAGGACCTAGATTATAGCTTATTAATTAGGCCTCTGGACCAATGAACATGAACAATTGCAACTCTTGTCTCCAATCACTTATTCACCTCCAACCACCATTGAATTCTTTTAGGATACTATCTATTGCATCTATAAATGCCACTAACTCTTTCCCAAATGGTCTTGGGTGCTTGTACAAAGTCTTTCTTCTCCCTGTCCTTGCTCACCTGGTTTCACCAGTCAGCCATAGGGCTTCACTTTTTGCCTATGAAATCAAATGAAAAAACCAAAAAGAAACATGGAAACCTATATACAGACCCTAACCTTAATATCCTCATGGTTTCAGACAAATCCACTAGAGGAATTTTAGGTTAGAGCCATTTCTAACTAGGTAGCAATGTTTCTTTCTTTGTTAGACCATTGACCTTCAAAAATATCAAACTTAATTTCTACTGAACTTCAAAAAATACTACTTAATGCATAGGAAAGCTAAAAGAGAACACTACACTATCATGGATCCTGATCACCTCTGCCAACCCATACACAGTCGTATAGAAACAAAAACATAGTGTAGATTACACAAAAGTAGGTACATATATATGTACAAAGGTGTGAGAATTAAGTGTTTCACTCAAAAATCTCATTAACCTCTTCAAAGAATTGAAACCATACTCATATACTGAGCATGGTGTAGTTACATTACTTTTAACAAAATTCTGTCAAATCTTACAAAAGTTGCTAGAAATATTTTTTCATTTTGAGCAATTTGACCTTGGTAGTCAACTTGATGATGGATGTTGACCTCTAAGACTCCAAATAAGATTACTAGGGACTTAAAACATACCTCTAACTCATATTACCCAAAAATAGCAACATTTCACAAATTGTAGCCAAAGTGTCCTAAAACACTTAATGGGCACTAAGGCCCTACAAACATGAAGTAACCTAAACATTGTATCCAACCCCTTGGATATTATTCTAACACACACTTAAACACCTAAAACAACCCAAAACAAGAAATAGGGAGGTTCCTTGCACCATACTCCCCGAAACAAAATAACTCAAGTCCCTTGAGTTAGGAGGTCTGCAATGGTGACCCCATGTTTCATAATATCCTACTCTATCATCCAAGTGGCCTCAGCTTTAGGTAATTCCTACCACTTGATGAGGTATTCCTTGTAGTTACCCTTCCTTGTCTTCTCTATCTCCTTGGAGTCCAAGAAACTTTCCAATTGCAATGGATTTTTGGTAAGCAAGTCTTTCACCCAATCATCTTCCTCCAAATCTGCAAGTGTAGAATGAACTATGTCTATAAGTGCTCCCCTATAGGGATATAAGTCACAAATATTGAAAATAAGTGAAATCCCCAAATCAGGAGGCAATTCCACTTCATAGGCATTCTTTCCATATTTATGCAAAATCTTTAGTGGTCAAATATTCTTTATGAGTAGCTTAGTTGATTGGCCTTTGGATAGTGTCTCCTTTTTGAGGTAGGAAAGTACAAGATCCCCAATCTTGAATTGCAAGTCCCTCCTGGTCTTATCAACTTTGGTTTTTTACTTCTCCACTTGTTTTTGTAAAGTCTTATTGACTTGATCATGTAACTCCTTCATCTACTCTGCAAATGACTCTCATTGTGCACTCCTCTTGTCCCTCAAAATAAGATCCCTCAGATCCAAAATTCCTCTAGGATTGACCCCATAAACTATCTCAAAAGGGCTCTTACCTATACTCCTATTAATGGAGTCATTTTATGCAAATTCTGCTTGCCGCATGAAATGATCCCAAGATTGTCCATGTTGTTTTGTAAAATACCTCAAAAAACTCCCAAGTGACCTATTCAGTACTTCTATTTTCCCATTAGATTCTAGATGGTAGGAAAGGGAGAAAGAAAAATTAGTGCCAATAATCTTCCAAAGATTTCTCCAGAAGTGACCCACAAACTTTGAATCCCTGTGACTGACAATATTCAAAGGCAAACCATGGATTCTTACAATATCACTAAAGAATAACCCTCCAATTTGAGAGGCATCATTGGTCTTCTTGCATGGAATGAAGTGTGCCATCTTTCTAAAATGGTCCACCACCACAAACACATTGTCATGTCCCTTAGGTGTCTTTGGTAACCCCAAAAAAAAATCCATATTAAGGCACTCCCAAGGCCTTTTGGGTATAGATAATGGTTGATACAACCCACTATTGTTTCTTTTTCCTTTTTTCCCTCTGAAAAATCTGAAATTTTTCTACAAATCTCCTCACATATGACTGTATCTTAGGCCAATAGTAATGCCTATGTACGTACTCCAATGTTTTATCCACTCCAAAGTGGCCTCCCAAGCTTCCTTAGTGTTTCTCCTTCACAATGTTTTCCCTCATTAAGCAGTGAGGTATACAGATAAGATGACCTTTGAATAATAGGCCTTCCTATAACACAAACTCACTAAAATCCACCTTGAACCCCTTGAATAATAGCTTCTTTGAAATATTTGTCTTCCTTGTAGAGGTCTTTCGAATCATCCAATCCTACACTTTGTAGTTGTATCTCTTGAATTGTGAGTACTCTCCTACTAAGAGCATCTACAACCTTGTTTCTAACCCCCTTCTTATGCTTAATAACAAATGTATAAGCCTCCAATGATTCTACCCACTTCATATGCCTCTAATTTAGTTTTTCTTGTCCATTTAGGAAACTTAAGGCATGGTTATCAGTATACACCACAAAATCCCTAGGTAGTAGGTAGTGCCTCCACTTCTTAGGGGATTTTACCATAGCATAGAGTTCCAAGTCATATGCAGAATACTTTTGTTTAGCTTCATTTAACTTTTCTGAAAAGAAAGCCACAGGGTGTCCCTCTTGGCTCAACACTGCTCCAATAGCCAACTTGCTAGCTTCACACTCTACCACAAAGACTTTATTGAAATTAGGGAACCTAAGAGTAGGTAGTTCTACAATTCTCATCTTTAACATTTCAAATCCTTGGTTTTCTGCCACTGTCCATTCAAACTTACACTTGATTCCATCTTTTATGGTGTTAAGTATATGGGCACATACATGAATAAAATTTCTCAAAAATTTTGTATAGTAGGATGCCAACCCATGGAAAATCCTAAAATCCCCTATGGACCTAGGTTTAGGCTATTCCAAAATGGACTTAACTTTATCAGGGTCCATTTTCATATATCCATTAGCAACCACAAAACCAAGGTAAACCAGTTCTGTTTTGAGAAACCCACACTTTTCTTGATTTATCATCAACTTCTCTTGATGTAGATTTCTTAAGACCATCTCCAAATGATTCATGTGCTCCTCCTTGGACCTGCTAAAGATCAAAATATCATCAAGGTAAACTATTACAAACTTACCAATGAACTCTACTAGCACTTCATTCATGAGACTCATGAATGTGCTAGGTGCATTACTTAGGCCAAAGGGAATTACTAGCCACTCATATAGACCCTCATTGGTTTTAAAATCTATTTTCCACTCATCACCTAGCCTCACCCTTATCTGATGATATCCTGACTTCAATTCCACCTTATAAAAGTAACTAGATCCTCCAAGATTGTCCATCAAGTCTTCTATCCAGGCCATTGGGAACCTATATCTAATTGTGATCTTGTTTATAGCCCTGGATTCCATACACGTCTTCCATTTTTCATCCTTCTTGGGTGAAAGTATGGTTGGCACAACACATGGGCTCAAACTCTTCCTTATTAACCCCTTATCAAACAAATCTTGGATCTGTTTTTCTATCTCTGTATTTTGGCTTGGTGTCATCTTATATGCTACTTTTTTTGGCAAACTTTCTCTAGGAATGAGGTCAATCTGATGAATCACATCCCTCATAGGTGGTAGGGCACTGGGAAAACCATTATCTACTATGTCATGGTACTTTTCCAACAAATCTTGTATCTCTGGTGGGAAACAGGCTTTCTCCTTAGTTTCCTCCTTTCGTTAGATCACTACTGCACAATACACTCCTTTCTCCTTCTTCATGGCCTTTAGAATCTCTTTCCCACTCAATAAAATCACACTTGTCCCCACATGATTCTCTTCATTGGGTTCTTGCAATGGATCCATTTGGAATTTATTTCCTAGATTGGGGATGACATAATTGTTCTTCTCTCCATCATGTATTTCTTTGACATCATATTGCCATGGAAATCCTAGGAGAAGATGACATGCATCCATAGGCAATATGTCACATAGGACCTTATCCTTATATTCCCCAATCTCAAACTCAACCATAGTTTTCTCATCTACCACTATTTGTTGACCCTTGTTCAACCATGAAACCTTATAAGGTGTGGTATGAGGTATCCTTCTCAACTTCAATTTCTCCACCATCTCAGTGGAAACTATATTCTCAGTGGATCTAGAGTCCACTATAACCTTGGGAATATTCCCATGAGACCTACAAGTTGTCTTGAATAAGTTCTTTCTTTGGGGTGGCTCTTTGGTACTAGGAACTTTCAACAGGGTTCTTCTTAACATCAATTTCTCCACATCTAATAATGGCCCTGCCTTGGATATGGGTGAAGTAACACTTTGGGTATCCTACTCTTGAACTAACTAATTCCTTCTATCACCCATTCTAGATGAGGAAGCCTTCTCTAGACATCTGCCCATTGTGTGACCCACTTGGTTGCAATTATAACACCTACTAGTGAAAACTGAATTAGATCTCGCTTGGGGTTGGAACCTACCTCTTGGTGGTCCTCTACCTCTATATCCCCCATTTGGAAAGATCCTTTATACTTTTTTCCTCCACTACTATCCATGAACTAAATGTCTTCTTGTCTATTAGGGCTCTGTCCTCTACCAAAGTTACCCCTGCCTCTCTGAAAACCTATGTTATTGCTGCCACCTCTTCCTCTTTGATGGAAGTCATTCCTTCTTCTAGCCTTATCCTCTTCTCTCAAAGCCAATTGGAAAAATTTGTGCATGCTAGACATCATGCTAATCTCATATTGTATCCCTTGCCTTAGCCCATTTAGATACCTTGCAAGCTTCTCCATTTCATCTTCTTGTCTCCTATCCCTTAGGCTTAGTTTATGTAACTCCTCTGTGTATGCACTCATTGTCATCTCCTTCTATCTAAAGTTCTGCAACTTTTGGTACATTTGAATTTCATAATCAGTAGGAAAGAATTGTGCCCTCAGTCTGATTTTCATCCTCTCCCAAGAAACAATCTTTTCCTTTCCACTATTCACTCCTTCATCCTGTATCATGTTCCACCACACCAATGCAGATCTCTTGAGTCTAGTATTAGCATAGCTAACCCTCTTCTCCTGTGATATTTCTTTGTAATGAAATTGGTTGTCAATGGCTTCAAGCCAATCTAACAACTCTTCCCCATTTAGGCTACCATAGTAATAGGGTATGTGTTCCATGCTATCCTTGTTTAAAGATTTAAAGGCATCTAAGAATACCTTTTGTTCTTTGTCTATCTCAGGCTCTTTCCCTTTGTTTGGTGACTCTTCTGTCTGACTTTCATCTCCATCACTTTCATCTCCCCATTCTGTGACCTTCTTCTTTCTCTATCTCTAACACATTATCCTTCTCCAAGAGGCCTTGAACAAAATCCACTATGGCATCACTACTCATTGGCGTAGGAGGCATGCTGTCAACCTCTTGAATCTCCTCCCCTTTAGACATACACAATCTTCAAGCAATTCCAGCTTAGATACCACTTTGATGCAGAGGGTTTGACAACTAGTGCTCTTCTTCACTCTTAGGTGTGTTTTTTTTTATCTAATCCAACCATCCCATGGTTGTTCTTGCCAGATCTTCTTCCAAATAGGATCTCCAAGACCCCTCTACCAACTTATCCTCCAAGGTGTTGTTTATTTCTTAGGTGTTTATTTTGTATCTAATCAAATCTCTACCTAGGATCTTCCCATACATTCTCCAAGGCTCTTAAAACCTTTCTTGACCCATCCTAGGTCATTTTGCACTCATACCAATACTCCAATACCTTTTACCAATCCAATTGGTCATCAAACCACTAGGAGGCCTAATTGCCTAGTTCCTAGTAAGTCTGTTTTCACCAATTTTGGCCCAATGCTTCAAAAAATCCCAAATGGCTCAACAATAAAACTTGGAAATATTCAAGACATCATTCAACCCTGTCAGATTCCAAAACCCTGACCTCTATTAACACCCCAAACCCTACCTTCTTGCTGGCCATAGATTATAGCCATTTAATTAGGCCTCTGGACCAATGAACATGAACAATTGCAACTCTTGTCTCTAATCACTTATTCACCTCCAAACACCATTGAATCCTTTTAGGATACTATCTATTGCATCTATAAATTCCACTAATTCTTTCCCAAAAGGTCTTGGGTGCTCGTACAAAGTCTTTTTTCTCCCTGCCCAAGCTCACCTAGTTTCACCAATCAGCCATAGGGATTCACTTTTGGCCTATGAAATCAAATGAAACAACCAAAAAGAAAACTACAAAACTATCTACAGACCCTAACCATAATATCCCCATGGTTTCAGACAAATCCACTAGAGGAATTTTAGGTTAGAGCCATTTCTAACTAGGTAGCAGTGTTTCTGCCTCTGTTAGACCAGTGACCTTCAAAAATGTCTAAGTTAATTTCTACTAAACTTCAAAACAAACTACTTAATGTATAAGAAATCTGAAAGATAAAACTACACTATCATGGAGCTCAATCACCTCTTCCAATCCGTATACAGCCATACAAAAACAAAAACATAGTGTAAATTACACAAAAGAAGGTACATACATCTGTACAAAGGTGTCAGAATTAAGTGTTTCACTCCAAAATCTCATTAAAATCTTCAAAGAATAGAAACAATGCTCATATACTGAGCATGGGGTATTTACATAAGTTTTAACTAAATTTTGTCAAATCTTGCAAAAGTTGCTAGCAACATTTTGTCATTTTGAGCAATTTGATCTTGGTAGTCAACTTGATGATGGACGTTGACCTCTAAGACTCCAAATAAGATGAGTAGGGTCTTAAAACATACCTCTAATTGATATTACCCCAAAATAGCAACATTTCACAAATCATAGCCAAAGTGTCCTAAAACACTCAATGGGCACTAAGTCACTACAAACATGAAGTAACCTAAAAATTGTATCCAACCCCTTGGATATTATTCTAACACACACCTAAACACCTACAACAACCCAAATCAACACCAAAACAAGAAATAGGGAGCTGCCCTACACCACAAGGTGGTGTAGCATACCTCCCTATTTGATGTTTTTGTTGATTTAGGGTTGTCTTAGGTGTTTTTGTGTGTGTTGTAATAATTTCCTCGGGGTTGGTTGCAATGACAAGTTAACTTCATGTTTGTAAGAGCCTTAGTGCTCATTAGGTGATTTAGGGTCACTTTGGGCTAATTTGGGAAAATTTGATATTTTTGTGAAATGTGGGTTTGAGGGGTGTTTAAGGACCCTACATATTCTATCTAGGGTCATCAAAGTCAAACTAACCCATCGAGTTGACAAGGAAAGTCAAAATGCACAAAGTGAAAAAAATTGCTAGCAACTTCGGCAAGAAATTGCAAAATGTAGTTAGATTGGTTGTAACTACCCCATGCTTGGTATATGAGCATGGATTCAATCTTTGGGAATGGTTAATGAGATTTTTTATTTCAACACTTATTTCTGACACCTCTATACAGATGACTGTATCTGCATTTTTGCAATTTTCATTGTTTCCCTACTCCTGTATGACTATGTACATATTGGGAGAGGAGATCAAGCTCCATGGGAGTGTAGTAGATTCATTTAACTTTCATATGCAATAGTTAGTTTTTTTTCAATTTCTTGTATTGTAAAGTTAGAGAATTTTTTAGGTCACTGGTCTGTCAGAGACAATACAATAATACCTAGTTAGAAATGGCTCTACCCAAGAATCCCACTAGTGGAATTGACTAAAACCATGCGGGATCTAGGGTTAGAGTCTGTGGATAAGTTTTTTTGTTTCCTTTCTTGTAGTTGCAGTGGATCTCCTATGCTAAGTAGAAAGCTCTATGGCTGACTGGTGAATCCAAGTGAGCTAGGACAGGGAGAAGAAATAATTTGATCAAGTACTCATGACCTTTTGGGAAAGACTTAGTGGAATTTTTGGATTCCCTTGATAGTCTCCTAAAATTATTAGAAGGTGGAAGGAGGTTAATAAAATATTGGAGATCATTTTGATAATTATTTATGCTAACTGGTCCAGAGGTCAAATTAATAGGTTGAAATCTAGGGCCTGCAAGAAACTAGGGTTATGAGTGCTTTCAGAAGTCAGGGTTTTGGATTCTAATAGTGTTGGTTGATACCTTGAAGATTTGAAAGGTTTTGTGTGGGGTCATTTGGGGATTTTTGGAGTAATAGCACTAAAACTGTGAAAATAGACCTACTAGGAATTGGGTAATTAGGCCTCCTAGTGAAATAGTGACCAATTGGATTGGTAAAGGGTCTTGGAGTATTGGGATGAATTTAGAATGACCTAGGATGGGTCAAGAAGAGTGATAAGATTTATGGTAGATTTATTGGAAAATCCTAAGAAGATGTTTGGCATTCTAGGAGGAGTTCTAGTGGAGAAGACTAGGCATTTGGTGAACTAGTTTGACTAGTTAAGCCTAGAAACTTTGAAGTCTTCTAATACCAACTATACCTTGGAGGAGAAGCTGGTAGAGAGGGTCTTGGAGATCCAAATTGAAGGAATATTCAACAAGGAAAAAACATCGGATGGTTGGAATAGACAAAGAAGCATCGTGGAGTGAAGAAAAGCTCTAGAGAACCAAACCCTTTTCATCAGAGTGGTATCAGAGACATATTTTCTTGAAGGTTGTGTATACTTGAAGTGGAAGAGAGCCAAGAGGTTGAAAGCATGCCTCCTAAGGAAATGAGTAGGGATGCCATAGTGGAATTTGTTCAGGGCCTCTTCGAGAGGGCTAGTGTGTCTGAGACAAAGGTTAAATAGAAGATCACTGAATGGGGAGATGAGAGTGATGGAGATGATAAAAGTTAGATAGAAGAGTCATCAAACAAAGGAAATGAACGTAAGATGGATAAAGAAAAAAATGTATTCTTGGATGCCTTTAAGTCCCTTAACAAGGATAGCATGGAACACATATCATATTATTATGGTAGTTTGAATGGAGAAGAGTTATTGGATTGTCTTGAAGCAAGTGACAATAAATTTGGTTACAAATAAATCTCAGACAAGAAGAGGGTCAGCTATGCTAAGGCTACACTCAAGGTATCTGTAATGGTGTGGCAGAACATGATGCAGGATGATAGGGAAACCAATGGAAAGAAAAATATTGTTTCTTTGGAAAGGATGAATATCCGATTGAGGGAACAATTCTTTCCTATTGATTATGAAATCCAAATGTACCAAAAGTTGTGGAAGTTAAGACAGAAGGAGATGACGGTGAGTTCTTACACCGATGAGTTTCAAAAGTTGAGCTTAAGGGCTAGAAGACAAGAAGAGGAAATGGAGAAGGTGGCAAGGTATCTCAATGGGTTTAGACAAGGATACAAGATGAGATTAGCATGATGGATCCTGAAAATATGCACAAATGTTTCCAATTGGCCTTAACTATAGAGGATAAGGCTAGAAGGAGGAATGACTTCCATCAAAGAGGAAGAGGTGGTAATAATAATAGAATTTTTTATAGAGGAAGGAGTAACTTTGGTAGGGGACAAAGTCCTAATCTACAAGAAGATAATAAATCTATGGATAATAGTGGAAGCAATCAATTTAGGGGATATTTTTAGAGAGGAAGATACAGAGGAAGAGGGCCTCCTAGAGGAAGATTTCAATCTCAAGGAAGATCCAATTCAATCTTCACTAGCAGGTGCTATAACTACAACCAAGTGGGTCACAAAATGGGTAGGTATCCTAAAAAGACTTCCTCATCTTCAATGGTGGATATAAGGAATCAATTGTTACAAGAGGATGACACACAAAGTGTTACTTCTCCCATTTCCAAGGCAGGGCTAGTAATGGATGGAGAGAACTTGATGTTAAGGAGAACTTTCTTGAAAGTGCCTAGCACTATGGAGCCACCTCAAAGGAAGAACTTGTTTAAGACAACTTGCAAGTCTCATGGATATTTGCAAACTAATACTGGCCTCTGGCTCCACTAACAACATAGTTTCCACAAAGATGGTGGACAAATTGAAACTAAGGAGGATACCTCATACCACACCCTATAAGGTTTCGTTGTTGAACAAGGGTAAAAAAATAGTGGCGGATGAACAAACTTTGGTGGAGTTTGAGATTGGAGAGAATAAGGACAAGGTCCTATGTGACATTCTGCCTATGGATGCATGAAATCTACTTCTAGGACATCCATGGTTGTATGATGGCAAAGCAATGCATGATGGGGAAAGAAATAGTTATGTGATCACCAAGTTGGAGAAGAATTTTTAGATGGATAGTTTGTCAAATCCTAATGAGGAGAAGCATGTGGGAAAAAGTGTGATGTTATTGAGTGGGAATGAGTTTCTAAATGCCATGAAGAAGGAGAAAGGAGTCTGTTGTGTAGTAGTGATAAAACCAAAGGAGGAGACTAAGGAGAAATTCAGTTTGCCACCAGAGGTACAAACATTATTGGAGAAATACCATGACATAGTAGATAATGGTTTTTGAAGTGCATTACCACCTATGAGTTATGTGAGTAATCATATTGAGCTCATTCCTAGAGAAAATTTTCCAAACAAAGAAGCATATAAGATGACACCAAGTCAAAATGCAGAGATAGCAAAGTAGATTCAAGATTTGTTGGATAAGGGGTTGATAGGGAAGAGTTTAATCCCATGTGTTGTGCCAACAATACTTTCACCTAAGAAGGATGGAAAATGGAGGATTTGTATGGACTCTAGGGCTATAAAAAAGATCACAATAAGGTATAGGTTCCCAATTCCCTAGATAGATGATTTGATGGAGAATTTGGGAGGTTCTTGCTACTTTTCTAAGGTGGATTTGAAGTCAGGATATCATCACATAAGAGTGAGGCCTAGTGATGAGTTCAAGACAACCTTAAAGAACAATGAAGGGCTGTATGAGTGGCTAGTAATTCCCTTTTGCCTTAGTAATGCACCTAGTATATTCATGAGGCTCATGAATGAAGTGCTAGAAGAGTTCATTGGTAAATTTGTAATAGTTTATCTTGATCATATTTTTATCTTTAGTAGGTCAAAAGAGGAGCACATGAAGCATTTGGAGATGGTCTTGAGAAAGTTACATCAAGAGAAGTTGATGATAAATCAAGAAAAGTGTGAGTTTCTCAAAATTGAACTAGTTTACCTTGGTTTTGTGGTTGCTAATGGATGCATGAAGATGGATCTTGAAAAATTTAATTCATTATTGGAATGGCCTACACCTAGGTCCATATGGGATGTTATGATTTTCCATGGGTTGGCCTCCTACTATAGGAAATTTGTGATAAATTTCAGTCATGTGTGTGCCCCTATTCTTAACACCATAAAAGGTGGAATCAAATCCAAGTTTGAGTGGACTGTGGCAACAAACAAAGGGTTTGAAATGTTAAAGAATAGTATTGTAGAACTACCTACTCTTAGGTTTCCTAATTTCAATCAAGTATTTGTGGTATAATGTGATGATAGAAAGTTGGCTATAGGAGAAGTGCTAAGCCAAGAAGGACATCATGTGGCTTTCTTCTCTGAAACCTTGAATGAGGATAAACAAAAGTACTCCACCTATGATTTGGAGTTATATACTATGGTACAAGACCTTAAGAAGTGGAGACACTACCTATTACCTAGGGATTTTTTTATATACACTAATAACCATGCTCTAAGTTTCCTGAATGGGCAAGAAAAAATAAATCTGAGACACTTGAAGTGGGTAGAATCCTTGCAGGCTTATACATTTGTCATAAAGCAGAAGAAGGGAGTTAGAAACAAGGTTGAAAATTCTCTTAGCAGAAGAGTAGTCACAATATAGGAGATATAATTGCAAAGTGTAGGGATAGATGATTTGAAGGACCACTACAAGGAGGACAAGGATTTCAGAGAAGTCTATGAAGCATGTGTGAAGTTTCAGCAGGGTTTCAAAGTGGATTTCAGTGAGTTTTTATTGCAGGAAGGCCTATTATTTAAAGGTCACCTTATGTGTATTCCTCAATGCTCAATGGGGGAAAACATTGTGAAGGAGAAACACCAAGGCAGCTTGGGGGGCCACTTTAGATTGGATAAGACTTTGGATAAGTGAATATGCACTACTATTGGCCTAAGTTACAATCACATGTGAGGAGAATTGTAGAACAATGTCAGATTTGTAAGAGGGAAAAAGGAAAAAGCAACAACAATGGGAATACCAACCCCTATCCATATCCCAAAGACCTTGGGAGTGTCTTAGTATGGATTTTTTTTGGGGTTAGCAAAGACACATAGGGGTCATGATGGTGTGTTTGTGGTGGTGGACCATTTTAGAAAAATGGCACACTTAATTCCATGAAAGCAAACAAATGATGCTTCTCAAATTGGAGGTCTATTCTTTAGGGACATTGTGAGGATCCATGGCTTGCCCCTGAATATTGTAAGTGATAGAGATAGTAAGTTTGTGGGTAACTTTTGGAGGACCCTATGGAAGATTCTTGGAACAAAATTGTCTTTCTCTTCATCCTACCATCCACAATTAGATGGCCAAAAAAAGGTAGCCAATAGGTCACTTGGGAACTTGCTAAGGTGTTTGACTAAACAACATGGTAAGTCATGGGATCATATCATAGGATAGGTAGAATTGGCCTATAATGAATCCATTAATAGGAGTATAGGGAAGAGCACCTTTGAGATAGTGTATGGGGTCAAACCTAGAGGGATCTTTGAGTTGAGAGATCTTAGTTTGAAGGACAAGAGAAGTGCACAAGGAGAGTCATTTGTAGAACAGATGAAGGAACTGCATGAACAAGTCAACAAGACTTTACAGAAGCAAGTGGAGAAGTACAAGTCCAAGGTTGATCAGTCAAGAAGATATTTTTAGTTCAAGGTAGGGGATCTAGTCCTTTCCTACCTCAGGAAGGAGAGGCTACCCAAAGGATAGCCAACTAAACTACTCATGAAGATGATAGGACCACTAAAGATTTTACATAAGTATGGAAAGAATGCCTATGAAGTGGAATTGCCTCCTCATTTGGGGATTTCACCCATTTTCAATGTTTGTGACTTTTATCCCTATAAGGGATCATCTCTATAAATAGGTCAATCTACACTTGTAGATTGGGAGGATGATGATTGGGTGAAAGACTTGCCTACCCCAATGCCACTAAAATTGGAAAGTGTCTTGGATTCTAAAGTGATAAATAAGACAAGGAAGGGTAACTACAAGGAATACCTCACCAAGTGGTAGGGACTATGTGAAGCTGAGGCCACTTGGATGATAGAGCTGGACATTCTAGAACATGGGGTCACCATTGAAGACCTCCTAACTCAAGGGACTTGAGTTATTTTGTCTTGAGGAGTATGATTCAGGGCACCTCCCTAGTTGATTTTTTGGTGTGATTTATGGTTGTCTTAGGTGTTTGTGTGTGTTGGAATAATTTCCTAGGGGTTGGATGCAATGACAATTTAACTTCATGTTTGTAAGAGCCTTAGTGCTCAGTGGTGATTTAGGGTCACTTTGGGCTAATTTGTGAAAGGTTGATATTTTAGTGCAATGTGGGTTTGAGGGGTGTTTTAGGACCCTACATATACTATCTAGGGTCATAAAATTCAAACACACCCATCAATTTGACAAGAAAAGTCAAAATGCACAAAGTGCAAAAAGTTGCTCGAGCAACTTTTGCAAGAAATTGTAAAATGTAGTTACATTGGTTGTAACTACCCCATTCTTGGTATATGAGAATTTATTCGATGTTTGGGAATGGTTAATGAGATGTTGGATTGCAACACTTATTTCTGACACCTTTGTATAGATGACTGTATCTACATTCTTGTAATTTGCATTGTTTCTCTACTCTTGTACGGATGTGTACGAATTGGGAGAGGAGATCAGGCTCCATGGGAGTGTATTAGATTCATTTTGATTTAATATGTAGTATTTAGTTTTTTTTCAAGTTCTTTCATTGTAAATTTAGAGAATTTTGTAGACCACTAGTCTGTTAGAGACAATACAGTACTACCTAGTTAGAAATGTCTCTACCCTAGAATCCCACTAGTGGAATTGACTGAAACCATGGGGGAAGTAGGGTTAGAGTCTGTAGATAGGTTTTTTTGTTTCCTTTCTTGCAGTCATAGTGGATCTCCTAGGCCAAGTAGAAATCCCTATGGCTGACTGGTGAATCCAGGTGAGCCAGGAGAGGGAGAAGAAAGAATTTGATCAAGCACTCATGACCTTTTGGGAAAGACTTGGTGGAATTTTAAGATTCCCTAGATAGTCTCCTAAAAGGATTTTAAAGTGGAAGGAGGTGAATCAAATATTAGAGATCATTTTGATAATTGTTTATGTTGACTGGTTTAGAGGCTGAATTAATAGGCTAAAATCTAGGGCCTGCAAGAAACTAGGGTTATGAGTGCTTTCAAAAGTTTGGGTTTTGGATTTTGACAGTGGTGGTTGACACCTTGAATATTTTTAGGGTCTTGTGTGGGGTCATTTAGGTATTTTTGGATTAATATCACCAAAACTATCAAAATAGACCTACTAGGAATTAGGCAATTAGGCCTCCTACTGAAATAGTGACCAATTGGATTGGTAAAGGGTCTTAGAGTATTGGGATGAGTTAAGAATGACCTACGATGGGCTAGGAAGAGTGATAATATTCTTGGTAGATGTATGGGAATATCCTAAGTAGAGGTTTGGCATTCTAGGAGAAGTTCTAGTGGAGAAGACTAGGCATTTGGTGAACTAGTTGGACTAGTTAAGCCTAGAAACTTTGAAGTGTTTTGATACCAACTATACCTTGGAGGAGAAGTTGGTAGAGAGGGTATTAGAGATCCAAATTGAAGGAATATTAAACAAGGAAAAACCATTGGATGGTTGGAATAGACAAAGAAGCATCTTGGAGTGAAGAAAATCTCTAGAACACCAAACCCTATGCTGGTTTGATTTGAGTATTGTCTACAAATGGGGTCATAACTCCACTTTCCACCATGGCACTTGCATAGGCTCTTGGATTATGGTGTTTAACTCCATGTACATTTTTTACAATGAAGGAGGGGCCCTAGAAGTTATGGCAGCCATTTTTAAGTTGAGTCCCTAAGCGAGCCAGTATGGCATGGCTAGGGATCACCAGTAGTTACAGAGACATTTTGGTGGATTGAAAGGATTCATAGCTTCAATAAAAACTTGGAGAGGAGTAGGGTGGTATTCTATGACTCCATTTACATTTTGAGAGGAGATCGGGACTACCTGAAGCTAAGGCCACTTGGATGATAGAGCTGGACATTCTGAAACATGGGGTCACCATTGAAGACCTCCTAAGTCAAGGGAGTCTAGTTATTTTGTCCCGGGCAGTATGGTGAAGGGAACCTCCCTAGTTGATGATTTGGTGTGATTTAGGGTTGTCTTAGGTGTTTTTGTGTGTGTTAGAATAATTTCCTAGTGGTTGGATGTAATGACAAGTTAACTTCATGTTTGTAAGAGCCTTAGTGCTCATTAGGTGATTTAGGGTCACTTTTGGTTAATTTGGGAAAAGTTGATATTTAAGTACAATGTGGGTTTGAGGGGTTTTTTAGGACCCTACATATCCTATCTAGGGTCATCAAAGTCAAACTCACACATCGAGTTGACAAGGAAAGTCAAAATGCACAAAGTACAAAAAGTTGCTAGCAACTTTGAAAGTTGCTCGAGCAACTTTTGCAAGAACCTGAAAAATGTAGTTAGATTGGTTATATTTACCCCATCCTAATTATATGAGCATGGATTCGATGTTTTTGAATGGCTAATGAGTTTTTGTATTGCAACACTTATTTCTGACACCTCTATACGGATGACTGTATCTACATTCTTGTAATTTACACTATTTCTCTACTCATGTATGGATGTGTACGGATTGGGAGAGGAGATTGGGCTCCATGGGAGGGTATTGGATTCATTTATATTTCATATGCAGTATTTTTTTTTTTCAAGTTCTTTCATTGTAAAGTTAGATAATTTTGTAGGTCACTAGTCTGTTAGAGACAATACAGTGCTACCTAGTTAGAAATGGCTCTACCCTATAATCCCACCTGTGGAATTGACTAAAACCATGGGGGAAGTAGGGTTAAAAAATTTAGATAGGTTTTTTTTCCTTTCTTGCAATTGCAGTGGATCTCCAAGGCCAAGTAGAAAGCCCTATGGCTGACTGTCCAGGTGAGCCAGGACAGGGAGAAGAAAGAATTTGATCAAGCACTCATGACCATTTGGGAAAGACTTATTGCAATTTTTGGATGCCCTAGATAGTATCCTAAAAGGATTCTAAGGTGGAAGGATGTTAATCAAAGATTGGAGATCATTTTGATAATTATTTATGCTGACTAGTCTAGAGGCTGAATTAATAGGCTCAAATCTAGGGCATGGAAGAAACTAGGGTTAGGAGTTCTTTCAGAAGTTAGGGTTTTGGATTTTGATAAGTTTGGTTGATACCTTGAAGATTTTCAAGGTCTTGTGTGGGGTCATTTTAGGAGTTTTGAGTAATAGCACTAAATCTGTGAAAATAGTCCTATTAAGAATTAGGAAATTAGGCTTCCTAGTGAAATAGTGACCAATTGGATTGGTAAAGGGTCTTGGAGTATTGGGATGATTTTAGAATGACCTAGGATGGGTTAGGAAGGGTGATAATATTCTTGGTAGATGTATGGGAAGATCCTAAGCAGAGGTTTGGCATTCTAGGAGGAGTTATAGTGCAGAAGACTAGGCATTTGGTGCACTAGTTGGACTAGTTAAGCCTAGAAACTTTGAAGTATTCTAGTACCAACTATACCTTGGATGAGAAGTTGGTACAGAGGTTCTTGGAGATCCAAATTGAAGGAAGATTCAAAAAGGAACAACCATTGGATGGTTGGAATAGACAAAGAACAATGTTGGAGTGAAGAAAAGCTCTAGAGCACCAAACCCTCTACATCACAAGGTACTTGGGTGGTTTGAAATGGAATATCCAAGAATAAATATGTTTGTGGACACCAACTATAGTTCAGATGTGTCATCAAATAGTCCTAAGAGTGGAAGAAAATAATAGGCGGAATGGTGACTCTAACTTCAAGAGTAACATAGGCAGAAGAAGAGACCAAAGGGGTCAAAGGGGATGATATCAAGGCAGTGGTAATGAGAAAAGGAATCAAGGTGAAAAAAAATTAATACAGCATAGTGGGGAAAGCACTCCAATAGGAGGCTATAACTGAGGCAAAGGTAGTCAAGGGCCTAGCAGAGGAAGAGGAGGTAGAAATAACTCATACTTTGCAAGTATGAAGTGTTACAACTGTGGTCAACTAGGCCACCTAGCATATAGATGTCTTGACAAGCCTATTGCATCAAACAGTGATAAAATAATAGCATATTCCTATGAAAAAACTTCAAGTGTAAAATCTCCTAAGATTGACCATCTAGAGTTAGAGATGGGTGAGAAATTAGTGTTTTGAAGGGTATTGATAAGAAAACCAAGGATGAACCCAAGCATAGGAGGGATTTATTTAGGATAAGATGAAAGATCCTTGGCAAAGTTTGTAAGGTGATAGTGGACTGTGGTTCCACTGATAACATCATCTCAAAGGAAGCAATCAACAAGCTCAATTTGACCAAAGTACCTGATGTAAATCCCTATAAGGTTACATGGCTCAACAAAGGCCAAAGTGTATTGGTGAATGAACAGACATGGATTGATTTCTACATAGAAAGGTATAAGGATAAGCTCTTGTGTGACATCCTACCAATGGATTCTTTCCATTTTCTATTAGGAAGGCCTTGGAAATTTGACAATGGGGCAGTATATGATGGGAATCAAAATTCTATAAAATTCAAGAAAGGAGGAAAAACTTTCAAGATTCAGTCTTTGCTAGAAGAGGAATAACCATAGTCCAAGACTCCTAATGTCATATTGTATAGTGGAAAGGAGTTTGTGGAGGATCTCAAGGATGATGTGAATGAAGGATATGCTATTTTGATCATACCTAAGGAGGAAGAGAAACCAGTCAAGGAGCTATTACAATTAGAGATACAAGTATTGCTTGAAAAGTATAAAGACATAGTGAGTGATGGCACCCCTGCTACCTTACCTCCTAGAAGGGTAATATGTCATCAGATAGACTTTGTCCTGGGTGCATCTTTTCCTAATAAGGTAGTTTATAAGCTAACCCCTGATCAAAATTTGGAAGTGGTAAGGCAGGTACAAGAACTCTTTGATCAAGGCTTGATCAGGAAGAGTATAAGCCCATTTGCAGTCCTGATTGTGTTGGCATCCAAGAAGGGAGGAAAATGGAGACTTTGCATAGATTCAAGGGCTATAAACAGAATCACAATAAGGTATAGACTCCCCATAACTAGGATTGAGGATCTCATGGATTGCCTTGGAGGGGCAATCTACTTTACCAAGTTGGATTTGAAGAGTGCTTATCACCAAATCAGGGTGAAAGAAGGGTATGAATGGAAAATGACATTCAAGACCAAAAATGGGTTATATGAATGGATTGTGATGCCATTTTTCCTCACAAATGCTCCTAGCACATTCATGAGGCTCATGAATGAAGTGATCAAGGACTTCACAGGGAAGTTTGTAGTTGTATATCTTGATGATATAATGATATTTAGAAAAACAAAGGAGGAGCATATCAAGCATGTAGAGGCAGTGTTGCAGAGATTGCATGAAGAGAAGCTAGCTATCAATATTGAAAAATGTGAGTTCTTCAAGCAAGAACTAGTATACTTGGGCTTTGTAGTGTCCAAAGAGTCCTTGAATATGGATCAAGACAAATTTGTAGCCATCCTAAACTAGCCACAACCTACCATAGCCACTGAGGTAAGAAGTTCCCATGGCTTATCCCAGTTTTATAGGAATTTTTTTAGGAAATTTAGTGGTATTTGTGCTCCTTTATTAGATACTATCAAGGGTGGAGTCAAAGCTAAGCTTAGGTGGACCTTAGAAGCAGGAAAAGCCTTTGATTTGTTGAAGAAACAAGTAGCCACTCAACCTATCCTACAATTTCCTATTTTTGATAAATTGTTTACTATTTAATGTGATGCAAGTGGGATGGAAGTAGGGGGTGTGTTGAGTCAAGAAGGAAAGCCAGTGGCCTTCTTTAGTGAGAAAATAAATGAGGCTAAGAAGAAATACTCTTCCTATGACTTAGAGCTATATGCTTTAGTTCAGTCCCTAAGAAAATGGAGACATTATCTATTGCCAAAAGAGTTTGTGGTGTTTACTGACAACCAAGCCCTTAGTTACATCAATACTCAGGACAAACTAAGCAATGGGCATTTGAAATGGATGGAGTATTTACAAGCATTTACCTTTACAATAAAGCACAAGAAATGGAAGCTCAACAAGGTTATACATGCACTAAGAAAGAGGTTGTTGACACTCCACAATGTCTAGTTGAATAGAATTGGCATTGATCGTTTTAGAGATCTCTACAAGGAAGATGAGGACTTTGGTGAAGCATACAAGGTGTGTGTTGATTTTCAGAACCATTTTCATAGCAATTTCTCAGAGTTTGCTTTGTAAAATGGACTGTTATTTAGGGGTAACCAGTTATGTGTGCCAAGAGGATCTATAAGAATGAATCTCATATAGGAGAAACACAATGGGTGTTTAAGTGGTCACTTTGGTATGAACAAAACCTTGGAGCTTGTGAAAAGGTTCTACCATTGGCTAATGCTGGTAAGAGATGTTACCAAATATGTGTAGCAATGTGTTGTATGCATGAAAGCCAAAGGAGGAATAAGTAATCCAAGTTTATATCAACCTTTACCAGTCCATCATAGGCCATGGGAGTGTGTGAGCATGGACTTCATAGTAGGTCTACCCAAAACCAAGTGAGCATATGACAACATTTATGTAGTGGTTGACAGATTTAGCATGATGGGTCATTTCATACCCTGAAAGACTACTAATGATGTTATCCACATATCCTATTTGTTCTTTAAGGAGATTTTGAGGATACATGGTCTTCCCTTAAGTTTAGTATAGAGATTTGAAATTCATGAGCCATTTCTAGACGACATTGTGGACCAGATTGGGTACAAATCTTTCTTTTGGTTCAGCCTACTACCGTCAGATTGATGGCCAAATTGAGGTGGTAAACATAGTGTTGGGTAACCTATTGATGTTCCTAACCAAGGATTTGGGTTAGACTTCAGATGTGGTCATTCCCCAAGAAGAGTATGCATACAATGATAGTAAGAACATAGTTCCAGGCAGAAGCCCATTTGAGGAAGTGTATGGGATGCACCCAATAGGTGTGTGTGAGATTAGGGATTGTGGAGGCATGGAGTATAGGAGTGGTCATGCTGAGGACTTCACTCAACCCATGAAGGAGATCCAAGAAGAGGTCAAGAAAAAAATCCAAGACAATCAACAAAAGGTGAAGGCCAAAGTTGATGAAAAGAGGAAAGACATTCAGTTGGAGGTAGGTGACTATGTGATGGTTCATTTGAACAAATCTCAGTTACAAAAGGGTGGCCCTAATAAATTGTAGAAGAAGAGGATGGGACTTTGCAAGATCCTATCCAACATATGGGGCTAATACATATAAAATAGACCTACCTTCAGATTTGAGCATCTCTCTGGTGTTCAATGTCCAAGACTTGATCCAATTCAAAGGGAAGATAACAAAGAATGGTCAAAGTAGTCAAGGGCTCAGTGGTGATGTTGAGACTACTGTATTACCCCCAAAGCCTCAGTCAGAAGCTGACAGAGTTCTATACTCAAGATTCAAGAAGACCACAAGGCACAAGGTGTACATGGAACACCTGATCAAGTGGAAGCATAGACCTGAATCAGAGGTCTCATGGATTGCAGAAGCAAACTTCAAAAAGGTGGGCATCTCTAAAGTTTTTTTTCCACAGGAGTGACACAACTTTCCTTTGTGAGGGAGTATGGTGCAGGAGCACCTAGGTAGGGCTAGAAACAAACCTAGGGCTTCTATTTTCTTGTTTGGCTTGTAGTGGTCCTAGCCAAACCACTATTGCAATAAGGGGACTAAACAAGTCCTAGTGTGAAGTGTGTGAGTTTAGGATCCCTCAATAGGTCCTTAGTGACCTTATTTGTAAGATTTTCCACATTAGGTCTATAGATGTCCAAAAATATTAATATTATTATTAATATTATTTTCCCTATTATTCCTCTAACTATTTAATTTAATCAATTAAATAGTTTCATAAGTTGGTATTTATCAATAGTTTAAATACTATCCTAATGTATTTTATTTAAATACATTTTCCTCACAAAATCCCCTTTTAATAAATTTATATTTATTAAATCCTCCATATCCCTAATTCTTCTAAATCATTATTTATTCAAATTCAATTTGGACTATAATCAAAACCCTAGCTAGGAACCTATTAATCCTACCCTAAAGCCTACCCTATTCCGACCCTACTCCCATCACCTCATTTCCTAAGTATGCTTCCACACCTAACTGTCCTCTAACCATGTTTAATGGGTGATTCCTAAACTTTTTAAGGATAATGGAATGCTCACCCACATGGGGAATTTCTCTCCAAAATGGGCACCCATTACTCTTTAATTCCCTCTTACAACTTTGTCTCCCCTTTTGAAATATTGAGCTACTCAATATTAATGCCAATTTTGACTCAAAATTGGCCATCTTGTCAAGTACATGTGTCTCCTATGTGTCTCTTATGTGGATGCCACATGGGTGCCACTTCATCCAAGAATCTTCCTCTCTCCAAAAACTTTATAAATAGATGCCTTCTCCTCTCATATTTTCATCTCTCAATTTGCATTGTTATCATGCTAGAATTGCTTTAGAATTTCATAAGTTATTTTCATGCTAATGTTCTTATTTTCTAGTTTTTATGCTTTCCATGCTTAAATTCACTTAGAAATCACATGATAGGTTTCAATTTGGTAAATGAATCATGTTCTCATTTCATAGCATATTTCTTGCATCATTGCTTTTAATCTCATATATCACTTTGAGCATCAACTTTAGGAAGGATTTAAGACTAGTTGTCCATACTAGTTCTTGAGTTTCTCATTTGATTCCAAACTTTAATTCCATAGTTGCATTGCCTTGGGGATCCATAGCATTTTGTGTGTTTGAGAGAGCACACCTATATCCATCTAAAAGAGCAAATCAAAATGAGTAGAATAGGGTGCATTGTTTACTTATTTTTAATCTCTATATGATGTTATGTTGAATTCTATGTTGTTTGCTTGATCTCTTACATGGCTTTGAAATGATTTATGTGCTAACCCACTAATGTTTGCATGTTTGAGCTTGCTCCCAATAGGTTGAAGGATTCCTCATACACAAGGTCAAATAGGATGTTTTATGAAATTTGATGTCAAGTTAGACAAGGGATTTGAGGTCCTATTTCAATGTTCTAACACCTTAGATAAGCATTTGGTTAAGTTTGGTGGACTTATGACCAAGTTTGGATAGCAAATCCAAAAAGATGTAAAGTTGTCAATGTTGTCACTGACAACATTTGTTGCATGGTTGCAAATTTGAGCAATTGGTTTCATAACCTTCTTAAACCATTGATTTTGTGTCTTGGTAAACTACTTAAGGCCATCCTTGACATTTTGAAAGGGTTGGATTGTTTTTGTAAGTGTGTGTACGGAATTGGGTAATAGAAAGAACAATCACAGTTAGTGTTTTTCTCAGTAATTGTTGTTTTAATGGATATAATTGAATACTAAAATTCATGGAAGTGCTAGACTAGGTTTTTTTAAGTTGCAGTGTGATGTTGGATTTCAATTTTGTAAACTTCTAGTTAGTCTTGTAAACTATTTTTTTTTCTATCTAGTCGTTGGTCTGAACCAAACAACTGGTCAAGATGGGTCATAGATCCTCTTCCCACTCTAGAATCTGCACAAGCCTTTTTTATTAGGGAGATGACTCCATGTAAATATTTTATAGTGAAGGAGGGTCCCTACAAATCATGGGAGCTATTTTTAATGTGATTCGCTAGGTGTGCCAGATTTGCATTGCTAGGGATCACAGGTAGTTGCAGAGCTAATGGAGGGAATTGAAAGCATTCATTGCTTCAATTAGTGATTTTGGAGAGGTAGTTTGGTGTTTGGAGGATCCCCAAATCAAAAGATAATTTTAGGTGGTGTGCCAAGAACAAGTTCTTTTGTGCAGACTAACTTAATGCTTAGAAACCCTCATTTTTAGGCATGATTATAGGAGTCACTGTATGGTCACTTTTGGAAAACAAGACCTAGAAAATATTTAGTATATTGATAAATGATATCTATATCTATTTCTATTTTTCCAACTTTTTAAGTATTTTTACAAGTTATTGGAGAAAAAGAGACTAATTAGGCCTAATGCTTGTATCCCTTTTTTGGGTGAATTGGGCTATGTTCTTGGAACTCATTTAGGGTTTTAGTGAAAAAGGCCTTTGTGGACATTGGATTGGACCCAATTAACAATATAGGAGACTACATATCCATATGGAATAGTTTCAGATCCATTTGGATCAGTTTGTGAAGAAGGGCAAGAGGAGCACTATGGCTAGGTGTTGAAGCAGTTTGGTTTTCTTGTTGGTGTACTCAAGATGAAATTGAGTGAGATCTTGAGAAAGGGATCCTTTAAAGTTAGGGTTATTGAAGAACCCTACTTAGGCAAGAGAAGATGCCTATTGAAGACCCTAGTTGAAGATAGGGTGGGAGAGAAATGCTTGTTGTTACATTAGGTAGTTATCTACACCAAACACTAGAGTTATTGTATTGTTGATGGAGAGGAAATTCAAGGAATATATTATAGAAAAGAGATATGATTTGGCATTTTTTTCAAAGTGAGATATGTATTTAATTAATATGGAGAGAATTTTTCAATGACATATATTTCTTTCAAAGTGAAAAGAGAAAATATCCATCAGGGAGAGGAATAGTCAAAGGGAGAAAAAAACATCAGAGAAAGATAAACATGACATATCTATCCAGAAAAGGGAGAAGAAATTCTACAACAAAGGGACAGATAGAATTAGAAGTTGCTACATCTATCCGATGAAGGGAATAAAGAATGAAGGGAATATTCTGCAAGAATCAAATCTAAGTGAGAAGAGCTTACCGAGAGTCAGACATTTGTATTGGTTATAGAATTGAAAGTTTGGTAGAGTATGATGAACTGCAACATATATATTTCATATTGTATTAGTAGTATGTAGTATGTTCCCATCAATGACAAAGGTAGAGATTGATGAACTAAAACTGATTGAATGTTTGAAGATGACAAAGTTGATGATCACCAAGATGCAGACGGTATATGCAAGACATTAAATTAGTTAAAGTATTATATTGTCATTAATGTCAACTTGATATGGTATGATTTCTCATACACATATTGTCACAAAACTTAAATATCTTAACAAAAAATTTTTTTGTCATCGGTAATCATGTACAGCGAGTGACAAAAGTTCATAGTGTTACCCGATGGATAGAGTTACCTGATGGACAGTGTTACCTGAGCACAAAATTTCACAGTGTTACCCGACAGACAGTGTTACCTGAGCATGTGATACTCAAGAAAGTATTATTGAGTTAACTATAGTTGTCACCAAACAGAACTAAAGTTGATGCCTGAGCCATCTACAATAGTCACCGAGCACAACTAAAGTGTTGACCGATGGGAACTAAAGTTAGGAAAATGAAAAAAATAACTTAGCTAGCAGAGCTAATTATAGAGTTAACTGATTGTTTACTTTGTTTTCATCGATCAATTGAAAGGTAAAGATAAGAAGGAGATTTAAAGCATGTTTTATTCTAGAAAACAAGGAGATTTTTATGGATTAAAATGTAAGCAAGCATGGCGAGCTTTACAGAATAATAATTGATTAACGAAGAAAACAAGAACGACAAGAAACAATGAAATCATGTCTATATAAAGAGACACATAATTCATTATGAAAAGAGGAATGCTAAAGAGAATTCTGGTAAAGATAGAAGTCTTCATACTGATCTAATCATACAAGCTAAATAATAGAGCTAAGAATTCTACGGACAATGAGCAACAAAGAAGCAAAAACATTCACAGAGAAGAAAGAAGTGGAGCAAAGGAATTGAAGAGAGCATTGATCAGAAGAGGTATTATGAGATTATAATAGATCTAAACATCTACAATATTAAGTTGTATTTATGAATAGGTCATCTACTGATTCACTTTATCCATTGATTCAGAAAATATCTTAACAAATTAGGATTTAACCATCCTTTATATATTGAGATACATCCCAAGGAGTATCAAAAGGTTTTCATGTTGACAGTCTAGTGAATGCTAGGTCAAGTGATAAACTGTGAGTGATAAATCCTCTAACGAGTTCACAATTAACAGTGTGTTTATCACCTTTAACAAGGTTGGCTATTTACTGAGCTCACTTCAGAAGAGTGAAAATGTTTTATTATCGATCCCAATTGGTTTTTCCCTTAACAAGGTTTCCACGTTAAAAGTTGATGTTTCAAATGTATATATGGTTCATTTCATTTTTCTTTACACATTACTAAAATTGGATTGATCGGTAAACTCTAAGTTATTTACTGTATTTCAGTAAAGGTTAAGGAAAGATAGTCTTCTATTCACTAAATCTTAAGGAAATCTTAAAAAGTATAAACACCGAGCAGTATATACATGTTAGATTCACATAAGGCATATGTCTTGTAGGACTAAAGATAACTAGAGGTTTTATATTTATGGTATAAATTTTTGGTTGAACTATTGGATTAATTTTTTAGGCCACTGATTCACCCCCCCCCCTCCCCTCTCAGTTATTCTAACACTTTTATGAAAAAATCACTCAAATTTTCTATAAAAATCAAGACAACATAAATCATCTTAACTTTGAGCAATCTTAGTTGCATTCCATTATTCTCCTTTTAATTATTCTTTAATATCTATAGCTTAATCAATATCTTTTATTTATACTTAGATATTAATCACCTTATTTCTCAAATAATTCAATCAATCACTTATAACAAATGGAAGAATATAATCGCTAAGAGTGTTATATTAAATTCTCTCTCTTGATAAATGTACTAGTTAACAATACTTATCTCTTGGTGGCTTTGTATTCTAAATGTAATCCAGGTAGATATAGGCCTAGTTTTCTAGCTTGCATGCTTGAGGTAGTGAACCTTATTTTGTACCTTACATATTTATTAACCTAACGCATCTTTTATTTTCTTAAATTTGAGTTAGATGTCTACATTTGAATTTTATGCATTGCATTAACAAATATTTACATCATATTATATTTATCACATTTAGAGACATAAGGAATGCATTGTGCTTCATTGTATTATTAATTCCATTGTCTAAAGTAAAAATATCTTTTCTTGTTTCAAAATATTTTGGGGCATTGCCTAGAACCCTATTCCATTTTAGCAATTTTGAGATAGAACATCATGCTTTTCAATCAACTTGTCTTTTCATTATTCCCTTCCTAATTTTGTACTAAAAAGAATAAATTTTATGCATGTGATTTTGCTTTGGCCTCCCTTATATCACCATACATTTACCCCAAATATGTTTTCGATAATGAGCACATGTTGGTGCAAAAAAAAAAATTTAACACTTCTCTCAACGATGTCTCTCTTTAGTATGAAGCATTGAAGATTGATTTTAATTGTTCTCTTAATTTGTACCTCCCCCATGTGAGTACCTTACTAAAATATTAATATATTGTGGGAAAAGAGATTGGTATGATTGATAATTCCTTTTATAACACTTCATCTTCTATTTATTTGAATGACACTCCCTCAATTTATGAAGCTTTAGTGAGTTATGCTTATGTTGCAAGATCTAGGGTATGATAAGGAAAGATAGACACTAATGTCCTTCCCAACTCTCCCAAAGGGGTCTTCACACATATAACCCTCTCCACCTAGGTCTTACAACTTTACAAAATTTCACAGCATAATCACACAACTCCATACAACATCTTGACAAAGGTTCAATACTAGATTCAAGATGTGCAATGTATCTCAACAATCCATACTTATGCAATCAACATCCAAATATTAATGCATAAGACCCTAAGTGACAAATAGAGTTGTAGGGGTTAAGCCAAGTTTACAAAGGTCTTATTAAGCCTAACCAGACATGTTCCCACCATCAAGAAAGTCTAGGGTATCCTTGAGATACATGTTCCACAATCAAGCCTTTGATTCCTTGTAGCCCTGCACAAAGGGTTTAATGGACATAACGTCAATGCTTCACACTTGACCTAGGGATCTAATAAAATTTTTGAGTACCCTCTATGGCATACTAAAGATATTTAAAGCCAAGGGTTCTGACGTGAAAAGGAAGTGGCTTGAACATCACATAATCAGACAGGCCTAATTGATAATTAGGTCTCCATTAACAAAGGTAGTACCACAAATCCTTAAGGGAAGATGAAAATAATACTTGTAATTAACTTGGGATGGTCACAAACTCCTCCAACTCCAATGAAAAGGTCTGACTCAACCCCAATTTCATGGAAGTCATTGCTGCACCATTCTGGTTGTTGGTCGCCACATAGAGATGCCGACCATTCTTTACTCAAAACATGATCCAACACTCGTTTCCCTGCAAAAAAAATTAAAAAATCATGTATTCCACATGTAGACCTCTCATTCCACAAAGGATCCGAATTTTCCAAGGGTGGACATGAGTGGAAAACAAAATTTAGTCAGTAAACCCTAGATTTGGAGGGTTTCAGACACAGTGAACAAAGAAAATTATCTAACTTACAAACTAGAGACCATCAAGAAATAAAACCAAATTAAAGTGAAAGGTAATTCAATACTTCTTAGTTCCCAATTAGATTCATTCCCTGGTTTGTCCATACAAAATCTATACCCGAAGTTGCAAGTTGACTGTTATAGGAAAATCAATTATTTTTATTGATTCAAAGAGAAAACTTACATCATGATTACTTTCCACCCACCTGAAAGGGCTATGAAATATTTCCCCAATGGTTAAAACCATATTTCAAACCATATGTCCATTGGGAAGTCATTAAGACTTTACAAACAAAAATATGTAAATGTCGTCAAAGTTGCTTAACTTTTGACAACATTTGCAAAGTTGCACTAAAGATGCAATATTGTTGCAGAAATTGAGCCTAAAGTTCCTAATATAATTAAAAATACCTAAGAACATTAAATTCCTAAATCCTAGGATCAAGGGACCCCCTTGACCAATCATTGACCAAGTGGCTTATAAATGCCAATCTTGGAACGAGGCCTTACAATTGGGTCAATGAACTAAAGATGATCCCCTTAGGACTTGGGAATCCTCAAGACCCCCTAGGAGTCTCATTTTGATGAGGTGTTAATGTTGTTGGAGAGGGTTCTCCTGCACCATACTCCCCATGATTTTTAGAACTCAAGTTCCCACTTGATTCAAGTTGATCAATGGAAGTGTCATGCGGTGTAATGTGGTCTTCAGTCATCCATGTAGCATCAATATTAGGGAGGCCTTTCCACTTAACAAGGTATTGCATATATTTTTTCAACCTGGTCTATCTGAGGACTTTGGATTCCAAAATTTTCTCCAATTGCACTAGTTGGCTAGGAAGTAGATGTGGCACAACATCTTAAGTATCTGAATGACCAAAGTTGTTGGAAGTACTTGCATCATCACAAGATACATTACCTTTATAAGATGTTATTTCAACAATGTTAAAAATTGGAGAAATAAAAAAAGTACAGGGAAGGTTTATTTCATAGACCTTTTCTCCCATTTTGTGCAAAATGGTGAATGGGACAACTCTCTTCATGTGGAGTTTGGTAACCTCTCTTTCCTAATGTATGCCCAAAACTTATCCCCAATCTAGAAATGAACTTCTTTTCTCCTTTTATCTGCCTGCTCTTTGTACTTTTGAGTTGTCTAGAATAGTTTGGTTTTTACTTCATGTTGAACTTGGGCAATGAGTTCTGCCATTTCTTATCCCTAAGCACAGATCTTAAAGTTTGAAGGTAGGTCTATCAAATCTAATGGGCCTCTTGGGTGCAAACCATAGACTATGTGGAAATTTTTTTTTCCAATGGATCTATTTAGAGAATTGTTAAATGAAAACTCTTCTTGCGGGAGGATGTTATCCCAAATCTGGTTATGTTGCTTGGTTAAACATCTGAGAAGGTTCCCTAGTGATCTATTCACCACTTCTATTTGGTCATTAGTTTGTGGGTGATAGGCAGAGCTATAAGTTAAGTTTGTCCCCAATTTCTTATGGAGTTTTCGCCAAAAATGTCCTTGGAACTTAACATCCCTATCTGAGATTATTGTCTTTGGTAGTGCATGGATCCTAAAAAATTATTTAAAGAAGAGTGAGAAATGTGGGATGCATCATTTGTGCTTTTGAAAGGGACAAAATGCACCATCTTACTAAACCTATCTACAATCACAAAGACACTATCAAAACCATGTTTGCTTCTAGGAAATCCTATTAAAAAATCCATGGAGATTGACTCCCAAGGCCTATTGGGAATTAGAAAAGGTTGGTATAATCCCTGATTAGTGGATACACCCTTAGCTTACTAACAGATAGTACATGCTTCCACAAATTTCTTGATATCATTAGCCATATTAGGCCAAAAGAAACTCCTCTTGATCTGCTATGTGGTCTTATCTATGCCAAAGTGACCACCCATGCCACCATAATGTTTCTCTTTGATTATGTTCAATCTCATAGAACACCTAGGTATGCAAAGTTGGGAACCTTTGAACAAAAAGACATTGTGAATGAGAAATTCAGAGAACTCATTGTGATATTTTCCTACAAGTTGAGAACATACCTTGAATTCCTCTCCAAAATTTGGATCACTTGCATATAGATGCTTCATAGCATCAACCCCAATGCTTTGTAGTTGCACTTCTTCAACCAAAACAACTCTTCTGCCGAGGGCATCAACAACCTTGTTTTCTCAAACTTTCTTGTGCTTCAATGTGAATGTGTATGCCTACAATTGTTCCATCCACTTTATATGCTTGACACTTAGTTTTTCCTGAGAAATTAGGAAACTTAATTCATTATTTTCAGTATAGACAAGAAATTCTTTTGGTAATATGTAGTATCTCCATTTTTTAAGATCCTACACTACTGCATACAATTGAAGGTCATATGTTGAGCATATTTTCTTATCATAATTTAGATTTTTAGAGAAGAAAGCTATAGGTTTTTCCTCTTGACTTAATACAACACTAATGGCTAGGTTACTAGAATTTGTCTCCATAGTGAACGCCTTCCTAAAATTAGGTAGGGTCAAGATAGGATATTGGGAAACCTTGTTCTTCAAGTAATCAAAAGAATTGTTAGCATTATTTTTCCAAGAAAACTTAGTTTTCTTACCACCCTTAATGGTGTGTAACATGGGAGCACATACATGACTGAAGTTCTTTATAAACTTTCTGTAAAAGCTTGCAAGACCATGAAATCTCCTTACCTCACGTTGATTTCTTTGAGTGGGCCAATTGGCAATGGCTTCCACCTTACTATGACCCATTTTTAATGTTCCCTTTGAGATAATAAACACAAAAAAGGTAAGTTCACTTTGCATGAAGGTATATTTCTCCAAATGGTTTAGATGTTCTTCTTTGCTGCTGCTAAAAATCAATACATCATCAAGGTAGATAACAACAAATTTTCCAATGTAATCAACGAAAATTTCATTCATGAGCCTCATGAATGTTCTTGGAAAATTTCTTGGTCCAAATGGAATTACAAGCCATTCAGATAACCCCTCAGTGGTTTTAAATGCAATCTTCCATTCGTCTCCTGGCCTGATTCTTATTTGATGGTATCCTGACTTTAAGTCCATTTTGGAAAAGTAACAAGCAGTCCCAAGTTGATCAAGAAGATCTTCCATTCTAGGGATGGGGAATCTGTACCTAAATGGTATTTTTTTTTATAGCCCTTATATCATTTCATAGCCTCCATGTTCCATCCTTTTTAGGTGCCCAAAAAAAAGGAACTGCACAAGGACTGAGACTTTTTTGCATTATGCCTTTGGCTAGCATTTCTTGGACTTGTTTAGAAATATTTGCATTCATATTTTTAGTCATCTTATACGGTTCCGTATTTGGTAATGATGAGCCTAGTATGAGATCAATTTCATGAGTGATATCTCTAAGGGGTGGGAGCGAAGAGGGTAGATCATTTGTAGTAACATGACTGTTTTGTTTAGTAATTCCTTGACCTCTATTGGTATGG
The DNA here is from genome assembly GCA_018584345.1 of Thuja plicata. Classification (NCBI taxonomy): domain Eukaryota; kingdom Viridiplantae; phylum Streptophyta; class Pinopsida; order Cupressales; family Cupressaceae; genus Thuja; species Thuja plicata. The sequence continues at coordinate 2,575,111 of MU224596.1, forward strand.
GTGCTATCTTATCAGATTCCTCATTCTCCTTAGGTTTCATGATCAGTATGAAACTTTCCTCCTCTGATTATTTTAATCTTTTTACCATTTCTTTTTCCCCTATCATGATTACAGTGGGTTCCTTCTCTAATTTTTGATTAGGCAGTGGCTTCATAGTGAAGGTTTTTCCATCCCTAATGATAGTATAGGTATTTTTCGTACAGCTGTAGGTGGCATCCATGTAATATTGCCATGGTCTCCCAAGTAGAAGATGGAAAGCATCCATTTCTACAACATCACACAAAACCTTATCCTTCAAATCTCCTAGAGAAAATTCTACCATAGCCTATCTAGTGACTAGTGTTTGTTGTCCTTTAGTGAGACAAGAAACATTATAAGGGAAAGGATGTGGTGTTTTCTTTAATTCTAACTTTTGTATCATTTCATTAGAAATCAAATTCTCTATTGAAGTTGAGACTATCAATAATTTACATACCTTTCCTTGGCACCTGATTATTGTTCTGAAAAGGTTCTTCCTTTGGGGTAAACTCCTCAAAATCTAATGACAAGGTCTGACTCAACCCCAATCTCATGGAAGTCACTGCTGCACCATTCTGGTTGTTGGTCCCCACATAGAGATGCCGACCATTCTTTACTAAAAACATGCTCCAAAATGAGTTTCCTTACAAACCCACTTAGAAATCCTATATTCCAAACGTATACCTCTCATTCCACTAAGGATCAAAATTTTCCAATGGTGGACATGAGAGAAAAACAAAATTTAGTTAGTAAACCCTTGTTTTGGAGGGTTTGAGACCAATGAACAAAGAAAATGCTCCAACTTACAAACCATAGATCATGAAGACCTCAAAATAAATTAAAATGAAAGGTAATTAAATACTTCTTACTTCCCAATTGGATTCATGCTCTTCTTTGTCTGTACAAGTTCATACTCAAAGTTGCAAGTCTACTCTTACAGGAAAATCAGTTATTTTTATTGATTCAAAGAGCCAAATTACATCATGTTTTCTTTCCACCCACCTAAAAGGTATATGAAATATTTCCCCAATGGTTACAACCATATTTCAAACCATATGCCTGTTGGGGAAGTCATTAAGACTTTACAAACAAAAATATGTAATTGTTGTCAAAGTTGCTTGACAACTTTTGACAACATTTGCAAAGTTGTACTAAAGATGCAATCTTGTTGCAGAAAGTGAACCTAAGTTTCCTAATATGCTTAAAACTACCTAAGAACATTAAATTCCCAAATCCTAGGCTCTAGGGACCCCTTTACCAATGCTTGACCAAGTGGCTTATAAATGCCAATCTTGGAACTAGGCCTTACAATTGGGTCAATCAACTAAAGATGATCCCCTTAGGACTTGGGCATCCTCAAGATCCCCTAGGAGTATCATTTTGATGAGGTCTTCATTTCATTTCAAAGGGTACTCCTAAACCATCTTATCCCTCTCCTAATCTTTCTCTTACTCGTATACATGAAGATATTTATTTTTTCAAACATCTTCCTGTTTGGAATGAACCGCTAGCTAATGATTTTTATTATTCTCTCCCCCATTATAGAACCTTGATGAAGGATGATGATACTGTGATAGAGAATATTAGTATGATTGAAAATTCCCTTAATGATATCTTCTGTTCTATTTATTTCACACTTGAAGCATTAGAGATGCATGTTTGATTCTCTTCTAAAAATGGTTCCTACTTATGAAGGTAATTTGGAGAAATAGGATAATATTCTTGATGTTGTCCTTTCAAAAAATAAAACATTTAAGAACAAAGAGCCTAATCAAGTTAATTTTGTTAATTTTTTTAGTAGTGAGAATCCTAATATTTTTTTCCTCCTTTTTCATGATGATATTCAACATAAAAACAAACTAGTTACTATGGTGAAAGGTGTTCAACATACCAATTATCATGTAGTGGCTCACACATATAAAACTCAAAAGAAGAGAAAAAACTTCAAATTTTATTCCCCCTACTTACAAAATTATCCTTTAGGACCTAATTAAACATTCACACACATACCATACTATGCTCTAAAACTCTTTGAAAAATACTATTGTTCTTCCTCTTATAGGAAATAATGTTGTGGTAGCCTTGTTGGAATGTACCAATAAAACTATAAAAGTAAGCTAACATTGTATTCTCAAACATGAGATGCCTTTATTAGAAGCTAAAAAGTCAATTTGATCCTCTTATGATTGTGGTAATTATTAACAATAATGAAATTAGAAGAACCTTGAATGATAATGGATCAATTTTTAATATTTCTAGAATCAATATATTCCATAAAATCAACATAGAACCAAAGCTTATCCAACCTAATATTATCTATATTTGTGGATTTGATAATTTTTCTAATTAAATATTTGGTACGATAACCTTACCAACTGAAATAGGTCTAGTTACTTTACCTACACCTATACATTTTATGCTCGATACCCTTTGTTGAAATCATCTTCTAGTTAGAGATTAGCTTCATGCCATACATGTCGTCCCTTCAAATCTTCATAAAAATGTAAGATTTGTTTATAATAGTATAAAAAATTTCATTGAAGTTGATTATAAATTAGAAATTTTGTTACAATTAGAATATTATTCTATTACTTCACCAATACTTGTTGATACACCATCTCCTATGCCTCAAGAAAACCTCATAGAGGATGATTGGGGGACATTATAATTTATGCCATTTATTGTGGGAGAATATAAAGTGTCTAAATTAGAATTCCAATGTGTCACTTGTTCAACCCTCTCCTCCTCACATGTTAATTTTTAATCATGGACATGGTTTAGGATGTGTATAACAAAGCATTGAGACTTGTAAGAAAACTACATCATACTTTCATATGGAAGGATTGGGTTTCCAAAATCCTCCTTTGACACCATCTCATCCATTATTATCTAATACTTATATATCTTCTCCACCTCATTTTAATCAAGATAGAATTTGGTATAACCATCTTCATGCCAAATTGATTTCCTGACCGAATTGAAAGAATAAGTATAGATAAGATATTAAAAATCTTCCTCTTTGTTTGTATCATCAATATCATGACTCTTCTACTAATGAATGTTGAGATTTGCATTGTAAAATTGAACAATTAATTGAATATGATATCACTTTTATAACATGTAACAATGAGTGGTATCTAAATCTAGATTACTTTAAATAAAATTTATGATCATATTATTTTGTGTACCATAAGGGGGAGTTGACATAGTTGAGGAGAGAAAAAGTTCAATTATTGTAAGAAATAGTGTAGAGATGGATAATTAGTATAGATATGACATTTTTTCTAAGTGAGAGTAATGCAAGAAACTTTAGGTACCATATAGGTTGTGTAATAATTTGGAGGCACCCCTTATTTTCAATGTTAAAGGGGGTATAAATATACAAATGATGTTTAGATCTCACAAACTTGTTTCCATAAATAGAAAATGGGGAAAAATATTATAAATATAATTTTTTTTCTTAATAAGTTTAAAATTTTTGTCATTCATGTCAAGTATGGCCTCAAAGATAATTTTAGTTGTGTTTATATATGTTTTATAGTAGTGCAATATCAAAAGTATACATAGGTATTTACATTGTTGCATGAATACTATTTTAATTTATTTTAGATAGTATATAAATATGTTTTAAGCCTATTACAAAGATTTGCAAAAGTATTCGGGTGTCCATAGAATAAATTTGATAAGTATGACAATTCTAGTCAATAGTTTGTTAATAAAGTTTTATATTTTGATTTTTATTAGGGTGCATTAATTCATATCATCTTAAAATTATAATATAATTTTGATGGATGAAAGAGGATTTCAAATGTTATATTTCATTTTCCCATTTGGCACAAAACTATTTTGCGATGACTCTAAGTGTTATTCATTCAAAGAAAATATATCGGTTTAAAGGAATACTTTGAATTCCTCTACATCCAATAGTAATGGCTTTTTTTTTTTTTCTCTCTACTATGAAATTTCTAGTGTCAGTTGATGTGATGTTGTGCATCTATATTTGTTTTAGATGTTCACACTATATTTTGAGTATGTCTAGTTGGCCTGCATCAATGGTTCTATCTCTTAGAGCTAACTAAGGTTGATTTTGTTTGTGATGTAGAATGAAATATTGAATGCATTGATTTGGGATTAATAGTAAGGTGTTCCAGCATGGTTTGATACTTCACACATCCTATTTTTCTTCTGCATGTATTAGCTTCATGCCATACATGTCGTCCCTTCAACTCTTCATAAAAATGTAAGATTTGTTTATAACAGCATAAAAAATGCCATTGAAGTTGATTATAAATTAGAAATTTTGTTACAATTAGAATATTATTCTATTACTTCACCAATACTTGTTGATACACCATCTCCTATGCCTCAAGAAAACCTCATAGAGGATGATTGGGGGCCATTATAATTTATGCCATTTATTGTGGGAGAATATAAAGTGTCTAAATTAGAATTCCAATGTGTCACTTGTTCAACCCTCTCCTCCTCACATGTTAATTTTTAATCATGGACATGGTTTAAGATGTGTATAACAAAGCATTGAGACTTGTAAGAAAACTACATCATACTTTCATATGGAAGGATTGGGTTTCCAAACTCCTCCTTTGACACCATCTTGTCCATTATTATCTAATACTTATATATCTTCTCCACCTCATTTTAATCAAGATAGAATTTGGTATAACCATCTTCATGCCAAGTTGATTTCCTGACTGAATTGAAAGAATAAGTATAGATAAGATATTAAAAATCTTCCTCTTTGTTTGTATCATCAATATCATGACTCTTCTACTAATGAATGTTGAGATTTGCATTGTAAAATTGAACAACTAATTTAATATGATATCACTTTTATAACATGTAACAATGAGTGGTATCTAAATCTAGATTACTTTAAATAACATTTATGATCATATTATTTTTGTGTACCATAAGGGGGAGTTGACATAGTTGAGGAGGGAAAAAGTTCAATTATTGTAAGAAATAGTGTAGAGATGGATAATTAGTATAGATATGACATTTTTTCTAACTGAGAGTAATGCAAGAAACTTTAGGTACCATATAGGTTGTGTAATAATTTGGAGGCACCCCTTATTTTCAATGTTAAAGGGGGTATAAATATACAAATGATGTTTAGATCTCACAAACTTGTTTCCATAAATAGAAAATGGGGAAAAATATTATAAATATAATTTTTTTTCTTAATAAGTTTAAAATTTTTGTCATTCATGTCAAGTATGGCCTCAAAGATAATTTTAGTTGTGTTTATATATGTTTTATAGTAGTGCAATATCAAAAGTATACATAGGTATTTACATTGTTGCATGAATACTATTTTAATTTATTTTAGATAGTATATAAATATGTTTTAAGCCTATTACAAAGATTTGCAAAAGTATTCGGGTGTCCATAGAATAAATTTGATAAGTATGACAATTCTAGTCAATAGTTTGTTAATAAAGTTTTATATTTTGATTTTTATTAGGGTGCATTAATTCATATCATCTTAAAATTATAATATAATTTTGATGGATGAAAGAGGATTTCAAATGTTATATTTCTTTTTCCCATTTGGCCCAAAACTATTTTGCGATGACTCTAAGTGTTATTCATTCAAAGAAAATGTATCGGTTTAAAGGAATACTTTGAATTCCTTTACATCCAATAGTAATGGCTTTTTTTTTTTTTTTCTCTACTATGAAATTTCTAGTGTCAGCTGATGTGATGTTGTGCATCTATATTTGTTTTAGATGTTCACACTATATTTTGAGTATGTCTAGTTGGCCTGCATCAATGGTTCTATCTCTTAGAGCTAACTAATGTTGTTTTTGTTTGTGATGTACAATGAAATATTGAATGCATTGATTTGGGATTAATAGTAAGGTGTTCCAGCATGGTTTGATACTTCACACATCCTATTTTTCTTCTGCATGTATTGTCGAATGAATTTTTTGGCTGACTATTAATATTTTACTTGTTACATCTAATCATGATGCCTTAATTAATATTAATTAGTGTATTAAATGATATATAAATGATTAGACCTTTCTAAGAATGAGGTGTTATACAAATATGATTATTTATTTTGTGTTGTGTAAGTGTAAAGGTTGCATGTTTAGATAAGTAGTAGTGAAGTCACTTTTCGATGTATAGAACATTGAACTATAAACAACATTTCAAAGAATGCACTTCTCTTCAATTCAAAAATATTAATAAAGTATAACCAATTCAATTGTATATTTCCATTAAGATGTTATCTTCAGTGCTTTTCAAGTCCTTTGTATATTTCCCTAAGGTTGTGTGCCTTAGCCTATAAGTCCAGATTAAAAGTAGTGAGCTTTTTTGGATTTTGGCCTAGAAAATTGTAATCAATTTACATATAGTGAGTGTGATCCTCAGCATGGGTTTTCTCACATTGTATTTTCCATGTAAAATCTTAGTGTCATTATGTTGCACTTTTTAAATAATAATTATTTACTTCTCCACATATACTAATTGGAATGAATGCTAGATAAATGATTAAGTTTTAACACATGTTGATTTACCCCACAAACATTTAGAAGCATTTGACACATGTGCCTAAAATGATAAAGCAATGAAAAAAATTGAGAATAGAATCATTTAAACCTACTATCTAATGTTATGTACATAATTAAGACAAGCACTACCTCTTTCCATTCTCTTAGAGTCCTCCTGTAAGATAATTTACAAATGAGGTAATTTCTTTCCTGCCTTTAAAAATCCTTTATAGTCCTCTTTATAGTAGCATCCCTTTGGTTTTTTGGGAAGAGACACTCCTACAAGAAGCCCAATAGTAGTTGCAATAGTCTTGATGCAGGAGCATCTTGGGTTCTTTGGAAATCTTGATGAACCAAAAATATGTTTTCTATTATTCTTTAGCTTGTTTGGAGGCTTCTCGGTAAAGTGATTGGTAACTGGTGTCGCTCGGTTACTTGTTCTATATTTCTTTATCGACGGGTCTCAGTGAATACTGTATGCTTAGTGGTTTCTATCACCGACTTGTTTTTGTTTCTCGTTCATCTTCTTACCGATTCATTTATTTTCTCAGTTGGCCTTCACTGAGTTCATGTTTCTTAGTTGGCTTCTTGCCGAGTTGTTTATTTTGAATTTGCTTATCTTGTTATGGCTGAAATCTGCATTTAATTCCCATAGCATAGTTAATGTGGGATCTCTCATTCAAATGTGTGTGGACCTAAAGCTGGTTTGTTGTTGTTTCCTATGTTGGATGTTTAGGATCTGAGTGTTGAACTCTTTGGTGGACTCTTGTATATATTTGGTTTTTTTTCTTAGATTAGGGAGGAGTTTTGGGGGTATGAGTTTTTGAGAAGATTAAGTGTTAGTAGATTTGGATGGCAGGACTGTGACCTCGCATGTCTGAAGTTTATTATATAAAAATTTAAATGTATATGGCCAAAACTGGGAAGGCCTTATAGCTTGACATGTAATGAGTTTGGTTAAGTAATATAATTATCCTATTGTTTTCATTTCTCACTTCTTGGTTTGTTTCTTCCTTTTTCTTCTGCAAGTTGGTTTGGATAGCTAGCAGTGTCTTTGACCCTGATTTCCCTACCCTCCTCGTGTGAGGTGATATTAGAGTGAAGGTTAGATCTAGTTTCCTTCTTGTAAACCCTAACCCTAGTTGGTTGATATTGTTGTGAGGTAGAAGATTTTGATCTAACCTACAATTACTGAGGTTTTCAATATGGTTTGTGGGAGAGAAAATCCAGATCTAGGTCTAGCTAATATGCTAAGAGAAATGGCTAGAAGATTGGAAGTTGTTGAGATAGCCCAGCACAGCACAAAGGAAGACATATTGAAGATATTAGTGATGATGAACTTGAAGAAGTGTAAGGATAAGTTTCACCTACACCTATAATGGATTAGGAAGAAGAGATATTCCTGCAAGCATTAACAAGTTTCAAGTCCACACCTTAGTTTAATCCTCCTGAGTATAGTGGATAGTTGGATTCTGATGCATTGATAGACTGGATAACTAAGATGAAAAATTACTTTGAGTATGAGAATGTACCAAAGGAGAAGAAATTTAATATTGCAAGTACAAAGTTGAAGGGTCATGCATCCTTTTGGTGGTAGCATCTGCAATTGGATCAAAATATGAAAGGAAAAGACAAGACCAAGTTATGGGATAAGATGATATACAAATTGGAAGGCAACTTTCTACCTTATAATTACTAGATTAACCTAGTAAGGAGAATGAAAAGTTTGAAGAAGAAAGATAGCTCAGTAAAATACTAGACTGAGGAGTTCTATAGATCAGACATCAGATCTAGACATGTTGAAGATGAAGTGGAAAGAATATAAAAATATCTGAATGGATTGATAAGTTCTATACAATATGAGATCAGCTTGGTAAATATGTAAAGCTTTGAAGAGGACTATCGGCTTTGTTAGGAATAACCATCCACAAGAAAATAAAGATGGGGGGTGAATCAATTGTACTATAGATTATTAAACTTTAAACTTTATAAACCAAAACTACAATGCAAATGATAACACTATGAATTCCAACACCATAACACAATACTTGTTGTCAAGGAAACCCTATTAAACGTAAAACCCCAGTGGGAATTAGCACCCACTAATAATGTACTAAGAATATAGTATCCCTATTAAAATATGTATCCCTATTAGGAGCATATTACAACTTTACAGTACAAAGTCCTAGTTAGGAGACAAACCCTATTAGGAGTCAAGAAAATTAGTAGGCTCACTACCCAGGCATAATGCTTAAAGAAGGTTAAAACTGCCCTCAAGGAGTCACAATCCGAACAAGTGTATATAAAAAATATACAATCCAATGAACTATTTGATAGAAACTATCTTTGCTTGGTCAGTTCCAATGAAGTACTCTTGTCACAAAACTATTCTCTACATCCAGTAGAAAAACATGCCTCATAGATTTCCCTTCTCTTTCCTTTTTAATCTCTACCACATCTTTCCAAAATAAAAAGACCTCACATATATATCCCCTAACAATAATTCTTTAGGTCAGCCAATTAAGGATCTAAAATATACAAATAAATATATAACCCCTTGCTAAGATACACACGGTACCTATAACAAGTAAACATCAATACAATCCATCACATATACTTCTAGAGCCGCAATCCACACTCATAATTCATTTTACACACTACATGTATGAAGTTGGCCACCAGATAGGTCTCCTCTAGAATATACGCCACAATTGACATCACCAATAATCACACAAAAATCAAACTCAATCCATTATTCAAACATAGGTCGGTTGTCTACCAGTAAAATTGCTTCATGTGAAATGTCTTCGCCAAAAACATATACCTGAAACACAAAGACCTTCTCTATCCAGCATCACAGTTACAGTCTAGAAACCAATCTTCACCAAATCACCTATAACATCTGCAATATGAATCATAAATCCAAGTGACCTTAGAAATAATTTCAACACACATCCTTCTTCATGTATTCAACTTCTATCATTTTGAATCATCCGTACAATGTTCGTACACTTCTTCTAGTTAAGTAACCCGTATGTCCTCTCCACAGAAACATATGTTGACATCAGTGAAAAAACATGAATATCAACAATATGATCATTACCAAAAACTAATATCATCTAACAATATCCCCCTTTTGTATTGATGGAAACATATGGGAAAATCCATCAACTCAAAAATACTTTCTTTTATTAATACAATCTTCTCAATATCCTCAACACAAATCTCCCCAAAGCAGTAAGGATTTTCACATTTTCTCTTTCCCCCTTTGGAAGCAATGGAAAAGGGTTCCATAACTCATATGTAGTCTTCAGTAAGGTGTAGATTTTTCAAATCTTCATTTCCAATTTGATCAGGTGCAAAATCACCCAAACATGCTTTAGTTTTCCTGCGATCACTCCCCCTCAGAAGTAGATCCATACACCAAGTCCAGAGAATGATATAACTCTTAAAGTCACTGGACTGATGGATATCTGAATCAATGATTACCACTAGGAGGGGCCATCAACCCAAACATTCTTCAAAGATATTCAAAAGCATCTTTTGGCAAACATTTAGTAAATATATCTACTATTTGTTCCTTTGTGCTAATGTATTCCAGTTTAATTTCTTTCTCTAGTACCTTCTCCCTCAAGAAATGATACTTAATGGAAATGTTCTTAGTCTTTGAATGCATTATAGGATTCTTTGACATGTTTATAGTGCTAGTGTAATCAGAGTGGATAATCACTATTTTTTTCAAAAATTATTCCAATGTCTTTCGGCATTTATTTCATCCAAAAAACTTGTGTGCAATTTATTGCAGCAGCAACATATTCTAACTCAACAATAGATTGAGCAATACAGTTTCGCTTCTTACTCAATAAACAAACCAGTCTTTTCCAAAGGAAAAATGCACCACCATTTGTACTCTTTCTGTCATCTACATTACCTTCCCAATCAGTATCAGTATAAGCCTGCAAGGTAAAATCATCTAATGTTTAATACCACAATCCATATTCTATTGTCCCTTTCATATATCTGAAAATTCTTTTCGCAATAGAAAAATGTGTTTCTTTGGGATTTGCCTGATATCTAGCCACAATTACAACTGCAATAGTAATTTCTGGTCTAGTGTGAGTTAGATATTGTAGACAACCAATCATAGATCTATAAATTTTCTAAACAACACTTTGAGTCTTATCATTACTAGTTAGTTTGTGTCTAGTCACCATAGGTATTCCAACAGGTTTACAATCTTCCATTCCAAATTTCTTCAACATTTCCTGAAGATATTTGGTCTGAGATATAAAAATGCCATTCTTACTTTGATTAATTTGCAAACCAAGAAAAAAATTAATTTCACCAATCATTGAAATCTCAAATTCATCTTCCATCTCTTTAGAGAACTTCTTACTCATCTTGTCATTGGCTCCAAAAATGATATCATCAACAAAAAATTCTATAATCAAGATTCCATTTTCATCCATTCTCAAATATAGGTTACTGTTTGCAGTACCTTTCCTGAAACCAAGATGAAGTAAGTACTTGTCCAACCTTGCATGCCATACCCTTGGTGCTTGTTTGAGTCCATACAGTGCTTTCTTCATTGTACAAACCATTTTTTCATCATCTGTCAAAGGAAAACCATCAAGTTGCTCAATGTAAACTTCTTCTTCCAGATCGCCATTCAAAAATGTTGATAAACTTTAAAGTATTTATGTTCAAAATAAGAAAGAAATAATCTCACAGCTTCCAATCTAGCAATGGGAGAAAAAATTTCTTCATAGTCCATGCCTTCTTGTTGCGAATAGACTTTACATACCAGTCAAGCCTTGTTTCTTACCATTGTTCCTTCCTCATCCATCTTGTTTCTGAAAACCCATTTAGTACCAATCAAATTTTTGTTCTTAGGTCTTGGAACCAATTCCCAAGTATTGTTTTTCTTTATCTATTCAAGTTATTCTTCAATAGCTTTTGTCCAAGATTCATCTCTACATGCTTCATCAGTAGTTTTCGGTTTAACTTGAGAAATCAAACAACTTTCTTCTCTAGCTTTAGATCTAGTCATCATGCCCTTACTTATATCACCAATTATTTGATCTTTAGGATGGTTCTTCTTTACATACCTCGGTGTCTTAGGAGTCTCAGTAACCTTAATGAGTTCATCTTCAGTCTCATTATCAACCATAAGAGGATCTTCAAGTTCAGTAGTAACCTCTTTTATTTATGTAATCTGACCACAGTCATATATTCTTTCCTGAATCTGAAAATTTTCATCTATCCTCACATTGGAACTTTCAATCAACTTCCTCAATCTCAGATTGTAACATTTATATACTTTACTCTTGGTAGAATAACCAAGGAAAATTATTTCATCACTTCTAGCATCAAACTTTCCTATCTTGATGAAGGGTGCTCCCCTTAATACCACAAACACATAACAGAAACAGAGAAGCAACAACAATTTGCAAGAACAGAAAATGGACTTCTTATTATCTCCACAAATGCGGAATTACAAACTTTCAAAA
>MU224596.1:2593166-2636513 GCA_018584345.1 Thuja plicata
CTAAAAATAGCAAGTTTCCATAAATAGCAGCTCTGCACAAGGTAGCCCTTATTGAAAAGAAAACAGAAATATTTTTGGGTGATGCAAGATTGCCCTTACACCCAGGATGCTCCTGCATCATATCTCATTGTCTCTCTTGATATAACATTTACTACCAAATATTATGAAATATTTCACAGTAGGTGTATGATCAAACCATAATTTATAAGGAGTTTTACCTGTACCTTCTCTGATCTGAATTTTTTTCAAAGTGTACATAGCAGTGCCAATAGCTTCTCTCCAATGAACCTGTGAGACATTACCTTCTAGTAACATAGTCCTTACAACATCTAATATAGTTATGTTTCTTCACTCTGCAATCCCATTCTGTCGTGGTGTCCTAGGTGCATTTGTCTGTCTGAATATTCTATGCTCTTCGCATTATGAATTAAATAACTCTGATGTAAACTCCCTACCTTTGATGATCTCAAACACTTCATCTTCAGGCCAGATGCATTCTCAAATTTTTCTTTAAATAACTTGAACTTGTCAAATGCTTTAGATTTCTCTCTCAGATATGTAACCCACATCATCCTAGAAAAATCATCAACAAAAAGTATAAAGTACCTTTCACCATAATATGATCTAGTTCTTGTAGGACTAAACAGATTTGTATGCACCAGATCCAACTTCCCTTTTTCTGAATAAGCTTTGCTTTTAAAAGTGATACTAGTTTTCTTCCCCATAACACACTCTCTACACAGTGTAAGATGGCTTCACAATCTTAGCTAGATCTCTTACTGCTTCTGTAGTACTCACATTCACAATGTTATCAAAGTTAGCATGACAAAATCCTATGTGCCATAACCAACTATCATCAACCTTCGAAATAAAACAAGAAGTTTCAGATTTGTTCAATTCAAATACATTACCTCTATCTTTAGTACTATATGTGATCAAGTCTCCTGATTTAGTTCTAATAGAGCATTTGCCATCAATTAATTTCAATTGATAACCCTTGTTCACTAATTTTCCAACACTCAACAGGTTATGCTTAAGTCCATCAACAAGAAATACCTTGTTAGTATTAGTCTTCACGTCCAGAGAAATAGATCCTATTCCAATGATAAGCTTAGGAGTATTGTCACCAAATCTGACAACACCACCATCATGTCTTTTCAAACTCACAAACTTATTTTTATCTCCAGTCATATGAGGTGAACAACCACTGTTTATAACCCATTCATATTTATTTTCAATAGAGGATACTAAGGCTTTTTTTTCATGCATAGGTTCATCATCTTTAACGATAATAAATACAATTTCATCATAGTCATCATCATCATCAGATACACCTTCACTAGCATAATAACATTCCTTGTATTTTGAATACTTAGACTTAAAAAACATAGGTTTGTGCTTTGGAACTCTTGAATGACATCTAGATACAAAATGACCAATATTGTTACATGAAAATCATTTCAAAGGTAATTTTCCATCAAATTTTCCCTGACCTTTCTTTTCTCTTTTAGCAATCAGTGCCACTACTTCATCTATCTTTCTTTCTTCTTCCTGTATCTATTCCCATTCATTAGCATAGTATCCAAGCTCTTCTCTTAGGTCACCACTATTGGTGCTCGCATTTCCAGATAAGGTCTTTTTTTTCTTATGCATGATTGCCTTAAATTCTGACTCAACCTTAGGTAAAGATATTTCAATTCTGTGGCCTCAAAAGTAGTTATCTTTCTGATCAACATCTCTCTAGTAAATTTGGGTGTCAAAGGTATAATCTCCTCTATAGATTATACTTTGGTTTTGTAAATAGGTGTTAAACATTTGAGTATCTTCACAATCAATTCTTCCTCACTATAAGTGCCTCCAAAGATTCTGATCTCAGTAACCACTTTTGTAATTCTCTATGCATATTCCCTAACTTTCTCATCTTCTCTCATCTTCATTGATTCCATTTTTTTCTTCCAATTTTGTATCTTTGGATGTTTAGTAAACTTATCTCCAATATACCATGCTTCTAATCTTGTCCATGTCTCATGTGCAGAGTTCAGGTCTTTTACTTCTATGAATTCACCTTCAGAAAGTGCACTGATCAAGGTTTCCCTTGCAACCATCTTACATGAAAATAGCTTCTTTTCATCTTTAGTAGCCTTCTCCAATTCATCGTCAGTTGTTATCTTTTCACACTTCTTTGTGATCATCCAGTAGTAAATTCCCAAATGTAGTAAGTGTGTTCTCATGTTGTTCGTCCAGCTGTCAAAGTTTTCAGGATCAAATTTTAGACTATCCTTCCAGTAGTAAGTCATCTTCAGGATCACCTCAAGCTATTAAGCTTTCCCTCTAAGGACCAGTAGATCTGATACCAATTGTTAGGAATAACAGTCCACAAGAAAACTATGAGTGGGGGTGAATTAGTTGTACTATAGATTATTAAAATTTAAACATTATAAAACAAAACTGCAATGCAAATGATAACACAGTAAATAACAACACCATAACATAATACTTGTTGTCAAGGAAACCCTGTTCAAGGTAAAACCCTGGTGGGAATTAGCACCCACAAAATATTTTCTGAGAATATAGTGTCCCTGTTAAAAGATTTACCCCTATTAGGAGATTATTGCAACATTACAGTACACAGTCCCTGTTAGGAGACAGACTCTGTTAGGAGTCAAGAAAAGTAGTAGGCTCACTACCTAGGAATACTGCCCAAAGAAGGTTAAAACCACCCTTAAGGATTCACAATCTGAGCAAGTGTATATAAAAAATATACAATCCAATAAACTGTCTGATAGCAACTGTCTTTGCTTGCTCAATTCCAATGAAGTACTCTTGTCACAAAACGCTTCTCTACATCTAGCAGAAAAACAAGCCTCACAACTTTCACTTCCCTTTCCTTTTTAATCTCTACCACATCTTTCCAAAAGAAATGAATGTCATATATATATCCCCTTACAATAATTCTTTAGGTCAGGTAATTAAGCTTTCCTAATATACAAACAATTGATTAGGTCAGCCAATTAAGGCTTTCCAATATACAAATAAATATATAACCCCTTGCTAAGATACACACAGTACCTATAACAAGTAAACATCAAATAAAATCCATCACATATGCTTCTAGGTCTGCAATCCATCCTCACAATTCATATTACACGCTACATGTCTGAGGTCAGCCACCAGATAGGTATCCTCCAAAATATACGCCATAGCTGATGTCACCAACACTCACACAAAAATCAAACTCAACCCATTATTCCAACATATGTCAGTTTTCTACCAGTAAGCTTGCTTCATCTGAAATATCTTTGCTAGAAAGATATACCCGAAACATAGAGACCTTCTCTGTCTAGCATCACAGTTACAGTCCAGAAACCAATCTTCACCAAATCAAGTGTAACATCCACAATATGAAACATAATTCCAAGCGACCTTAGAAATAAGGTTAACACACATCCTTCTTAATATACCCAACTTTGATCATTCTGAACCATCCATACATGTTTTGTACACTTCTTCCAGTTAAGTAACCAGTCTTTCCTCTCCATAGAATCAGTACCAAAAAATTGATATCATCTAACAAGTTTTCCCTAAAACCTAAGGAGAAATTGAAAAAAATATATGAACAAAGATAAAGAGGCAAAGGTGGTAGATTACCTAGAGGAAGAGGTAGATCTCATGATTTAAACACTAGATTTGAACCAGACTAGGAAAATCCAGACACACCTCAAGAAAAAATAAATACTGAATGGAAAAGTGGAGTTTCATTCCGAGGAAGAGGCAATTACTCCCAAGGTGGTTATAGTAGAAGAGGGTTCCAAGGAACTTGTTACAATTTTGGTGAAGAAGGATGTGGATCTTTTGAATGTACACATGCAAGCATGAATGTCGGTCGTAGAAGAAATTCTTTGATGCAAGAGGAGTCGCCAAATGAACCTGAGAAGGAAGGAAATCTCATGATCAGAAGGATAGTATGGAGTGAGAGAGATAAACAAGATCTCATCAAGAAAAGTTTGTTCAAGACTAGATTTAGAGTTGCAAACAAAGTTTGGAAGGTAATTTTTGATAGTGGAAGCTTGAAGAATCTAGCATCTGAGGAGATGGGACCAAAAAGTTGTAGTTGGAAAGAATGAAGCATCTGAAGCCCTATCAGATTTCATGGATCAAGGATGAGCATACATTAATGGTGAGTGAATAATGTTTTATGAATTTGAAAAATTGGAAATTATTATGATAAGGTGTTGTGTGATATTATGCCAATGGATTGTTGTCATATTTTGTTGGTTAGACCTTGGCAATATGATAGACATGATATACATGATGGAAGAGTGAATAAATATATTGCTTGGGTTGATGGTAACAAGATTTGGTAACAAACAAATCTTGTTACCTTTGGTTGAAGAATTTGTGGGTGAGATATGTACATTTGTGAGATTTTTTTTGATGGAAGGTGGAATATTTGTTAAGGATTTGAAAATAAATGATATTTTTATGCTTTGATTCGTAAAAAACTGAGTAAGAATACAGAAGATAAAATTCCTACAAAGGTTTAGAAATTTCCTACCAAGTACAAGGAAATCATTTCAGATAATGTACCTAATGGATTGTCACCGATGAGAGATATTAGTCATTGAATGAATCTGATCCATGGAGCTAATTTACCGAACAAGGCACCAAACTGGTTAACACAAAATGAGAATGAAGAACTTAATTGGTAAGTTCATGAGTTGTTGAACAAGGGTTTAATCAGAGAAAGTTTGATTCTATGTGTAGTACCAACTATATTAGCACCTAAGAAGAATGGAGAATGGAGAATGTGCACTAATTCAAGACAAATCAATAATATCATAGTTAGTTATAGGTATCCTATACCAAGGATTGATGATATAATGGATTGTTTGAGTGGAGCAAAATATT
Organism: Thuja plicata; assembly: GCA_018584345.1. Classification (NCBI taxonomy): domain Eukaryota; kingdom Viridiplantae; phylum Streptophyta; class Pinopsida; order Cupressales; family Cupressaceae; genus Thuja; species Thuja plicata. Next base: position 2,598,075 of record MU224596.1, read on the forward strand.
TTACCAAAATTGATTTGAAGATTGGATATCATCATATGAGAATCAGAGAAGTTGATGATTGGAATATTGCTTTCAAGATGAAAGAAGGTTTATATGTGTGGTTGGTTATGCATTTTGGTTTAACTAATGCATTGACTACATTTATGATATTAATGAACGAAGTTTTGAAGAAATTCTTGAATAAATGTGTGAATGTATACTTGGATGATATTCAGTAAGCCCAAAGAAGAAAATTTGACGTATATAAGACAAGTATTGCAGAGATTGAAAGAGGAAAAGTTGCTCATAAATCTGAAAAAGTGTTCCTTAATTAAAGAAGAACTTATCTATTTAGGCTTTGTGATTTCAGTTGATGGTTTGAAGATGGATCTTGAAAAGGTTGAAGCTATACTTAATTGGCCTACACCTGAGAATGTTAGTGAGGTAAGATCATTTCATGGATTGGCAAGTTTTTACAGGAAGGTTATTCAAAATTTCAGTTCTATTTGTAATTCTATGACTGAGATAATGAGAGGAGATAAAAGAGAATTAAAATGGAGACATCGAGCTGATAAGAGTTTTGAGACTTTGACGCAGACGGTTGTTGATTTACCTTTATTATCCTTAACTGATTTCAATAAGGTATTTCAAGTTGAATGTGATTCAAGTGGAACTGCAATAGGAGCTGTGTTGACTCAAGAAGGTAAACCTGTTGCATTCTTTAGTGAAAATTTGAATGATGCTAAGAGGAAATATTCTTTCTATGATCACAAATTCTATGCCATTGTTCAATCTTTGAATAAATGGAGACATTATTTGATTCCGAGTGAATTTGTGTTGTATACTGATCATAAGGCTTTACAATATTTGGGTCTTCAGAATAAGTTGAATTAGAGACATATGAAATGCGTAGAATATTTGCAGAGTTTTACATTTGTGATAAAAAAAATAAGAGTGCAGCTTCTAACAGATTTTTCAATGCCTTGAGTAGAAGAAGATCTTTGTTGACTGAAATGAAAATTGAGGTTATTGGTTTTGATGACATGAAGCATTTGTTTGAAAGTGATCCTCATTTTTCTGAGCCATGCATATTGTGCAGAGAACCTATTCCAAATACACCAAGTAAGTATGAAGACTATTTCATTCAAGAAGCTATGTTGTTCAAAGGTATTTAGTTGTGAATACCAAGAGGATCAATGAGAAATAATTTGATAAAGTAAAAGCATAGTAGTGGTTTGGCTAGACATTTTGGTATTGATTAAACATTGAGTTTTCTTAAGGAAAGGTATTTTTTGCCTCAGTTGTATAAGGATGTTCAAAAATATGTGAAAATTGTAGAGTTTGTCAAGTTGCAAAAGGATTAAGTCAGAATGCTGGATTGTATACACCAATTACTCATCCTGACAAACCTTAGATTGATATCAGCATCGATTTTGTTCTTGGCCTACCGAGGACAACTAGAGGTAATGATTCCATATTTGTTGTTGTGGATAGATTTTCCAAGATGACACATTTTATACCATGTAGAAAAACATCAAATGTGGTACACATAGCAGATCTTTTATTTAAGGAGATTGTCAGATTACATGGATTACCGAGGATTATCATCTTTGATCGAGATAGTAATTTTATTATCTATTTCTGAAAACACTTTGGAAAAAGTTAGACACTGAGTTAAAGTATAGTTCTACATTTCATCCATAGAATGATGGAAAAATAGAGGTTTTAAACCAATTTTTGGGTAAATTTTTGAGATGCTTAGTGGGAGACAAACTGAGTAATTAGGATTTTATGTTAGCATAAGCAGAGTTTGCATATAACAGTTTAGTGAATAGAAGTACTGGAAAGACACCTTTTGAGATTTTTAATGGTACACAACCAATAGGTATGAAGAAGATATTGATGGAGAAGAGAAAAGGAGTGCTGAAGCATAAAATTTTAAATCTATTAGATTTCCACAATCCTTTTGAATTAAGCTTGAAGCTTAGCAGAAAATTTTGCTAAGTTCATGAAGACATTGCGTGAGGAAGTGGAACATAAGATGGAGCAAAGTAATAATAAATATAAGGATAGTGCACATAGGTCAAGAAGACATAAAAAATTTTAAGTTGGTGATGTAGTTATGGTTTATTTCAAGAAAGGAAAATTTCCTATTGGAACATATGGTAAATTGAAAATGAACAAATTTGGTCCTTACAAAATATTGAGAAGATTTGACAGTGGAAATTATTATGAAGCAGAATTACCTGATGACATGGACATACCATCTATATTCAATATTTCATATTTGTATCAGTATTATGAACCTAATGAAGAAGTGCTAGTACTAATTGATTATCCTAAGAAACAGATAGAGAAAGTTGAGTAGATTTTGAAACAGAAAGTTGGAAAAAGTACAAGGGAAAAGAATTACATGGAATATATGATAAAATGAAATAACAGACCGATTGAGGACTCATCTTGGATTTCTCACTTTGATTTGGATTCAATGTAGGTTGGACCTAACACATGATTCGAAGAATCATTTTTTTTAACCCTGAGTGTCTAATGTAGGAGCATCTTGGGTTCTTTGGCAATCGTGATCAACCAAAAATATTCTTTCTTTTGTTCTTTAGCTTGTTTGGAGGCTACTCGGTAAAGTGCTCGGTAATTGTTGTTGGTCAGTTACTTGTTGTGTCTTTCTTTACCGACGGGTCTTAGTGAATGGTGGTTTCTTGGTGATTTCTTTGACCGAGTTACTTCTATTTCTCGGTCATATTTTTACTGAGTCGTTTCTTTTTCTTGGTTGGTCTTCACCGAGTTGTTCCTATTGCTCGATTGGCTTCTTACTGAGTTGTTTATTTTGAATTTATTTATCTTGTTCTGGCCGACTACTACATTTAATTTTTTTTTGCTTAATAAATGTGGAATCTCTCATTGGGATGTGTGTGCACCTAAATCTGGTTCATTGTTGTTACCTATGTTGGATCTTTACAATCTGAGTACCGACCTCTTTGGTGGAATCTTACAATATATATTTGGTTTTATGTTCTTAGGTTAGGGAGGACTTTCGGGGGTAGGAGTTTCTGAGAAGATTAAGTTTGAGGAGATTTTGATGGCAGGTTTGTGACCTCCCATGTATGATGTTCATTTTATAAACATTTGAATGTATATGGCCAAAATTAGGAAGGCCTTATAGCCTGGCATGTAATGATTTTGATCAAGTAATACAATTGTTCTGATGTTTTCTTCTCTCACTTCTTATGTTGTTTCTTTCTTGTTGTTTTGCAAGTTAGTTTGGATAGATGGGAGTTCCTTGGGCCCCTATTCTGCCTACCCTTCTTGCATCAAGTCTCCATGAAGGACACCTCACCGATAAAAAAATTACCCTTATCCCAAGCATTGGAAAAATTCTTAGGGATATTAATGATGAAGGCATGCATACCCTTAATATAGTGTACGATATTTCCTTTGAATAAAAATGAAAAAGAAGCCTATCCTTCTTCTAATTTTTTTTTGTATTTAAGGATCCATTTGAATTAAATCCCCTATAGAAGGCCAAACTAAGAATGTTTTGCATGAATAACCTAGGCAGAAAAAACAAGGCAAAAAACTAGAAGAGGGAAAGTGTACAATCAAGAAAGAGAGATAAACTCATTTCCAAAGATGAGAGGTGTTTCCAAAAAAATGATTGTGGAAAATGATATGAAAATCCATCATAGAAAAGGTAGTATGGAAATTTTAAGGATTCACAACTTATTTGGTTATCCCTGATCATGAAACAAACGATCACTGAAATATCATGCAAGGAGGTCCATATTTGCTTAGAAGTAGTGAAGGGGTCAATTTTGGCTAGTTTGCACAATATTTTATTCCCCTCTTTGAGGGTGTGGTTGAATTTGATGTATTCCATAGAGGACAAATTATGGTCAAATTTATATATGAGATATTTATCAACCCAACTTCAGAATGCTTCACTGGAAAGCATCATGATTATATTTCTCGCAACCCCTTTAACTTTTATCCTATGTAGCCCTTTATCTTTAGTGAGAATAATGCCAATTAAGATGATGTCAGCACATAAAGTTGGAGGTTTTATTTCCAATGGTAGCAATTTAGGCCACCCTCAAATTACCTTTTTGATCCATTCATATGCAACCCCAAACAACTTCATTAGGATTCTCTTTGGATGAACCATCAATATTTAACTTAAACCATCTATGATGAGGGAGACTATTAAGAATATTATGTTATTAAAATTTAAAAAAAAAATAGGAGAAATAATTTTGTTAGGTAAATAAATTTTTTATTTTAGTTTCAACAATTTCTTCTCTTATTTAAAGGGTCTGGAAAATAGTATATTCAATTGATTTGAAAATAGATACATATACGAATAGGAAATAAAAATATTAAGCTCTATATGATTCATATTTATTATTTTCATTTTTTTAAAGATTGTTTAACATTTGGTAATAAGTGTTTATAAATAACTATACACATTATCTATTAATATCTTGAAATAATTGTGTGTATTTAAAAAAATATAACATTTAATACTTACAATAATATTATTTTATATATAGACCATCTATCTACATCCTCAATTACAAATATAACATTTAAAATTTGCTTCACATAAAAAACTATCCCCCATCTCTAATCTCCAATCTATATCTCAAAGATTGTTTTTCACCATTTCTACTTAAAAATAAGAAAAATATATAAATATCACTTTTATTTGTGAAATCTTTGTGACATCAGCAACAAGTTTTTATATATCCTAAACTAGATGATATTTAGATCATTAACAACACAAACCTGCATATAATTCATCTAGTACTTGAATATTCTTTACACCATTATAAAACCTACCAAAGTTAGCCTAGTGGTAGAAAACTTGTGCTATTGAAAGAGAGATCACAAGTACAAATCCCAAAAATGGATCTATATTAATCTCCATTTCTATTCCCCCCCCATATCCCTCTTCTTCTCAACCTCCATCTCCATACCTCTCTATCTTTCTTATTCTACATACTTGAAGACATTAATATCTAATCATATGGAATTAATTGAAATGTGACAAAATACAACAATTTTATTATCATAAATAATAAAATATTATTTAAAAAATATATCTCCTAAACTTTAAAAATAAGTTTAATAATACATCTTAATGAAATATAAATTTATAACAATTAGAAAGCCCATATTATTATTTTTATCAACCAATTAAAATTTATAATGAATATTATTATTTTGTACTTAGAATTGAAAAATTACCAAAACAATAAATTCCATAAAAATTCTCAGTTTAAAATCTCTGATTTTTCTGACTTGGAGGGCAAAGCCATTCTTATTTACCATGGATCATTATTTAAATGCTATTTTTTTGCTCTCTATGTTTACACAATTGATCAGAGGGTATGATCTTTTACAGTTCAATTATTTTCATACATTTAAATATTTAACAGTTCAAAAACAATTTTAGATATTTCACAGCTGACGTGTAATTCTTTTCAGACATCCCAGATCCTATCCCAATTTCCTTTCAACTCTGTTTTATTTGAGCAGATCCATTGTGTAGTCTTACGTCACTATTGAACTTCCAACTTCACCCGAATTTTACAATATAGCAGTGTTTGGAAAATCAACATATGTCATTTTTCCGGTTGCCAACTGTGGCAAGGGTTTTACCTTTCAAACAATGAACGTTGACGATCAATTTGATGGTTGTCCAAGGGCTCACCGTTAATTCAAATATTAGCTTGGCTTCTCTCAGAGAAAAAACGCCTACGGCGTAACAAGAAAACAAAGACATTTCACATCATTAAAAGCGCCAGAAGCAATCTCATGGGCAACCCCACAAGTGATCTCTTTTGATACTTTAATATGTTTGGGGCAGCAATAGTGTACTGGAGGCAGCTTGACCTCAGGTACAAGAGTCCATTGATTCCACATCATTGGTAACATTCTGAAATTTGTTTCTATCGCAAGCGCCGTTAATCCATCACATTCTCGATTTACTTAAATTACAGTAATGTACACAGTACAGACTCGTAGCTCAATCCCCGTCCAAGAGACGACGTTAATATCATGGCTTGAAACAATTGGTTAGGTCAGGTTAGGCGCTTTAAATAATAGAAAAAATTATTCCGTTTACCAGACATGGTTTCCACAAAAAATCTCTACTCGCTACGATGGTTGTTTTTTAGGGTTTGTTTATTCTTTATCAAACATAAATTAATGTGTATTGTAATGTCCTTTACCCTCTTTTAAGGGTTTGTACTATTTTGCCCAAGTGAGTAGAGCAAATTCATTTATTATTATACCGGAACTCATTACATCAGATGGGAACAAATTGCTTCAGGAGCCAAAGATGAAGATCCCCTTCTCGCCAGAGGCTGTCGAATTTGGGAGTGATATATTAAAAGTTTTGATGTCTATATCTAATAAGCACGCTCCTGCGGGGTCGCCTGGAAAATGGTTTTATCTAATGTACCGAAATCAGGGAAGATTTCAGATGGGTCGTAAGGCTGCATTATCTCCTTCTCCTCAGGCAAAAGTAGTGACATCTGAACTCTCTCCTCAACTGATATTTCCTCCGGAGATTGTAGAAGATATTTTGTATCGTTCGCCTCACACATATCTTCTTCTCCTTCCACTGTATCTGCAATCCGTCGATCATTAATACCTTGCCCAACAAAGGTTGAGGTTTCTCCGTGTCCACAGTGCCCGGCCTCCACATTTGCAGAGAATCTTGTAGGAACAGTGTCACAGGCAGAACCCACATCAATAGCAATTTCTCTAATAACTTGGGGTGAAGGATTGCTGTGCGAATGCGCCACCAAGAATGCTGCTGAGTTGAACTGCGACTCTGGGAAATTTAAAGATGATGCGTTGGTTCCTCGCAGGCACAGGAGGGCAGCGTCATAAGCTCAAGCTGCAGCTTCAGCAGTGAAGTATGACCCCAAAGCTATGCGAGATCTCTTTCCAGACCTGATTTCGGCCACATATTTCCCCCATTTCCTCTTTCTTACCCCTCGGAATCTGACTTCTTCTCCATCGTTGGACATATTGCCACAGTTCTTGTCTTTTGTTATCTACTCACATTTGTTGGGCAGGAATTTATTAACCCCCTTTATAAATTTTGAGCTGTGACAAAACATTAAAATGTCAAGAGAGTTTTACAGACCATTAAACATAGGAGAGTACAAGGAGAAACAGAAAAAATGGTATTAGCCTTTTGAACAAAGGGTGAATTACAGTTGAGCATGAAGAGAACTATAAATTAATCTCACCAGGAAATTGACACTCGATTTCCAGTTCAGAAAACTTTCGAAAGTCTTTTTGTCAGAAGTTCAAGGTTCTGGTTTGCAATGAACTTTAATGGCTATCACTAAACTTGAAAAATTTGTAGGATGAAGTGGACTGAATTTGTGAGTGATGTGCTTCAATGTCCTCTGACTCGCAGCTTAAATTCAAGTATGGTATGGAATCTGAAAAGGTAGGTCATATGCAAACCTAGTAATCCTTGGTGTACGTGTGCACACGCATATAAAGCGGTTTCGATGATGTCCACCTCAATGGTTGAAAAGAAACCTCCGTCATGGATGCTTTCGGTTGATCGAATTTTCCAACTTTTCACTGCTAACTTAAAGTGAATCTTAGTGTAAAATTAATCGTATGCTTTCTGGGTTCTTAGATGTAAATTTTTTGGATTATATTTGCGTGTCTCACTATGGTTTGGCAACGGAAACAAAAGTTGAGGGTAAGACATTTAACTTTGTAGTTCCTACTAGATAATAATTTCTATGGGATGGTAGGAGAAGAGGTTTGCCGACTTTGATAATGAATTTTAAAATAATCTTGTCAATAATCTTGATAATGTATTTTGAAAAGTTTTATTTTAGATAAAGGTACATAAAGTGAAAGAACTATATTGTTATGTATATGCTTGAAATAAATTATAAATAATTGGAAAAATAAAGACAAATAATGTTTTGTGACTTTTAATTTCATTGAAGTTTTAAAAAATATATATCATTTATTACAATTTAAAGATGGATAGGCAAAATGTTAGGATATATTTTTCCTTAAACAATTTATGGAAAAAGGTACCAGCTCCCAGGATGTAAAAGGACAGCTCAATTACGTTATTAGATGGAAAATTGGAAATTATGCATAGAAGTTAGATCCATAATTGAGTTTTAACTCCGATCCCACCAGGTAAATCTGGGGGGAGTTTCGAACCCGAGACCATGGAGGTAACCCAAAACCTCAAGCCTCCACTCCCCACCGGTTGAGCTAGCGTTTATGTGGCTTTTTATTAGAAAAATGATCTATAAATTTCAATTTAATTGAAAATATACCAAATTAAAAAAATTTACATATCATGATTCTTTATAACATAAATTAACTTTAAATATTTATGACAATGAAATTGTTTATCTTTGTTTTACTATGTTATTTTGAATGTACTTTTAATTTAAATAATTTTTACAATAACTAATATAAGTGAAAAACTTTGCTTAATTCAAAAAAAAAAACAACAACACGAGACTTGATTGATAGCTTCTCATATTTTAAACAATATTAATTTTGAAAAAAAAGAGACTTGATTCATATCTTCTCATATTTTAAACAATATCAAATTTCTTGCAATCCTAGATCATAGAATCATAGTATCCTTTCATCCTACCTTATCTAGAAACCGTAGAGGACAATTATCTCGTGTATTTACTCCACACGTCATCACAAAAAGATATAAATTGACCATTCAAAAGATATAAATTTACCATTCAAAAGATACATGGACTTTTTTTTTTTTTTTTTAAATAGAAAATTTATTTCATGGTTTTCTTGTTGTCTTTAATTTCTTACATTAAAATTAAAAAAAATGGTTTGCATATGTGTTTCAATAAGGAGAAAATGTTTCTTTTGTATAAAGCTCTTTATTGTGTTTGCAAGAATCAAAAGTTTTGTCTATAATATTATATTAATGAGAATAGTAAAAGAAAATAACATTACAAGTTTTTTTTATAATTCATTTTTTATTTGTTGTTTTGTCTATAATATTAGATTAATGAAAATAGTAAAAAAAAATCAAAAATTATAAGTTTTATAAAATAATTTGTTTATAGGAGTAAATAGACTATGTTGAGGGGCAATATAGTGTTTGGATGAGATATTTTTAGAAAATTATGTATGTTTCATAATGTCTACATGTGATAGTGTATTATGACATGTACAAATTATAAAATGTACATTTAATATAAAATAAAAATAAAAATTTTAATCTTGAGGAAATATTCTTTTTAGCATTTAACCATTATATTTCTTATGCATAAAATTTTAATGAATTTCTTTTAAATTACTTCCTTATGGTCTAATATTTCAAATCTTTTAACTTTAGTAACTGTATTTTAGCTAGAAATGTGTATTTTTAACATCAAGAAGTATCTATGAGCTTTCTCATCATTATCATTCAATATATTATAACAGAATGTTATAAAACCACCACCATTTATATATGTTAATAAAAAGACCTTTTTTATATGGATCAAAGTGAGAATTAGGAAAACAAAAGATTATGACATGTGACTTAATATTATGATATAATAAAAAGTAATATCTTTAAATGTGTCCTATATTAACTTATATGACAATAGTGAAATAGATTGAATAGTAGAACTAACCAAGAAATTAACCTTTATCACACTAATACTCCCTAATGTGTACCATATCGAAGAGAAATCATGAAAATATGAAAGGAAAGTTTGCACCTATAAGATATAATGGTAAAACCAAAAAATGTGAAAAGACAAAACCAAAAAAGAGAGATCCTCTCTAGAAATAGAAAGAATAGTATATAGTATATGAGAACCCATGCACGAGTCTTGAGTTCTTCTCATGCCACTATACATAATTTAGCACACAAAATAATTAAAAGAATAGAGAAAAGTGCTTCTCTATACCACATGAAGCCGGTATTGGCAAAATCTTCTCAATTTTTACTATGGTTTGTAGGAAATTCATGCAATAAAAATGAGGTAATTATCAACCACGACTATTATGTAAACTAAAATTAGTTTATATATTATAATATGCTAATATAGAATAATAAACCTTTAAAATTGAAGCATATAGATGTGGAATCTTGTGAGTTCAACGTTTTGAGAGTCTATTGATTCATTTAAAGAAAATTCCACTATAGATAAACATTGAGAGGGATTGATTCATTCGACCACAGATAGTCCCCAAAGGAGATGTCAAATCCTTGAGGCAGTTAACAACACAATAAAAATAAACAAGACACAAACAAGAACAAAATGATTTGCATCCAAACAAAATGTTTAATTAGGGTGCCAGCAAGAAGTTGAGTCCACTTTTTGGGCAAAAAGTGGAAGTGTTTTCCTTGTTTTTCAAATTTTCTGTCAATTGATGTCAAAATTTGAGAAACTTAGACATTAAATATCAAAAACATTCTATTTTTCAAATATGTATTTTATTTGAATACCCACATGGTAGAAAATATATTTAGCAGACATGTTTAAAAACCTCTTTTTCAGTACGACCACCCTATTTTGAAGTAAATAAATGAATTTTTCTAAATGAAGTAAATATTTTTGCCTTTTTTTTAATTGAATATATTTTTTCTATTAATTTTTAATTGACTATAAAGTACATTTTTAAAACCTCTCGTGTACGACCACCATAATTTGATGCAAATTTTACTTTTTTGGGATATTTTTATTTTTATTTTTAATAAAATCTATGTAGATTGGTCTCATATAATTCATTTTTTCAAAAACCTAAAATCAAAAATGTTGTTAAAGTTTTAGTGAACCTTACTATTTTTAAGTTTAGGTACCACTTTTGATTAATAAATATTGTAAAAACAGTAAAATTCAAATTTTAAAAAATGGGCACACATTTAAAAATGTGTACCCGGTTCTTAAATATAATAAATCGGCATGTAAAAATGAGTTTAAAAAAAATTAAAAATTAAAAAATAAAAAACGGGCACCTATTTTTTGAATTTTGGATCGGGTGTCCGAGTCTAAGACGGGTGCCCATTTTTTTCAAAATGGGTGCCCGTTTCTAGCGGTAGTTTTCAAGACCACAAGACTTCCACGGAATTGGTACCCAACTTCTTGCATTTAGCCATTACTTAATATTTTTTTATACATGTCGGGTAGTAGGGCCTTCTCAGCTTACGCCAAGCACAAAGAAAACCTAACAACAAAACCAAACTCATACCTATCCTAGATCTACCTAAGTCTTAGAAGAATCTGCTAGCAGTTTCTCTGCTACCCAACCTTTCTCCATACTTATTCCTCTCTTCCCAAATACTCGCAAACCATTAATTTATATATGACCTCCAATAGGTTGGCCTCAACCAACTTTACATATTTAAATTAAACCATCTATGATTAGGGAGACTATTAAGAATATTATTTTCTTAAAATAAAAATAGTAGAATATCATTTCCAATTTTTTTTAAATTAATAGCAAAACCTAAAAATACTATTAAATGACCAATAAATAAATGTATAAATGTTTCTAGTGTCAAATACTAAATAAATTAACATTAATAAAAAAAATCAAATATTTATCTTTTGCTAATAAGATTGTTTATGTATAATTATACACATTATCTATTAATATCTTGAAATAATTACATGTACTTCAAAAAATATAACATTTAATACTTACAATAATATTATTTTATATTTAGACCATCTATCTATATCCTCAATTACAAATATAATATATAATATTTTCTTCACATAAAAAACTATCCCCCATCTCCAATCTCAAATCTATATCTTAAAGATTGCTTTTTACCACTTCTACTTAAAAATAAGAAAATATATAAATGTCCTTTTCATTGTGAAATCTTTGTGACATGAGCAACAAATTTTGATACATTCAAAACTAGAAGCTATTTACATCATTAACAACACATAACCGCATATAATTTCATCTAGTACTTGAATATTCTTTACACCATTATAAAGCCTACAGGAGTTGGCCTAGTGGTTGAAAACTTGTCCTCTTGAAGGAGAGATCAAAAGTTCAAATCCCAAAAAAGAACTCTATATTCATTTCCAGTTATATCTTCCTCACCCTTCCATATCCCTCTTCTTCTCAACCTCTCTATCTCTCTTACTCTTCCCTCTACACCTATAAAATTTATTTTTAAAAGATTTGAAATAGTATTTATAAATATGTCATCTTCATTTTCTACATATTTGAAGACATTAATATCTAAGCATATTGAATTAATTCAAATTTGACAAAATACCACATTTTTATTATCATAAATAATAAAATATTATTGAAAAATAAATCTTCTAAACATTACAAATAAGTTTAATAATACACCTAAATAAAATGTAAATTTATAACAATTAGAAAGCCCATATTATTATTTTTAACAATCAATTAAATTTTTTAACAATATTTTCAAACAAATCTAAACTTTTTTTTCACCTACAAATAACTTATTTATAACAAATATTTTACAAAGAACTCTGATTTTTTTTGTACATAGAAATGAAAAGACACCAAAACAAAAAAATTCCATAGAAATTCTTAGTTTAAATTTTCTGATTTTTCTGATTTGGAGGGCCAAGTCATTCTTGTCAGCCCTTTTTCTTTTAGTTCAATTTATAGATCTGTTTAAAAGTGTGGTAGTTGAGAAAAAAAAAATTTAAATTCCCTTCTGTTTTTACCATGATCATTATTTAAATTTTATTCTTTTGCTTTATGTGTTTAAACAATTGATCAGAGGGTATGATCTATTACAGTTCAATTTTTTTTGTTCAAATAATTTTCCAGATATTTCACAGGTGACTTGTAATTCTTTTCAGAGATCTTAGATTCGATGTCAATTTATTTCACAGCTGACGTGTAATTCTTTTTGGAGATTCCAGATCCGATCTCAATTTTCTTTTTGCTTTCAACTGTGTTTTATTTGAGCAGATCCATTGTGTAGTTTTACGTCACTATTGAATTCAATGTTGTGATTTCCAACTTCACCCAAATTTCACAATAAAGCACCCGAAAATTACAATAAAGCCGTGTTTGGAAAATCAACATTATGTCATATTCCCTGTGGTCAACTGTGGCAAGGATAGTAATGCTTTACCTTTCAACCAATGAAAGGTGAGGATCAATTTGATGGTCGTGCAAGGGCTTTTAGGAAGAGCCCACCGTTGATTGAAATATTAGCTTGGCTTCTCTCAGAGAGAAACCGCCTATGCGTAACAAGAAAACAAAAACATTTCACATCATTGACAATGCTAGAAGCAATCGCATTCGATACTCAAATGATTGTCGATCTTTTAAAATATAAGAGTGGAAGAGATTCGACCTCATGGGAAACCTCACAAGTGATCTCTTTCGATACTTTAATATGATTGGAGGCAGCTCCACCTCTAGTACACGAGTCCATGGATTCCACATCGTTGGTAACATTCTGGTATTTGTTTTTATCGCAAGCGCCATTAATCCATCACGTTCTCGATTTACCTAAAATACAGTGATGTACACAGTACAGACTCGTAGATCGAATCCGCGTCCAAGAGACGAAGTTAATGTCGATGACTCGAAACAATTGGTTAGTTCTGGTAAGGCGCTTTTAATAATGGAAAAAATTATTCCGTTACCGAGAAACCGGGGTTTCCACAAAAATGTGATCTTGCTACGATGGTTTATTTTTTAGGGTTTGTTTATCCTTTATCAGACATAAAATTAAATTAATGTTTATTGTAGTGTCCTTTTTCCTTCTTTTAAAGGTTTGAACTAGTTTGCCCAAGTGAGTAGAGAAAATTCATTTATTATTATAACGGAACTCATTACACCACATGGGAGCAAATTGGTGTCGGGGGCCAAAGATTAAGATCCCCTTCTCGCCGGAGGCTGTCGATTTCCGGCGTGATAGATTAAAAGTTAGGATGTCTATCTCAAATCAGGAGGCTCCTGCTGGGTCACCTGGAAAATGGTTTCATCGAATGTACCAAAATCAGGGTAGATTTCAGATGGGTCGTAAGGCTGCATCATCTCCTTCTCCTCATGCAAAAGTAGTGACATCTGAACTCTCTCCTCAACTGATATTTCCTCCGTAGATTGTAGAAGATATTTTGTATCATTCGCCTCATATATATTTTCGTCTCGTTCCACTGTATCTGCAATCCCTCGATCATTAATACCTTGCCCATCAAAGGTTGAGATTTCTCCGTCTCCACTGTGCCCAGAATCCACATTAGCACAGAATCTTTTAGGAACAGTATCACAGGCAGAACCCACATCAATAGCAATTTCTCTAATAACTTGGGGTGAAGGATTGTTGTGCGTATCCGCCACCAACAATGTTGTTGAGTTGAACTGTGAGTCTGGGAAATTGAAAGAAGAAGCTTGGGGCCCTCGCAGGCATAGGAGCGCAAAGTCATAAGGTCGAGCTGCAGCTTCAGCAGTGACGTATGACCCCAAAGCTATGCGAGAAGTCTTTGCAGACCTGATTTCGGCCACATATTTCCCCCATTTCCTCTTTCTTACCCCTCGGAATATGACTTCTTCTCCATCGTTGGACATATTTCCACAGTTCTTGTCTTTTGTTATCTACTTAGATTTGGTACAAGGAATTTCTTGGGCCAAAATTTATTATTCCGTTTTCTAAATTTTGAGCTGTGACAAAACATTAAAATGTTAAGAGAGTTTTACAGACCATTAAACATAGGAGAGTACAAGAAGAAACAGAAAATATGGTATGAGCCTTTTGAACAAAGGGTGAATTAAACTTGAGCATGAAGAGAGCTATAAATTAATCTCATCAGGAAATTGACACTGGATTTCTAGTTCAGAAAACCTTTTAAAGAATTTTTTTCAGAAGTTCAAGGTTCTGGTGTACAATGAACTCTAATGGCGATCACTAAACTTGAAATATTCGTAGGATGAAGTGGTGTGAATTTGTGAGTGATGTGCTTCAATGTCCTGTGTCTTGCTGGTTAAAATTCAAGTAAGGTATGGAATGTGAAAACCTAGGTCATATGCAAACTGAGTAATCCTTGGTGTACGTGTGCACACGCATATAAAGCGGTTTCGATGAAATCCACCTCAATGGTTGAAAAAATACCTCCATCATGGATACTTTATGTTAATGGAAGTTTCAAACTTTTCACTGTTAACTTAAAGTGAATGTTAGTGTAAAATCAATTGTATGTTTTCAGGGTTCCTTAGATGTAAATTTTTTGTAGTATATTTTAGTGTCTCACTATGGTTCGGGCACGGAAACCAAAGTTGAGGGTGAAAATTTTCACTTTGTAGTTCCTACTAGATAATAACTTCTATGGTTCGGGCACAGAAACAAAAGGGTAAGAAATTTCACTTTGCAGTTCCTATTAGATAATAATGTATTTTGAAATAATCTTGTTAATAGTAAAAAAAAGATAACTTTTTATTCTTTTATCATACTTTTAGAGTCAAAATGTGATGTAGAGGATAATGTTGGTTAATGAAAAGAATAGAAGGTAGCGTCCGCCCTAAGTCAGCCTACTATAGGACAAGGTCGTCCTAAGCCGGCCTTTTCCATGAAGACTTTTTTAATGTTAGCCTCAGACTAAGGGGTGTGTGCTACAAGGGAAATTTGAAAGCCCTAGTTTATTACGAAATCAGGGCACCTCCCGAAATGCAAAAGGAATATAAAAGGACCTCGATGGAAGATGAATTATGTGATTGGATGGAAATGGGAAATCATGCATAGAAGTTAGATCCATCATCAAGTTTTGAAGAAGTAATGTTGATTTGAAGGTGAAAAAGGGATAGAAAGATGTGAAATCAATGTGGGAAGCCATAGATGCTAAAATGAGGCTAAAAAGAGAACCTAACAATGGTCCTTACTTTTTAGGATGGTACAGTTGCAAAACTAAATTCCATAGCAGCAAGTATTATACATACGATAGAATTCTATTTATCGGTCTGCCTCTATGAAAATTCTATAATAAAGTTTTCATCAGATACTTTAATTTCTCTATTAAAGACAATTCTCATTAGATGTGTTGATGTGATGAGTAGCTCTACAATTCAGAACTCCAAACTATATTTGAAGATAGATAAGAGACCATATGACATTTTAAAAAAAAAAGGTCCCACACAAGTCTATATAACTATTATGTAACTAGAACATAATGTAACTACAACATTCTCCACTTTGCAACTTCCCGCTCACCTTCCCGCCTAGCTTGAATTTCAAACTGCAGGTTCCCATGCCCGCCTCCCTGGGGGGAGATGTTGCCCCCCTGCCAAACCCACCTGCTGGACCTGATGGACCCTAGATCACGGTCACTATGCCAGGGTCAATGGGGGAATCTCAAAAAGAGTCTTCAGCTGCTGATCCCCCGCTCTCCCCTAAACCTAACTGGAAAGAAGCTCTTGTTGGTGATGCCCAACAACCCTTGCAGGCCCTTTTGGTGGATTTTGTTCAGACTGAGGAAGGAGCAGAACTATCGCTCCCTGACTCTGTGGTGAATTGCACGATGGCTGACTTTCAAATGGCTCTGGTGGGTCGATTCTTCAATTTCTGACCTACCATTGAAATGGTTAGAAAATGGGTTTCTAACCAGTGGAAGATCAAAGGATCGGCCCTGGTTTCGGCTATGCCGGGAGGGCTCTTCCTGTTTAAGTTTACCACTCTCGAGGACATGACCAGTGTGCTGTTAGGTTCATGGATATATGGAAATCATTTCTTAGCCCTTGCGATGGAAACCCGGATTCAATCCGGCGACGGACCTAACTAGATCAGCTCCTGTTTGGGTCCGCCTCCCAGGCCTCCCGCTCGAGTATTGGGATGAGCAGGTCTTCTGGTGGATTGGTGATTACTTTGGTTCATTCATCACAGTGGATCAGGTGACAAGATCTAAATCTAGGTTGGTGTTTGCTAGATTCTGTGTGAGTGACACTGTGAATAAAATCCTGCCCAACTTTGTTATTTTGAAATCTAAACTCGGTAGATGGACCCAAGCATTGGTGCATTAAAATGCTACCCTTTTTTGCCGTAAATGCGAAAGCAGAGGCCACTCTAGTGATACCTGCAAGGCCACCAAGTCAGAAGAGAAATGATAGAACAAGGACAAAGGAATAGCAGAGGCCCCTCTCTCAGTTGAGAATGAGGAATCATTGGTGTCAAGGCCACCCCCGGTGGCCGTTGATATGGATTCTGATGTGCAGACACCTAAGGTCATTGATATAGATTCTGATGTGCAGACATCTGAAGAACGTGAGATAGTCTCCCCCTAGGAGCCAGGTGTGGGATGCTGTGGGTCTCCTCCAGACCCAATCTTGAGAGATCGGGTGCTCCAACCCTCGATGGAGCCAGTTTTGGAACCTACTCTAACCTTGACGGCCCCCCCTGAGGAGAGAAAGTTTAACTCTACAAGGGAGGAACAACCTGATATTGTCGTAGCCCTTGAGTTGCATGACCCAATTCAAGTGGCTAAGTACACCCCAAAGGTGGTAAAGAAAAGTACCCTTAGCTCCACAGATGGTTCAGAGGATGAGGAGGGGGAATGGAAAATACAGAAAAATAAAACCAAAAATAAAAAGGCAGATGTGGGGGTGGATACACCCATAGGAAGACCCTCAGAATGGGTAAGAAGATCGAAAGGGTCCACAAGGGAGGTTATGGTAGGAATACAACAAACCCTGGAATCTAGCTTCAAAAGTAAGAGATAAATTGCTTCTCTTGGAATGTGAGGGGTTTGAACAGCTCCCTTAAACAAATGGCTGTCAAACATTACATTTTTGATCTCAAGCTAGAGGTTCTTCTCTTATAGGAAGTCAAGATGTCTGCTAGTACCTTTTCTACCTTGGCACTGCAACTTTGGTCGGGGGCTGCTTTCCTTTATTCTGAATCTGTGGGTGTGTCTAGTGGTATTGCCACGCTCTTGAACCCGAATAGATTAACTGGTCAGTTGGTTACCTCATCCCCTAACTTCCTTGCAGTCACCTTTAGGAAGTTTGGTATTGAATGGACCACCTTCAATATTTATGCTCCTAACACCCGCCACGCACGAGCCTCTCTGTGGATTGAGCTGGGCCACTAGCTTGATTAGGATGGCTCTACAAAATTTTTGCTGGCTGGTGATTTTAACACCCCCCTTTACTCCTCTGAAAAGTGTGGTGGCCTCATGGATTACTCGGATAGTATGGGGGAGCTGGAAGATTTTATTGCTTGCACATGTCCTCTTGATATTAGTCTGAAGGGGAACCCATTCACTTGGTCCAATAATAGGAAAGGTTCTGACCTCATCCAAGTGAGGCTTGATCGAGTCCTAGCCACTTCCTCTTAGAACCTCTACCTGAATTCCACTTTGTCGGCCCTCCCTAGAACTACCTCTGATCACAACCCCCTCCTTCTCTGCTGGCTTGACACTCCTAAGGTTAGCTCGACACCCTTCAAATTCAAAATTATGTGGTGCTCTCACCCCTCCTTTAGGGATCAGGTGAAATTCTAGTGGAAGACTAATATTAAGGGTACCGCTATGTTCAGAATTGCACAAAAACTAGAAATTATCAGAAAGGAGGTCAAAGGGTGGAGCAAACACAACTTTGGTGACTTCCACAAGGAGAAAACCAATCTCTCTGAAACCCTCATTTCCCTCTAGGCTCAGCTTGCATCCGAAAGCTTCCCGCCTCAGATCCAGGGGGGGAGGAGAGGACTAGACACAAGTGGCAGGAAACCTTGAAAAGAGAAAAAATTTACTGGAAGCAAAGATCCAGAATTCAGTGGCTTGCTGAAGGGGACAGGAACATGGCCTTCTTCCACAGGTCTTCCAGCATCCATAAAAAGAGAAATACCATCTCTTCTCTTCTGGATGAGGGAGGGAATGAAGTTAAGGAAAAGGATAAAATTAACCAGGTTGCGGTAAATTACTTTATGGACCTGTACTTGGAAGGGGGTCCTGACTACCCAGACAACATCCAAAAATAGCTCCTAGATCACATCCAAAGCGCTATTACCCTAGGGGATAATGACATGCTCACGAAGCGGGTTTCAGATGAAGAGGTTAAGAAGGTAATTTTCACTATGGGAGCTTACAAATCCCCTAGACCGGACGGATTTCCTCCAGCTTTCTTTCAGGAGTACTAGGAAATTGTGGGAAATGATGTTACTAGAGCTGCCAGAGATTTCTTTAGAATTGGGCGCCTTCTTAGACAACATAATCAAACTTACATTGTGCTTGTCCCTAAGAATGACAACCCTACTTCTATGATGGATTTTAGACCCATTAGCCTCTGCAATACCTTCTACAAGATCCTCGCCAAGATCCTGATTGGCAGAATCAAGCCTCTTCTTGACAAGATTATCTGCAATACTCAGAAAGGTTTTGTGCCAGGTAGACAGATACTGGACGTGGCCATTGCTACACATGAAATTATCCACTCTATGGACAAAAGTAGAGCCCTAGGTATGGCCTTTAAACTGGATATTTCCAAATCTTATGACAAAGTTAATTGGTCTTTTCTGCTCAAAATTCTTGCTAAAATTGGCTTTAATGAAAAGGTTATCTAAATTATAAAAGAGTGTACTCAAACTGTTAGCTTTTCTGTCCCAACTAATGGCTCCCCAGGTGGCCATTTTACTCCTAATTAAGGTCTTAGACAGGGAGACCATCTCTCTCCTTACCTCTTTATCATGGTGGCTGATGTGCTTAGCAGGACTATGGGTATGTTGTCCGCTATCGAAAGGATAAAAGGCATCAAACCTACTTCCACTCACCCTCAGGTGGTGTTGGAATAGTTTGTGGATGACACTTTCCTCTTCGGATATTCTTCTGTTATTGAGGCCAGGCAATGGAAACAAACTCTAGATTGTTATGCTTGGGCTTCGGGTCAATGTATTAACTATCAAAAAATCCAGCTATTCTTCTTCAATACTCCAGTGGACTTACAAAATAAGGTGCTTTGAATTCTGGGGTGCTTGGCAGCCTCACTCCCTTCTACTTACCTTGGCCTTCCCCTCACGGTCAAAGAGGTATCCCATGAATTTTGGAACTCTATTCTGGAAAGAACCCAGAGGAAACTCGCTGGCTGGAAAGGAAAGATATTAAGCAATGCTAGAAAACTTGAATTGGTTGCTTCTACCCTCCAGGGGATCCCGGTCTACTTCCTGTCCCTCTTCAAAATCAGAAGCAATATGGCTGAAAAACTAGAAAAAATTTAGAGAACCTTAATGTGGGCGGGGACTAAAGAGAAAAAGAGGATTTCGCTTGTCAACTGGGACACTGTCTGCCTCCTGAAAAGATTGGGAGGTCTTGGCCTTAGAAAAATTGGTTTGATGAACAAGGCCCTTACTACTAAGGTGGCTTGGAAGCTCATTGAGGGAAAAGCAGGTTGGTGTAGAATAATGGAAACCAAATATCTCCAAAGCCACCCCTACAAAATGATGTTCCATAACAACGACCTCCCTAGTGGATCCAAACTCTAGATAAACATCTGCAAGTGTAAGCCCCTCCTATCCAGAGGGGATTTTTCACAAATTGGTAATGGTAGGTCCATCAGATTCTGGAATGACCATTGGATCATGGACCAACCTCATCTGGGTCATAAATTCAAACCACTTATGGACTACCTTAGACCTAGCTTGGGTTTTAGAGCTTCCAACTACACCAACAGAAGATTTTGGGCTGATTTACCTAATCAATTAAGGGACAGACCGGACCTGCAACACATGGCCAAGGATCTTATGGACATCCTGACTAGTATCAGAATTTCTGAGGTTGATGACTCTATTATTTGGACCCCCACCCAGACTGGTGCTTTCACAGCTAGTTCTACTTATAACCTACTTCTTAAGGAGGAGAGCAACCCAGGTGACTGGAAGAAGGTGTGGATCCCCCAGCTCACGCCTAAAATAAACTTTCTTGGTGGACCCTAATGCACGGTAAGATCCTAACCCAAGATAATCATACTAAAAGAGGCTTCTCAATGGAAAACAGATGTGTCCTATGTGAGAAGGTCGAAGAGACAGTAAACCACCTCTTCATCCACTGTGACTATGCTACCAGCATGTGGCAAGGAATTTATGATAGATTGGGTATCTCGTGGGCCCTGGATGGTTAGGTGCACCAATTCATTAACTGGAGATCCCCCTCAAACCACCCTCTGCTCCAAATCCTCTAGCGTATGCTCCCCCCGCACATATGCTGGTCCATCTGGGAGGAAAGAAACAACAGGATCTTCAGGGAGACAGGCATCTAGCCTGAAACCTATCTCCTTATCAGAACTAAGCTCCTGAGTGAAAATGTTAGGATGGATAAATGGAAGCTCCCATCCAGCCTTCCTGCTGCCTGCGAAGCTAAGATAGCTGAATGCTGGAACCTCCTGAGTGGGTTCTCCAGGTGTGACAATGCTAAAAAGACTGCCAGAAAAGCTACCAAATGGACTGCCCCTCCTAGAGGCAGGATAAAATTAAACTTTGAGGGGGCAGTTAACAATCTTGGGCATGGTGGGGGAGGAGTGCTGAGAGATCACCATGGCACTTTCCTTCTAGCTTATGTAGGACAAATCAATAACTATACTGTCACCCAGGCGGAAGGGACTACACTTCTCTAGGGGATTAAACTTGCAAAATAGATGAACTTCAGACAGCTGGAAATCGAGGGGGATTCCAAAGTGATTATAGAGGCAGTCAAGAGTGGAGCTGGTGTGGGGTGGTGGGCTAGACCTATCATTATGGAGATCTGTGAGCTTCTTGAGAGCTTCCAACATATGACTATAGGCCATACCTACAGAGAGGGAAACTCGGTTGCTGACTCATTGGCAGCAATTGGTCTAAAACAAACCAAACTAAATAGTTGGATGTTAGTTGGTGATTTACCTCTGATGACTCAGTAACTCATCGTGGGAGAAATGAATAGTATATTCTAAATGTGCCAGGCTGGCTTATTTATTATGAACCCCTCCCCGATCATGTGTTGGCGTGTTTGAGTGATTTGTGTGATTATGAAAGGAAAAACTCAAATTCCCATAAAGTTCTATCATTACCTTTTGTTCGTGTGGAGTGATTGCTGTCAGTGTCAAAAGGCATTTTTGGCTATTAATGGTAGTAATGCTATTATTACTATTTATGTTACCTGGAGATCCATTAGATTTGACAGTACGAAGCCTGTTCTCCAAATTTCTCAAAACCGGCAGGTTATGTATAAGCTTTTTTTGAAATGGATTTGTAAAAGAGAGTGGTTTTATATGGCCTGCAACAATAGTTGGCTCTCAGACCCCAAAGATATTCTGACACTTGAAGAGAAGACCTCTAATATGGGGGGTAATATTCTCTGTATCGAACCTAATAATATTGATGAAGCCTTTACTTTTGATCCACTGGTCACCCATTATTGCAAGGAAGCCAACATTTGGGGTTTCATGGAACGCATGAAAGGTGGACATGATGAGAGAATATCTAAATAGTTCATTTCCTCCTGGAGCAATAGAAGTGTCTCGGTTGGGGGCATTCACTTCCATCTCAATGAGGAGGTCATCGCAGAGGCTATAGGGCTCTCTATGGTGGGGAGAAAGTACAAAAAGATCAGTCAGACTGCCAACCCTACCAGCCTAAAACAATTTTTCAAAGATGGGGAGCTGCCGGTCAGGAAACAAGGGGGTTTCAACAGAGAAGAGCTACCGGACTTCTGGCCAAAAATTTGTCTCATTATTATGAAGTATTTCACGCTTGAAGGTAAGTTTACGGTGGTTTACAACTACCACTTACCTTTCCTGAATCATATTAGGAACAAATACTTAATTTCCATACCATTTTATCTTCTGCACTCTATAGAAAGTAATGTCCTTGATATCAAAAGAAACCCTGATAGAGCTATCCTCGACCAAGGCCTCCTCCTCTATCTTTTCCAGTTTCACAAAGCCATATGCCTGACACCCCAATCCCCTCTGATTATTCAGATGATGCCCCAGGAGAAGCCCTCTAAAAAAGCTGAAAAGACCACCAATTCCTCCTCCCACTCCATCTGTATCACTCAAGGGCCTTTGAAGATGGAGAAAAAAACCCATAAAAAAGGTATTAAGATTCCCACCTATAAGAAGGATGGCTAGGAGGATTCATATGTTTCTGACTCTATGGATTACAATGAAGGGAAAGAGGTTGACAGCACACCTGAGACAGATTACAAGCCCAAAAAATAGAAAATGATGGAAACCCAGGTCAATTTGGAGGTGGACCTAAGTGGTTCTGGCCGTAGGAGGTCTAATAGAATAGCCAAGGAACAATGCAAAATCAAGATGTTGGAAACGGCCTCTAAGGAGCTCTCCCTGACGGAAAATGTCTCCCACTCCACAAACTCTAGAAATGATTCCTCGGAAGGCTATATGAGCCTGACTAGTAATACTCCCCTGACCAAGCCCCAGAGAGCTACGGTAACCCCCAAGAATCTCTCCCCACCCAAAGCCCCGACCATGATCCCCAGGATAAACCTATCTCCTCTGGCATGGAGGAAAAATGCAATTTCATAGGCACCCTTAAAAGAAAGTTTGTGATTATTGACAAAGAAATTATCGAGATTAAGAAGAATATGCAGGACCGAATGAACCACTGCATGATGACCAACAAATTTGCACTAAAGGTTATGCATACCTTGGTGACGACCCTCTGTAATCTGCAGGAAAAGCTGGCAGGTGGCAAATTGGAAGCGAACGAGGATAACAAGGATCTGTTCCAGTTTCTTTAGGAGGAGTGGGCATGAACCCTGCTATCTAAATAGCTGGGAGGTAAGAATTAATGCTGTTGCCTATGGTTCAGGTTATTTTGGCTGGGCTTAACCCTCGGTTCCCCTGTTCTATGATTGGGGTTAATTTTAAGTTTGTTATTTTTGTTTGGTTGAGCCCTGTGAGGCTTATTGACAATACTTTTGATGCTACTGTTGATAGCAATTACTCTAGTTTAATCCCTTGGAGTAGAACTATTACTTTTGTTTTTGATAGAGGCAGAACTAGATTTGGTGTTTGTGATATCCTGCTAAAATGCTTTTAGCTTTGACTAGTTCCATTAATATGCTGTTAATGTGCTACTAGTCCTCTGTTCCACGGGCCAGCACCCTCTTGCTACTTTTTCTATCAAAAACTATTATGTAATCTCAATATTAACTCACACAATTATTGATCTATCCCTTAGAGAGAGTTTGACATCCTATAATTATAAATTTTCCTTTGATATTTTGTTATGATAATTTGTAGTTTCAAATAAAATGGCTGAACTATATTAAGAGAGATTGATTAATAGGTATGTCTTTTCTTAATTGAAATAATTTGTATTCAAATTAAATTATTAAATAATATTTAATTTGATATTATTGATATAGACTTTAAAATAATTATATCAAGTATTATATATTATGTGGCTTTTATCATAGAAATTGTCTATATTTCAATTTGATTAATAATATAATCTTACAATTAACAAAATTAAAAAAATAACATGTCATGATTCTTTATAACATAAATTAACTTTAAATATTTATGACAATGAAAACTGTTCAAAAGAGATTTGGAGATTTCAAGAACAAATGTAAGAAGTCATGCAACATTGCTAATGAAGGACTATTATCTTTTTTTTATTATGTTTTTTTTGGATAAAAATGGACGGAGCCATTATATTTTATTAAGATGATTCAGAGAGGCTCCAAGGGGAAAGAAGCAGTAAGAAAACCTCATTTCCTAGCTATAATACATCATATATAAAACAAAAATATGTGACTAACATACCAACCAAAAATGTTTCTCTGTCTTAAGAAAAGTGAGAATCAGAGAACCAAACCAATATACCCTCGAGACCCTTACTAAGCCACAAGATGAAAGCTAGATATACCAAGATACATACAACCGTGTGGATAATTAATGCATAATACTAGACATATCTGAGCCCCTGAAAACCCCCCAAAAAACCCCATGGGACCTATACAATCGGCCCTTGGCTTGACCAAACCATGATCATGACAAGGACAATGAAAAACATGGCGAGAAGAAACCAATTTAGCTAAAGAAGAATTTGATGTCTTTGAGCCCTCTATAACTACTACACTCAGAATGGAGGAATTAGCAAGGACCTCATTGTTGGAGAAAGCCAAAATGATCACCATACTGTCAAAAAGGTTGAAATCATCTACCATCATGGGCGCTGGATTGAATTCTAACAATAACTCCATGTCCTTTTTGAATGCCACCGAGTCCCTTCCATTTATTCCTAACTTAAAATAATCATAAAGTTTGACAAATTACATATACTTATTAAGATGACCCTGACGGAATAGGCCTCCAACCCAAGCTTGCGATCCCTTAAGGCTATAACACATTACTGCACAATGAATGTTCTCAACCAGCATGAAGTCTTCTCTAACCACGTTGGTCGTGATCACCATAAATGGGATGTAATCTTGCATTAGGTTGTAGAAGTTAGAGAGGAAAGTAGACAACACCTAAGAGTGAAAAATACTATGAGGAGAGGAAGGAAGTAGGGCGTGCTTGCAAATGACACTATGAATAATTTCAACCACTTTGTTAGGCATCGGGTTGAAAACCAATCTCAAATGATGCTGTAGATAGTCATCTGGGATCTGACACTCCCAATTATGAATTGGTAGATGGATACATAGATTCAAGTCTCTATACTCCATGATATCCCAAAATCAAAATTCAAGTAATTGCGTCAAAGAACAATTTCAAACTACAGCTATCAAGGCACCTAAACCAGCTATCAAAAAACCAAGAACCGGACATGTAGAATGAAAACCTGCAAGAAACTAGTGGGAATAAAAAGGAAGGCAATTGCTATTTTAAGGAGGTTACCAACCACACACACACGAGTGGAGAGATGTGAATCTATACTTGGAGGCTTGGTGGCCAAGTGACCAACACCCATGATAACACCTTAGCATAAGGAAGTAAATATCAAGCACTGATAATGGGTATAAATCTTTGATAGTCATACCAACTCATGCGTGAAAGTGATTCCATGTACCTAGATACCCGCTATGTTAGAGAAAAGAAGCATGCAATCTTGAGGAACCAAATTGGGAGAAAATCTCTTAGCCAGTACCATCTGAGGTGAGACGCCTTGGGAGAGTTAAAAGATGTCCTCAACCACCTATGATGACATATTCCTACGTGAGAAAGCATCAATTAATGTAGTTTATACATTAAAAAAATCATTGAGAGTGGTAGTTTCTCTCATCCACCCAATCGACTTCCTTATCTAAGATTAGAGATCTCACTAGGGGTTTAGTTTCCCAAAAAAGTAAGCCACTATCAAAATTGATGCCCTTGTTGGCTAACCAATCTGCAAGTCCTTTTGCCTCCCTGAAGCAATGAGAAATTTTAAATTATGAAAATTATGAAATAAACTTCCTTGCGTCCTTGAGGATATATTGGATCTCCCAGCTAGGTGAGATTTGAAGTGAAAGGGAAGATGTAATGATCTGAGAGTCTCCCTCAATGTGAATATTCCTAGCTCCATGTGAGACAATAAATGATAAGCCCAAAAATAGTGCCCTAGCCTCCATAATGTTATTTTAGCCATCTAGAATCTTCATACAAGCTTCTCTGAACACTTTTGAATTTGAACCCCTTAAGACACAGCCAGCCGCCGAAGCCCCTGGGTTGCCCTTAGAAGCCACGTCAAAGTTAAGTTTAGTAAATAACTTATCTGGTGGTTTCCACTTGATATCTTTATGTCACTTACCCTTTGATTTCTTCCCAATCAGGACACCTTTGAATGGGATAACAATGGAGGGCCAAGATTTCAATACTTTTGAATCTTTTGAAGTGAACATAGAAGAAAGAGACTTGGATCAAAATGAGTAAGCATTGACCACTTCAAAAATTGATTTATCAACTATATCACACACAAAACCAACCGAGCACACTTATTTTCTAATGATTCTCTTATTCTATTCCCACCAAATGCACTAAGTAATAGCTACTCGGATAACTCTCCAGATGTGAGAAAATAAGGTGTCCTTATGAAGAAAGGGCCAGTGTTTGAGAAGTTGTGTTAATATTGCCAAAAAAGGGCCCTGCCAACCTAGCCTTCCAAAAATCTAATACCATACCTCCTGAGAAAAAGGGCACAAAATAGATAGATGATTTGCCTCTTCAATCTAAGAGTTACATAAGACACACTGAAATGTCTACAATCTGAAGTCTGCATAAACGGTCACTGGCAATGTTTCTCTTAAGGATTGCCAACCGCAAGAAGAAAACTTCCTTAGGAATAACTGTCGGATGCCAAAAAAACTTGAAAATATGTACACTAAGATGAATAATATTACTTGTTAGAGAAAGATAACCCAGCTTCAAAGAATATCTTCCATTTGTAGCAACTGACCAAATCAATTTGTTGCTAGCCAAGTTAATATGAAGGTGTCTTTGTTCCAAGATACCCATAAGTAAAGCCTTTTGATCCTGAGGAATGTTAACTTGAAATATATCTTTCCATTCTATATTTGATCCTAAAGATGTCTTGGACACCACATAGTAATCCCTAACGTACTTCCCCCACTGCAGCTGGAAGATATTCTTGGTTGATGAAAGGATGCCTAGGATAGAAGAAATGGGAGGTAACCCATTCTATGAATAATTCAAAAAATTTGCTATATCCCCTGAGTTGATTACCCATGATAAACGTGGACGGATAATTACTCAGCATTTCAAAACAAAATTCCACATTGTTGAACTAGATGGAGGATCCTTGATTGTAAAAAAGTGAGCAAGATCATCACTAGCCAAGTACTCTTTTTTTATGATCCTAGCCCATAGTGACCCGATATTTTCATAGAATTTCTATGAGAGTTTAGCCCCAAGACTAATATTCCACTCATATATAATATGGATACCTACCCCATAATCCTTTGGAAGAGAGATTGTATCCCAAAAGACCAAAGGGACCTTTAATTCCCCATCCAAGTTACATCTCCATATGAATTCTTTAAGACTCTTTTTGATCTTTTGTATAACAACCCTTGGTGCCAAAAGCACAGACATGATGTAATTTGTAATGGAGGAAAAACTAACCTGTTTGGTAGGATTCTCCCAGAAAAAGAGAGCCATCTATCTTTTCATGAAGCAATCCAATCTGTGATGGATTGAAATATTCTATCCTAGGAAGAAGCCCTGCGTAGACCTTGAAATAGTGGAATTACCAAATACTTGCTTGGGATCAGAACACTGTAAAAACCTAGCAGCTTTGTAATGTCCACTTAGAAAATGTTAGGCAAATTGAAAAACAATATCTTAGACTTAGAGGTATTGCTTTTTTTGATAGGTTGCAATATTCTTCAAGGGTCTCTTTGATAGCTTTAGCTTCCTGGATGGAACCCTCAGCATATAGAAGTGAATATTATGCAAATAGAGTGTGGGTGACTGATAACTGAGAATGATCAGGCAAGATGCCTGTAAGCGAAACCTAAACTTATTTCAAAGAGATTAATTTACTTAACACTTCATCCATAATGATGAAAAGGAAAGGAGACAATGAGTCCCCTTGTCTAGCCCCTTGTGAAGATGAGAAGAAGTCGCTTAGAGAACCATTGATCAATACTAAAATCATCGCTCCCTTAACACATGCCATAATCCATCCGATCCACTTTGTCCTAAAGCCCATTTTATGCAGGACTTGTTTCAAAATCCCCCATTTGACTTTGTCATATGCTTTCAATCATGTTCATCTTAAGGCCCAAGGCTGGGAGACCTTGCACCTTGATTGAATGGATAATCTCATGGGCTATCAGAGCTCTTTCAACCATGTCATTCCCAGGGACAAAACCTCCATGTTGGTCAAAAATGATCTTAGGAATAATTTTCCCAACACGAACTAAGATAGACTTAGTTATAATATTGTAAATCGTATTACAAAGAGAAGTAGGCCTATAATAGGAAAAGGAGTGAGGGTGTGCACCCTTGGGGATTAAAGTGATAAATGTTTTTATTGAAGGGCCTAAACATACAAGAATTCCTCATGGACTCCTCCATAGCCTCCAAAATATCCATCTTCATGAAGTCCAAACATTTTTGGAAAAAAAGAGATGTAATTCCATCAGGGCCCAAAACCTTATCAACCTCCATGGCAAAAACCAGGGTCTTAACCTCATCTAATGTGAGAGGATGCAACAAAAAGTTATTATCTTCCTCTGAGACCAAAGTTGGAATGCTATGTAAATTTGGCTGAGGGGGATGAGCCATTTGATCAACTAGTTTAATAAGGAGGGTTTGAAAGAAATAGATTGCTTCGTCCAGGATATTCTTTTTCAGAGCTTAGACTGATATCATTGGAATATTTTATTTGGAAGATGACATTTTCTACCTTTTAATTTTAGTCGAGGCACGAAAATTGTTTTTATTTCTATCCCCTTCAGTAAGCCATAATTCTATGGACCCTTGTCTCTAATAAGTTTCTTTCCTTAATAATATTTCTTCTAATCAGTCTTGTAGATCTTTCTGAGTATCATAAACCAATTGATTAAAACTAGGCTATAGGATATGCTCATTCCAACCTTCCAACTGACTTTGAAGACTATGTTTTTTCTACAAAAAATGTTCCCAAAATTGTGTTGATTCCAGTCCTTGATTTTGGCTTTCATGAACTACAATTTTTTAGACAGATGAAACATATGGTAACCTCCTTCCATAGGGCTCTGAGTCCACCATTGTTGGAGAAGCTAGAGAAACTTAGAATCTTTGAGCCACATGCCTTCAATCTTAAACTATGACTTTGGCTTGAAATTATTATTAACCAACTCAATCTGCAAACTCATTACATAATGGTCTGAACTTGAAATGCTAAGGATATTAGACTGACACCAACCATTTGTCAAAATCCAATGTAGGTTTAGTAAAACTCTCTCAAGCTAAACACCAAAAAAATGAGGCTCCTTTCTTTTATTAGACCAAGTTATCTTACCATTAGAAGGGCAATGATCAAAAGAGCATTTCCTTCAACAAAGTTCATAAAGTCCTGAGTAATGTTAGGACAAGAATTTGCATGCCCCACTTTATCTATACCCCCATCGTAGCATTAAAGTCCCCTCCAAGAATAATCTTAGAGTCACCAAGATGAGAAATAGGTTGTGATAATATATCCCACAATCTTTGCTTTTCTATAAATGATACTAGTCCACAAAAATTAATCACAGAAAAAGAGAGTGCAAAAACTGAAACTTCAGCCAACACGTAGTTAGTAGTTGAAACCACTAACTCCACCTTACACTTATGAGGTTTCCATAAAGCTGCAAGGCCTCTTGAAGTGCCTATAGATGGGTCATGAACAAAGTCCCATCCCTTCCAAGCACCAAAAATGTTTTTCCCTTTATCCTGAGATAATTTTGTTTCTTGAATGAGAACAATATATGCCATGCTTATCAAATTTTGGTCCTTGATAAGCTGGGCCTTGTTAGAGGAATTAATGCCTCTAATATTGTAGTACAAAATCCTCATTTCTGCCTCAGAGAGCTTATTTCTCTCCTACCCTACTTAATTTTCTTGGCTATTGAAATGACAACCTTATCTCTAGATATCCTAGGGAGTTTAGAAAAAGTGAGAGTTGACTGGACCCCTACAACAATATTGACCTCTTTCTTCTTTCCTTTTGTAGGTTGCCTCTTTAGTTTTTGAAGAAGAGCATACTTTAATTCTTGAAGTATCCACCTCAGACTGTAAAATACTGTAGGAAATAAGAGGAGATACCACTTCACTAATGTCCTTATTAAGATTGCCTTTTTTTTTATCAAAACCTGGGTCATCTCGTCTTACAAACTCATCAAATTTATTGTCTGCCACTCCAAGGAACATTAAATCCACTACCATATCAACATCTAATTCTATTATCATATTGTCACAATCACCTAATCCCCTAGGCATTTCCCCTAAATTTTATTTATTGGCAAAGGGGCTTGAAAAACAAGCAATAGGAGATTGGAGACAAACATTACAGGCTTGGAATTTGACGAGGGGAAGGTTTGAATCTAACTCTTGAAGGAACCTTTTCTGAAGATGAGAAGATAGGATAGGTGAGGGAACCGGTCCATCTGTCCCCATATCAACATCTGGAGGCCACTCTGGTTCATAGTCAAATGCGAGACATACAATCTCTAAATTTTGACAATGCCATGAGCCAATGTTTGCTTTAGTCATAGCTGGCATGTCTTGATTGACATGAGGCCTTGGTGAGATAGGTTGAGAGAGTGAGAATGGATCATTTAATACATTGGAGGAGAGAGAACAATGGCTTTTAATATGTTCAGTGATAGCCCTTGAAGGTATGTCTCCCTTTGTAGTGGGTGACAAATGAAGAGGTTGAATCGACTAAGTATCCTATTTGATGCAATCCCCCCTAACTTCTAGTTGTCCAAACTTTGACTGACAAACCAAATATAGCCCTTGACCATTACCAGCCTAACCTAACCCATCTTTAGATCGACCGCACTGTGAATTCAAATTTGTATCTAAAGTGGGAACCACCATCTGAGGCATAGATTTCTGCCAAGAATCAAGCAAAGGACCTATTTCTATGAAGAAGAAGACACGATAGATGATTGAAACCTCCAAAAATAAAAAGAAATAGGAGGTGGAATATCAGGTTTTTTAGCTGGAGCTGCAACACAAAAATTTGATGGGAAAGAAGATAAGTCCCGATAAACTCTATTTGTGATCAAAGTACCTGAATTACATTCAGATTCCAGATGACCAAGAGTTATCAGTCTTACCATAACTAGATATGACTCATCTAAATAAATTGGTTGATGTAGGGGACCAAACTCTAATTCAAGGAAAAGTATATTTGGCCATTTTATAGAAACATCTCTAAGCATACATAACCTTGAAGGGGCTTTACAATCATCTAGTGAGACCCAATCATGCCGCAAAAAAATGGCCAGTTTATTGGCCAAAACCTCTAGAATTTCTGGCTGACAAAATCCAAAGGAAGTGTAGGAAAATATATCCAAAAGTGGAAGAATTTGATCTGAGACTTGTGGGGTTGAAAATTTGGATACAAAATTTGAGTATGAATACCCCATCCCTTAATAAACCAACCCTTAAAATGGTGAATATTATCCCTGCTGGCTTTATCTTTGAAAATAGCTATAAAAAATCCATGCCCATTGTCTACCATAAAAGATTATTGCAACCCATCCCAATTCTTTGATTCCCAATTTGAGATTTCATAATTAGAAGGTGTATGGTTCCAAATCTTACCAATTATCACATCTGCTCTTAAATCTTGGACTACATTCAAAAACATTGTCTCCATAGTGAGTATATTATGAGAATCCTGATGCACATTACCATTGGGTCTTAGGAGAGGGATATTATGTGGAACAAGAAGCTTGAATTTTGGCATCAAATTTAAGGGAACAACCTTTTGAAAGATAACTTGCCTAGCGACCAGAGAAGTTGTAACTTTTTCCTGAGAAGTTGAAAATTTAATTGGATCTTCTAGATGGGAGGGAGAAATAGAGCCACATATATCAAACCTAAAGCTCTTGTCAAGAATCATCCTTTGCCTGTGTTTATGAAAATTTTGACCCTCTACCTTGCGAGATCGTTGATGCAAAAAATATTGTAATCTTCAGCTATTCCAACCACCCTTATTCCATGTTTTATCCACCCATACACTGGACTGAAAGACTCATTGCATATGATTTTGCATTTGAAGGTGAGGCCAAGATTCATCCATCCACTGGCCTGAATGAAAAACCCCAAAAGTGTTGGCAAGTTGACTTCCTAAGGATGCATGACTCATTTTGTGTTGTCATCATGGCAAAAAATTCATGTTTAGTTTCTGTCATGAAGGAAAAATGACTAAGTATGGAAACAGGGAAGACAAAGATATTCAGTGATCAGCACATCAGTGCACGTGTGAGAGATCGAGTTAGCATATGCGCGTTCAGATATATGTTGTATGACATGTGTAGATGCTACATCTAGACATGCATAGTATGAAACAATAGTACACCAAAGTTATAGCAAGATCAGTAGACCAGTAGTCCAAAAGACAAAGCATGGAAGACGACTAGTGTTTTGATCAGAGTGAATTATTTTGTTATGTAATGGCTAAGCACCTTTCATTATATTTTTGTAATAATGTAATCAGCATTGTTGTAAATATGCTTGAGCCTACTTGTTCAAAAGCGTTGTGTAATTTTTTTTTAGGGCTGACTAGAGTCTTGTTTTGGGTCGCGCCTATTCGGATATGAACATATAAGTTTGTAATGTAAAGTTATGTTACAAGTGTTAATTATTATGTAAGAGGAAGATATAGAAGAGTAGCATGATGAAGTCAGTATATGATATAGATCTTTAAGA
Organism: Thuja plicata; assembly: GCA_018584345.1. Lineage (NCBI taxonomy): Eukaryota > Viridiplantae > Streptophyta > Pinopsida > Cupressales > Cupressaceae > Thuja > Thuja plicata. The sequence goes on from MU224596.1 coordinate 2,631,396, forward strand.
GAGTAAGAGCATTCGTGCATACACGGAACTAATCAGACAATAGTGTCATCACAACAACTCATTTTGATATAGTGTATATCATCTTTTAGAAGGTTGTAGCCTTTATCCTATTGGGCAGTGAGCCTAGGAAGTAAGTCACATACCTTTAACAGGGTTTTGTAAAAGAATCCTAACAGGGTCAGACCTTTAACCAGGTCATTGTACTCATATTGTGGAGACTACTTCTAACAGGGGAGAGGAACTTTAAAGGGTTCATTATACATAGTCTAATATTTGTGGGTGCTAATTCCCACCAAGGTTTTCCTCTGATCAAGGTTTCCCCGTAATCATATCTTGTGTTATGAGTTCTTATGTTAAGCTTCATTCAATGTATGTTTGATTTATGTTTAAGTTGCTGAAAAGTAATTAATAGACAAACACTGATTCAGCCCCCCTCTTAGTGTTTCTAACAATTGGTATCAGAGCTCTAGTCCTTAGCAAAAAAGTTTAACCACTTGAGGAGATCATGGACTCAGCAGAAGAAAAACATTTGAAAAAGAATCTTGAAGCAGTTCTTGAAGATCTTGATAGATCTTAAAAAGAAAATGAAGAACTTAGACTGAAAGTTGATGGCTCACAAATTCTTATCAAGAAATTAAGAAAAGATTTGAAAGATTGTTCTACAAGTGATTTAGGGAAAATGATCAAAAATATCAATGAAGAGAATATGTCTCTAAAAGATAAAATTGAAAATCTAGATGAAGAGCTAACAGACAGTCAAATTGCTACTAAAGAAAAGATCAAAGAAAGCAAACAACTAGATGATGAACTCTTGAAAGAAAACATGAAAGTCCTAGAATTGGAAAACATAAAGAATAAATTGGAATCTAAATTAATAGAAGCAAAGGATAAAATTGATAAACTCCACACAAGTTTTGATTCACTTCAATCTCATCTCAATGCACAAAAGAAAAAAGGTGACACTACTAGTCTTGGATACAGTGTAGCACAAATTGAAATCAATTCATTACAAGAAAGAAAGAAAGATCATGAAGCATCTTCAGAAGCAAATAAAATTGAAAAAGTTAAAGAGATTAAAATAGATCCACCTAAAGGGGAAATCAAGCAAGTTAACAAAACTTGTTATGCATGTAACAAACATGGTCATTTGGCAAGAGATTGCAAAGAGGTAAGACCTTTCAATGGTTACTGTTTCTCCTATAATAAATTTTGTCACAGGGTTATACAATGTAGAACAAGTCAAAGAAATCAGTCACAGCAAAATCAAAGAAGAATGAATCAAAACAATTAGAGAAATCAACCTCAAAGAAATTTGCAGAACACCACATGTCAGATATGTAACTTCAATGGACACATAGCAAAGCTGTGCAACATGATGAACAAGAGCATCAGACCTCCTATCATTTGTCACACATGTGGAAAGGATGGACACATCTCAAGATTTTGTAGATCCAAAACACAAAAGCAAGAGGATCCTAAGAAATCACTATTTGAAGAAGAAGGAGAAGTCAAGTTTATTCAAGCAAGAGAAGATTCAAGAAAAATTTGGGTTGAAGTAAAGAAGGACAATGATGTTGACAAAGTAGTTGATGCATCCACAGTGGATGCACCCTCTACTTCTGCTTGAATAGACCTTCTTGGTTTTAGGGGGAGCTATTCTAGCTCAGAGCCCCTACGTGATTGGTATACTCACCTCTGAGTATGCGCCTATGGATTCATGGTTATAAGCACATAATATTGCAGTATGCATACACGCATTGTCTAAAATTCATCAGGATCAAAGTTGCAAAATCTCTAAGTAATTTGCATACGGTTGCAAACATTAAATATGGTAGATTTTATAAAAGAAAGTAAGTGTGAACTTCTTCACACTTGCATTCGAGATCACATAATTTGGAGAGCACTAGAGCACTAGGAATCAAGGCATAGAAGCATAACAGATTTGGCAGTTAAGCAAACAGATAAGAAGTTTGGAACGGAACCCTAGCAGTTGCGTCGTTTCAAAATTTTATGAAACCCTACTTAAGCAAGTTCCAAGTAAGTATGGCAACTCCAGTAGTATTTTCTATTGCAGAGAGGAAGAGATTTGTATTCAAGAAACATCCATTCAAATCCATACTGGATGATGTGAAAGGATCTTTCTCAAAAACCCCATTAAGTGTTGTTCATGTAGAAGATATCCGCGCATATATTTATTGTAAGAAGCAAACATTAGGAGATATCAGCATAGCCACTCATATGGGATCCATGATGAAACCTGATTACACATTCAAAGATGAGTTCACACACTTGATTGATAACCCTATTTTTGAATACTCTAATGCACATGACTTTGATGGTCCAGAATGGGTGACAATTTTGCTAAGAAGAATACATGATGACCTTTACTAGATTGGTGACGTTCCTGTCTGCACCACTACAAATCTAATCCATGAATTAACTAAACTTCCCAAGACGGGACTAGTTCTTCGTACTGGCAAAGATGTCAAGAAGAAAGTTGAACAAGTTTGCCTATCCATAAGTGACAAGCGCAGAATGACAGTTGACCCTACCAAAGAAGATGACATAAAACTTCTAACTATGATACTTGGGTATAAGTTTCAGCAAGCAAGCAGGTTAAACAATGTCTCTGTAGCAACAGTCCTAGCAGCTATCAGAATGGTGAAGGATAACACTCAATACAACCTATGTGAGATCTTGCACAGTTAATTGATTGACAACATTCAAATCATCAAGCATGACAGGAGTAAGACATTTAGGTTTGGATCTTTGATCATCTACTTTTATTTTCATATTGTTGGAAAGGTTGCAAACCTTTACCTAGATAGGAGCAAACCCACAATGTCTCAGATTTCTCTTAAGGCAACTTTAGAGAGTAGTGTAAGGGATGCCATGGATATGGATATCAAGACATTTAGGATCAAGATGCAGAATAGGTTCAAATTATCTGAGAAGATAGTTGAAAAATATAAGGATACCATATGTTTGATGGTAGAAACTGATTGCACTTGGATGGAGGGAGTTGAACCTAGAACCAAATGGATTCATTCTCTTGGTTATGAAGTGGAAGAACATGTGTTAGAAGGATATGCACAAGTTCTATTATCTACGCCCAAAGATCCAAATGAGCCTAGGTGGGGCACTTACAAAGAGAAGATCAATGAAGTGGATACTATCTTACATAGTGCTGATAACAAAAGGAAGGCATCCAGAATTACATCTAGCATTTTAAAAGTTCATGGAGTCACTTAAGAAGATCTTGACAAAGCTAGAGATGCCAAGATAGAAAAATAACTTGAGAAGGCTGAAGAGATCTAGAAGAAGAAGAAAGTAGAGAGCACCTCTGCGCCCTCTACCACCATTGACTTAGACTCATCTTCACCTTTAATACCAAGAAATAATACTAGAGGAAGAAAATAGGTGCCCACAAATCACCCATCCTCAAGGAACACACGGAGAAAAGCAAAGAATATTCAAGCTCCTCCTGAGGTAGGATTTAGACCTAGTCTAAATGTTTTGAAGAATAGGATTGTAAATGAAGGGAGATTAGATACACTTTCTAAAGTCTATGAAAAGTATCAAGAAATGGATAAGACTGAGATACATTCTATGATCATATCTCATATGATGAAGTTTAAGAAGTTTCTTCTTGAACTCAAAATAGTGATACCGGATAAGTTATGGAACATACTGGAGATCATGAAAAGACATGCAATAGAGGAAGACACGACGATTAGAGAAGAAACATTGGATACTCTTCTCCCTATATGCTCACATGTTGAGAAGGCTATTCTATTAGATTCGGTGAAGCCTCATCTCAGAACCAAGATGACTATGAGTAGATAGGTAAAGAGACTAAAAAGGCATTTGCACAAGTGTTTATGGATAGAAACATGTATCCATCAATGACGCCTACAACAAAAGTAACTCCAGCTCCTCCCAAATAGGTTACAGAACTAGTGATTCAGAAAGCACCTACAATAGGTCCATAGGTTTTACCACCCACAATGACAATAAATTTTGATACAGATAAAGACTCAGAAGATACTATAGTAGTTGATAATATCAAGATATCCATGATAGCATCAGAAAAATATATGGACAAAGTTGATAAAGCATTTGTACGCACTGAATAAATGTGCACTGATGATACATCTGCACAACAAGATGAAGTTCCCACCAATGATCCAATTGACATAAATGAAGAAAAAGATACTCAAGGTGATGAGACACTAATAAAAGAGATACCAGTAAAGAGTGAAGGTATGGATACCAGTCAGAATACTATATTCTCACCATCCACTCAACCATCTATTTCATTGTTGTATAGGTTAACTCTTGATTCAGTAAACATATTGAATGACTTAGTGCCTACTGACAAGAAAGTAGCCAAAGTTCAATCTATTGAAGATGTGGACAACATCTTAACAAACTTTAAATCACACTTTACAAGTTTAGTAGACTCTGCTACTAAAATTGTAGAAGATGAATATAAGGAGAGATTAAATGAATTGGTAAAGAATTTTACCTTAGACCTAAAATCCTTAAAGATTGGGCAGTCCATACTGAAAGAATTAGCAGCTAAAGCTAAGAAAGTTATAGCTAACTGCATGAACAAAGTGAAGTTCACCTCTGAGCACATTAAAAGGGTAGAAGAGGCAGAGATCATGGTGGACAGCATTAGGAAATCAGTTGAAACATCCACGCAAGACATGAACATCTGCAATAATGTTTATCAAGGGCAGTTAGACAAGATTGAGAAAGCTAAGTTGGAGATCAGCAAGATAAGAGTAAGAAAAACTCAGTTGAGAAATGCACTTGCACCATCTCTAGCAGTCTTAAATGAGAATATCAAACAAATTGATGTCACCATTGTAACATATGATCAAGGTCCATGCATGGATTTGATGAAGATAGAGAAACTAACTTATGCCCTATGCGTGCATCTTTAGACAGTTGATGCAATGAAAGTGTTTTGGCAGAAAGAGATCCAATCTCTTCAGATTGTCTACCCTGAAGTTTACATGGAGTAAGTATGTAGAAGACTTACAAATTTTTGTACACCTTTGTCATTAATGTCAAAGGGGGAGTATATATATATATATATATATATATATA
>MU224596.1:2636727-2652260 GCA_018584345.1 Thuja plicata
TAAGTATGGAAACAGGGCAGACAAAGATATTCAACGATCAGCACATCAGCGCACGTGCAAGAGATCGAGTCAGCATATGTGCATTTAGATATATGTTTTGTGACACATGTAGATGGTACATCCAGACACACATAGTATGAAACAATAGTACGATGAAGTTATAGGCAAATCAGTAGACCAGCAGTCCATAAGATAGAGCATGGAAGCCGACTAGTGTTTTGATCAGCGTGAATTATTTTGTTATGTAATGGCTAAGCGTCTTTGGTTATATGTTTTTAATGATGTAATTAGAATTTTTTTAAACATGCTTGAGCTGACTTATTCGGAAGCATTGTGTATTTTGTTTTTAGGGCCGACTAGAGTCTTGTTTTGGGTCGCGCCTATTCGGATATGAACATATAAGTTTGTAATATAAAGTTATGTTACAAGTGTCGATTATTATGTAAGAGGAAGATATAGAAGAGAAGTATGATGAAGTCAGTATATGATATAGCTCTTTAAGAGAGTAAGAGCATTCACGCATACACGAAACTGATCAGGCAGTAGTGTCATCATAATAGTTCATTTTGATATAGTGTATATCATCTTTTAGAAGGTTGTAGCCTTCATCCTATTGGGTAGTGAGCCTTGGCAGTGAGCCATATACCTTTAACAGGGTTTTGTAAAAGACTCCTAATAGGGTCAGACCTTTAACCAAGTCATTGTACTCATATTGTAAAGACTTCTTCTAACAAGGCAAAAGAACTTTAACAGGTTCATTATACCTAGTACAATATTTGTGGGTGCTAATTTCCACCAGGGTTTTCCTCTGATCAAGGTTTCCCCGTAATCATATCTTGTGTTATGAGTTCTTATGTTAAGCTTCATTCAATGTATGTTTGATTTATGTTTAAGTTGCTAAAAAGTAATTAATAGAAAAACACTGATTCACCCCCCCCTCAGTTTTTCTAACAAAAAGGAGCGTAATAGGGTTTGGACACCACCTCATTCAAAACCTTTTCTCTCAGTTTTGGATTGCAGAGACCTGATCTACCTCATCGCCCCATCTCTCCCCAAATGAATTCTTGTTGACACCATCCTTATTCCCATGTTCTTTTCCCGAACTATGTGTTGCAATCTTCTCCTTTATAATCTAAACTTGCCAACACTTGCACTTTATAATTTAAACTTTTCTACAGCACTAATGATGCCATCTTCTAACTAGTTGTTACTCATGAGATTAAAGATCAAATATTGCAAAATATAATATAATACTCTGTATAAAATCATATAATCCTTTCATTCTAACATATAAATTGACCATTTAAAGATACATCAATTTTTTTTTTTTTAGTTTTTCATAGAAAATTTATTTCATGTTTCTTGTTGTCTTTAATTTCTCAAATTAAAATTTATTCAATTGGTTTTCATATGTGCTTGAATAAGGAAAAAATGTCTCTTTCCTATAAATATCTTTATAAGAAGAATTCTACCTGAGAGGGATAGCCATCTTGTTTTCCAAGAAACCACTCTTGATTTGATTCTGTCAATAATGGGCTCCCAATAGCTTGTTCGGTTGGCTCCTACAAAGAAAGGAATTCTGAAATAAATTGATGGTAAAAAGTCTACTGAGAAGCCTAGAATATTGACAATCTTGTTGGCTATTATCTGATTTGTATTGAATAAGTAAATCTTAGATTTCTACGAATTCACTTTTGGATTTGAGATTGAGGTGTACATATCCAGGGATTCTTTAATCTATTTTTCTTCTGATACCAAGGAGGCTCCAAATAGAAGGGTGTCATCCGCAAATAAGGTGTGGGTAATGCTAATGTTTGTTTCACTGATACGTGCACCTTTCTAGAGCCCTGTAGCCTGCTTATGCTGGATATGTCCACTGAAAGATTCAGCCATCAGAATAAATAGGACTGGAGATAGAGGGTCTCCTTGCCGAACCCCTTGTGTAGACAAGAAAAATCTCGCAAGAACTCCATTAATCACTACTGAAAACCAGTCCCCTGATACATAGGCTTGTATCCATTTACACCATGCTTTGGAGAATCCAAATTTGTGTAAGACTTTAAATAAGAGATTCCAGCTGACCCTGTCATATGCCTTCATCATATCCAACTTAATGACAAAATTTGGAGTTTTGCCTGTATTAATGGAATGAAGTGTTTCATGTACCACTAGTGCTCCCTCCATTATTTCCTGTCCAGGGAAAAAACTGCCTTGAGGTTGAGATACTAGACATGGAATTAAGTGCTGCATTCTGAGATATATGGCTTTTGTGATGATTTTATACACCGTATTACACAAGGAGATGGGCCTAAATTCTGCAAAAGTCTTAGGTGTTTTTATTTTGGTAATAATGGTTATATTGGTAGTATTGAAGTATTTTAACATGGACTTACTGGATCTGGATTCTTCCATAACTCACAATAGATCTCACCCCACTATGTCCCAGCATGCTTGGAAGAAAAGAGCCATAAATCCATCCGGTCCTGGCGCTTTATCTGGGGGAAGGGAGAAGACTACTTTTCTTAGTTCCTGAATTGTGAATGGCTCCATTAACTTGATGTTTTCTAATTCTGTAACAATAGATGGTATGGCTACAAGAAGCTCAGCCTCCCAGGCATCTGAATAGGTAGGTATATTCTGGGGGGGCCAGTATCCCGAGAATCTGAATAGGTAGGTATATTCTGGGGGGGCCAGTAAAGATTTGAAGAATCTCACCCCTTCATCTTGTATGCTTTGAGGATCTGTAATTGGGATACCTGTCTCCGTATTGTTAATTGAAAAAATCCGGTTAGCTGCTGTTTTCTGTTTTGCTGAAACATGGAAGAATTTTGTATTTTTATCCCCCTCTTTGAGCCATATTAATTTTATTATATAAATCAATTATTTATTTTAGTTTCAATAATTTCTTCTCTTATTTAAAGGGTTTCAAAAATACTATATTTGAAATTGCTTTTAAAAAAAATACATATTCCAATATACCAATAGGAAATAAAAATATTAAACTCTATATGATTCATATTTATTATTTTCATTTTTTTTTTAAATTAATAGAAAAACCTAAAAATACTATTAAATGACCAATATGTAAATGTATAAATGTTTCTAGTGTCAAATACCTAATAAACTAACATTAATCAAACAAAATCAAATATTTAACATTTGCTAATAAGATTTTTTATGGTAATTATACACATTATCTATTAATATCTTGAAATAATTGCATGTACTAAAAAATATAACATTTAATGCTTACAATAAAATTATTTTATATATATATATATATATATATAGACCATCTATCTACATCCTCAATTTAAAATATAATATTCAATATTTTCTTTGTGACATCACCAACAAGTTTTGATACATCCAAAACTAGAAGATATTTACATCACTAACAACATAGAATCCGCATATACAATCACCTAGTACTTGAATATTCTTTACAACATTATAAAGCCTATAGGAGTGGAGTTGACCTAATGGTAGAAAACTTGTGCTCTTGAAGGAGAGATCACAAGTTTAAATCCCAAAAAGGGCTCTATATTCACCTCCATTTATATCTTCCTCCCCTTGCATATCCCTCTTCTTCTCAACCTCTCTATCTCTCTTACTCTTCCCTTTACACTTATGAAATTGATTTGTAAAAGATTTGAAATAGTACTTATAAATATGCAATCTTCATTTTCTACATACTTGAATAGATTAATATATAATCATATTGAATTAATTGAAATGTGAGAAAATACCACATTTTTATTATCATAAATAATAAAATATTATTCAAAAAATAAATCTCTTAAACTTTAAAAATAAGTTTAATAATATACCTAAATGAAATGTAAATTTATAACAATTTGAAAGCCCATATTATTATTTTTAACAATCAATTAAATTTTATAATGAATATTTTCAAACGACTCTAAACTTGTTTTTGTACTCATAAATAACTTTTTTTATAATAAATATTTTATAAACAACTCTTAATTATTTTGTACTTAGAATTGAAAAAACACCAAAACAAAAAATTCCATAGAAATTCTCTTTTTAAATTTTCTGATTTTTCTAATTTAGAGGGCCAACCCATTCTTTTTACTCTCTTTCTTTTGGTTTTTACTTTGTACAATGTCTAAGAGGACAATTTATATATCTGTTTAAAAGTGTGGTAGTTGAGGGACAAAAAAATATTTAAATTCTTTTCTATTTTTATAGATTTAAATATTTAACAGTTCAAATAATATTCCCGATATTTCATAGCTGACGTGTAATTCTTTTGAGAGATCCCATATCCGATCTCAATTTTCTATCCACTGTGATTTATTTGAGCAGATCCTTCTGTAGTCCTACGTCACTATTGAATTCAATATTGTGATTTCCAACTACACCCGAATTTTACAACAAAGCCGTGTTTGGAAAATCAACATTATGTATTTTCCCTGTGGCCAACTGTGGCAAGGGTAGTAATGTTTTACCTTTCAAACAATGAACGGCGACGATCAATTTGATGGTCATCAAAGGGCTCATAGGGAGAGCCCACTATTGATTGAAATATTAGCCTGGCTTCTCTCACAGAGAAAACGCCTACGGCGTAACAAGAAAAAGCAACACATTTCACATCATTAACAGCGCCAGAAGAAATCTCATTCAATACTCGAATGATTGTCGATCTTTTAAAATATAAGAGTGGAAGAGATTCGATACTTTGATATGATTGGGGCAGCAATAGTGTACCGGAGGCAGCTCGACCTCAGGTACAAGAGTCCATGGATTCCACATCGTTGGTAAAATTCTGGAATTTGTTTGTATCGCAAGCACCATTAATCCATCACGTTATCGTTTACTTAAAATACAGTGATGTACACAGTACAGACTCGTAGATCGAATCCCCATCCAAGAGCCGACGTTAATGTCGATGACTTGAAACAATTGATTAGGTCACGTAAGGCGCTTTTAATAATGGGAAAAACTATTCCGTTACCAAGAAACCGGGGTTTCCACAAAAATGTCATCTTGCTACGATGGTTGTTTTTTAGGGTTTGTTTATCCTTTATCAAACATAAATTATTGTTTATTATAATGTCCTTTTTCGCCCTTTTAAGGGTTTGAACTATTTTTCCCAAAGTGAGTAGAGCGAATTCATTTATTATTATACCGGAACTCATTACATCACATGGGAGCAAATTGGCGTCACGAGCCAAAGATTAAGATCCCCTTCTCGCCGGAGGCTGTCGAATTCGGGCGTGATAGATTAAAAGTTAGGATGTCTATATCTAATCAGGAGGCTCCTGCTGGGTGGCCTGCAAAATAGTTTCATGGAATGTACCGAAATCAGGGAAGATTTCAGATGGGTCATAAGGCTGCATCATCTCCTTCTCCTCAGGCAAAAGTAGTGACATCTGAACTCTCTCCTCAACTGATATTTCCTCCGGAGATTGTAGAAGATATTTTGTATCATTCGCCTCACATATATTTTCTTCTTGTTCCACTGTATCTGCAATCCCTCGATCATTAATACCTTGCCCAACAAAGTTTGAGGTTTCTCCGTCTCCACTGTGCCCGGAATCCACATTAGCATAGAATCTTGTAGGAACAGTGTCACAGGCAGAACCCACATCAATAGCAATTGCTCTAATAACTTGGGGTGAAGGATTGCTGTGCGTATCCGCCACCAACAATGCTGTTGAGTTGAACTGCGAGTCTGAGAAATTGAAAGATGAAGCTTGGGGCCCTCGCAGGCACAGGAGCGCAGCATCATAAGCTCGAGCTGCAGCTTCAGCAGTGAAGTATGACCCCAAAGCTATGCGAGATCTCTTTCCAGACCTGATTTCGGCCACATATTTCCCCCATTTCCTCTTTCTTACCCCTCGGAATCTGACTTCTTCTCCATCATTGGACATATTGCCACAGTTTTTGTCTTTTGTTATCTACTCACATTTGTTACAAGGAACTGCTTAGGCCGGAATTTATTAACCCTCTTTATAAATTTTGAGCTGTGACAAAACATTAAAATGTCAAGAGAGTTTTACAGACCATTAAACATAGGAGAGTACAAGAAGAAACATAAAAAATGGTATGAGCCTTTTGAACAAAGGGTGAATTAAAGTTGATCAATAAGAGAGCTATAAATTAATCTCATCAGGACCTTGACACTGGTTTTCCAGTTCAGAAAACCTTCTAGAAATTTTTTGTCAGAAGTTCAAGGTTCTGGTTTGCAATGAACTGTAATGGCGATCACTAAACTTGAAAGATTTGTAGGATGAAGTGGACTGAATTGGTGAGTGATGGGCTTCAATGTCCTCTGACTCCCAGCTTAAATTCAAGTAATGTATGGAATGTGAAAAGCAAGGTCATGCAAACCGAGTAATCCTTGGTGTACGTGTGTACACACATATAAAGCGGTTTCGATCATGTCCACCTCAATGGTTGAAAAGAAACCTCCGTCATGGACACTTTCTGTTGATTGAAATTTCCAACGTTTCACCGCTAACTTATAGTTAATGTTACTGTAAAATCAATCTTATGTTTTTTGGGTTCCTTAGATGTAAATTTTTTGTAGTATATTTGTGTGTCTCACTATGGTTCGGGCACGGAAACAAAAGTTGAGGGTGAGAAATTTCACTTTGTAGTTCCTCCTAGATAGTAATTTCTATGGGATGGTAGGAGAAGTGGTTTGCGGACTTTGATAATGTATTTTAAAATAATTTGGCTAATGGTAAAATAAAAAGCCAAAAATGCGCTATTTAAAGATTTTCATTCTTTTATGGTACTTTTAGAGTCAAAATGTGATGTTGAGGATAATGTTGGAAAATGTGATATTGAGGATAATGTTGGTTAATGAAAAGAATATAAGGTAGCATTTGAAAAGATTTATTTTAGAAAAAGGTATGATAAAGAGAAAGAAGTATATTGTTTTTGATAGAAAAAAGAAGCAAGAGGGTGCTGGCCCGTGGAACAAAGGACTAAAAGCACATTAAGAGCATATTAATGGAACTAGTCAAAGCATGCATAACAGATTAACAGCATAGACACCATATTACCTCTGCCTCTATCAAAGACATAAGTATCAGAACAGAGCCACCAAATTAAACCAGAAAGCTTAAGACGACCAGTATCATAAAAAGTATCAGAATTAAGCCTCACAGGGCTACACAAAAATAAATGAAAACTACCAAAGTTACGAATAGAAAAACAGGGGAACCGAGGGCCAAGCCCAGCCAAAATTAATCAGCACATGATCACCAGCGACTAATTCATCCCACCCATCTGTTTGGATAGCAGAGTCCTAGCCCACTCCTCCTGCAGAAACAAGAACAGGTCTTTGTTGTCCTCGTTAGCTTCCAGCTTACCACCTGCCAGCTTTTCCTGCATATTAGAGAGGGTTGTAGCCGAAGCATGCATAACCTTTAGGGAAAATTTGTTAGTCCTCGTACAATGGTTCATTAGGACCTGCATGTTCTTCTTAATCTCCCCAATGTCCTTGTCTAAGTTCAAGAACCTTCTTTTCAGGGTGTCGGTAAATTTATCTTTTTCCTCCATGGCCGCTATATGTGGCTTTTCCTTAGGTTCCTGAGTGGGGCTCGAGGACGGGGTAGGGTTAATGGGGGTATCCGCGATTTGCTGAGGGTTAGGCAGAGGACTCATATAACCATCTGAGGAACCATTCTTTAAATTAGTGGAGTGGGATTCATTTTTAGACAGGGAGAGCTCTTTGGAGGCCGTTTCCATCATCCTAATTTTACATTGCTCCTTGGCAATTCTATTTGACCTCTGGTGACCCAAGCCACTCAAATCCACCTCCAGATTAACCTGGCTCTCCATAATTTTTCTTTTTTTTGGGCCTAAAGTCCATCTCTGGGGTACTATCAGCCTCTTTCCCCTCAATGTACTCCACAGTCTCATAGACATATGACTCCTCCTGACCATCCTTCCCACTGGGAGGGTTTTTAACACTTTTTTTGCCGGTAGTATCTTTTTTATCGGCCATCACAAGCTCATGTTTGATACGGGTGGACTGGGAGGAGGAAAGGGTGGTCTTTTTTATTTTGGCTATGGGTTCCTCCTGGAGAAACATCTGGATAATCAGAGGGGGTTGGGGAGCTAGGTAGATAGCCTTATGAAACTTGTAGAGGTAGAGGAGGAGGCCCTGATGAAGGATAGCTCTATCAGGGTTGGCTTGAATATCGAGGACATTGCTCTCAATTGAGTGCAGGAGATAGAAAGGAATGGAGATTAAATATTTGTTCCTAATATGGTTCAGGAATGAAAACTAGTAATTGTAAAACATAGTGAACTTACCTTCCAGCGTGAAGTACTTCATCATGATGAGACAAATTTTTGGCCAGAAATTCAGCAGCTCCTCCCTTTTGAAACCCCCATGTTTTCTCACTGGAAGCTCACTATCTTTGAAAAATTGTTTGAGACTGGTAGGGTCAGCAGTCCGACTGGTCTTTTTGTATTTCCTCCTCACTATAGGGAGCCCCGTTTCCTTGGATATGACCTCTTCATTTAGCTGGAGGTGAATGCCCCCAACTAAAACACTCTTGTTGTTCTAGGTTTTGACGAATTGCTTGGAGATTCGCTCGTCATGTCCACCTTTCATTCTTTCCATGAAACCCCAAACACTAGTTTCTTTGCAGTAATGAGTCACCAACGGATCAGAAGTGAAAGTCTCATTTATGTTATTAGGCTCAATACGGAGAATGTTGCCTCCCATTTTGAGGGTCTGCTCTTCTTGTACCAGAATATCTTTGAGGTCTAAGAGCCGAGTGTTTATGCAGGCCATAAAAAACCACTTGTAATCATAAACCCTTTCCGGTGAAACCTTATACATAAAAATCTGGTCTTGATAATTTTTGATACCGGGCTCTGTACCGCCAAATCTAATGGATCTCCAAGAGCCATTAAAAACAATAATAGCATTAATATCAAGGATAGCCAAAAAAACCTTTTGATTCGGACAACTCTTACTCCACACGTTCAAAAAGTAATGATAATCCTTTATGGGAATTTGAGTTTTTCTTTTCATAATCGTGAAATTCGCCCGAACACGCCAGTACGTGATCGAGTAGGTATCCATAATGAATATGACAGCTTGACACATTTAAACTATTGTATTCATTTCTTCCATGATGAGTTGCTGAGTCACCGAAGGTAAGTCACTAATCACCCTCCAACTATTGAGTTTGATTTGTTTTAGGCCAATTGCAGCCATTGAGTCAGCGACTGAATTCCCCTCCCTGTATGTGTGGCCTAAAGTCGTGCTCTAGAAGCTATTGAGAAGTTTGCAAATTTCCAAAATGATAGGTCTAGTATGCCACCCTACACTAGCACCACTATTGATGGCCTCAACAACCACTTTGGAATCCCCTTCAATTTCCAGCTGTCTGAGGTTCATTTGTTTCACGAATTTGATCCCCCAGAAAAGGGTCGTTCCTTCCACCTCGGTGACAGTGCAGTTATTTATAGGACCAGCATAAGCTAGCAAACAGGTTCCATTGTGATCTCTTATCACTCCTCCCCCTCCATGACCAAGGTTATTAACCGCCCCATCAAAATTTAATTTGGTCCATCCTCTGGGAGGGGCATTTCATCTGGTAGTATTCCTAGCTATCCTTTTTGCATCATCAAACCTAGTGAACCCATCTAGGAGGTTCTAGTTGTCAGCAATTCTAACTTCCCAAGCAGTAGGAGGATAGGCAGGGAGCTTCCAATTAGCCATTCTGGCATTCTCACATAGGAGTTTAGTTCCAATAAGGAGACAGGTCTCAGGCTGGTTACTATTATCTCTGAAAATACTGTTGTTCCTTTCCTTCCAAATGGTCCAGCATATGTGAGGGGGAAGCATACGCCAGAGGAGTTGGAGTAGGGGGTGATTGGAAGGGGATGTCCAATTGTTAAGTTGATGAACTTCTTTGTCAAGTTCCCACAAGGTACCCAATTTGCCGATGATCCCTTGCCAGATGCTGGTGGTATAATCACAGTGGATGAAGAGGTGGTTTAACATTTCTTCCTCCTTACATAGGACACATCTGTTAGCCATGGTGAAGCCCCTTTTTATAAGATTATCTTGGGTTGGGATCTTACTGTGCATTAGAGTCCACCAGAGGAAATTAATTTTTGGCATTAGCTGGGGGATCCACACCAACTTCCAATCTTGTGGGTTACTCTCCTCCTTCAGAAGCAGATTGTACGCAGATTTAATAGAGAAAGTACCTGCATGGGTGGGGGCCCAGATAATAGAGTCATCATTCCCTGAAATTATAACATTAGTCAAGTTATCCATGAGGTCCTTGGCCAAGAGTTGCAGGTCTGGTCTGTCCCTCGTCCAATTAGGAATATCCACCCAGTCTCTAGCATTGATGTAGTTGTAGGCTCTATTACCCAGGTTCAGTCTGAGATAGTCCATAAGCAGTTTGAATCTGTGGCCAAGGTTAGGTTGACTCATGATCCAATGGTCATTCCAAAATTTGATGGATCTCCCATTTCTAATTTGCCAGAAAGCTCCTTTAGACAACAGGGCCTTACATTTACATATGTTCATCCATAGTTTGGATCCACTGGGGAGGTCACTTTTGTGGAATGTCCTCCTGTAGGGATGTCCTTGGAGGTACTTAGCTTCCATTAATCTGCACCAATCCACTTTCCCCTCTACGAGCTTCCATGCCACCTTTGTATTAAGGGCCGTATTCATGAGACCTATTTTCCTTAGGCCCAGTCCTTCCATTTTTTTTGGGAGGCAAATAGTGTCCCAATTGACAAGAAAAATCCACCTCTTTTCTTAAGACCCTACCCATAGAAAGGTTCTCTGGATCTTTTCTAGTTTATTGGCCATGTTGTTTCTGATTTTGAAAAGGGAAAGGAAGTAAACAGGGATCCCTTGGAGAGTGGAGACCACCAGCTGAAGTTTGCCAGCATTGCTTAAAACCTTCCCCTTCCAACCAGCCAGTTTCCTCTGGGTTCTTTCAAGGATGGAATTCCAAAAATCTTGGGACACCTCTTTGACCGTGAGGGGGAGGCCAAGGTAGGTAGAGGGGAGCGAAGCTACCAGACAACCCAAAATTTTAAGTACCTTATTTTGTAACTCCACAGGAGTATTGAAGAAGAACAACCGACTCTTTTGATAGTTAATACACTATCCAGAAGCCCAAACATAGCTTTCTAGAATTTGTTTCCATTGTCTGGCCTCAATCACAAAGGAATACCCAAAGAGGAAAGTGTCATCAACAAACTGTTCCAATACCACCTGAAGGAGGGTAGAAGCCGGTTTGATGCCTTCGATTCTTCCCGTAGCAGATAACATACATAGGTTCCTACTAAGCACATCAGCCACCATAATAAAGAGGTAGGGGGAGAGAGGGTCTCCCTGTCTAAGACCCTTCTCTGGGATAAAATAGCCACCAGGGGAGCCACTGACAAGAACTGAGAAGCTAACAGTTTGAGTACATTCTTGTATAATTCGGATAACCTTCTCATTAAAGCCCATTTTAGCAAGGATTTTAAGAAGAAAAGACCAGTTAACTTTGTCATAAGCTTTAGAGATATCCAGTTTAAAAGCCATACCTAGAATTTTTCTTCTATCCATAGAATGAATAATTTTATGGGTGGCAATGGCCACATCCAGGATTTGTCTACCCAGCACAAAACCTTTCTGATTATTACAGATGATTTTATCAAGAAGAGGCTTGATTCTGCCAATCAGGATTTTGATAAGAATCTTGTAGAAGGTATTGCATAGGCTAATGGGTCTAAAATCCATCATAGTAGTAGGATTGTCATGCTTAGGGACCAGCACAATGTAAGTTTGGTTATGTTGTTTGAGGAGGCACCCAGTTTTGAAGAAGTCTCTGGCAGATCTGGTAAAATCAATACCCACAATTTCCCAGTATTCCTGAAAAAATGGCGGAGGGAAGCCATTAGGTCCAAGGGCTTTGTAAGCTCCCATAGCAAAGAATGCCTTCTTGACCTCGTCATCAGAGACCTGCTTCGTAAGCATGTCATTGTCACTAAGAGTAATAACACTTTGAATATGGTCCAGGAGCTAATTTTGGATGCTGTTTGGACATGTAAGGTATTTTTCAGAGTATATTCCCTTAAAGTAGTTAACCGCAACCTGGTTAATTTTATCCTTTTCCTTGACTTCGTTCCCTCCTTCATTGATAAGAGAAGAGATGGTATTTTTCTTTTATGGACGCTGGTAGACCTATGGAAGAAGGCAGTGTTTCTATCCCCTTCAACAAGCCACTGGATTCTAGATCTCTGCTTCCAGTAGACTTCTTCTTTTTTTAGGGTTTCCTACCACTTGTGCCTGGTCAATTCCTCCTCCACCTGAATCTGGGGTGGGTAGCTTCCAGACGCCAGTTGGGCCTGAAGAGAGTCTAATGTTCAAGAGAGATCCAATTTCTCTTTGCAAAAGTCTCCAAAGTTGTGTTTTCTCCACCCTTTGACCTCCCTTCTGATGATTTCCAGCTTTTGGGCTATTCTGAACATAGCAATACCCCTGATATTGGTCTTCCACCATAACTTCACTTGATCTCTGAAAGATGGGTGAGAGCATCACATAATTTCAAATCTGAAGGGCATCGGGCTAGCCTTCGGAGTGTCAAGCCAGCATAGCAAGAGGGGGTTATGATCAGGAGGAGGAGGAGGCCAGGACCCGATCAAGCCTCACTTGGATTAGGTGTGAACCCTTCCTATTATTGGACCAAGTGAAGGGGTTTCCCTTCAGGGTGATGTCCAAAAGACTAGTGGAAGATATAAAATCATCCAGCTCCCCTATGTTATTTGAGTAATCCATAAGGCCACCAAACTTTTCCGAAGGATAAAGGGGGGTGTTGAAGTCCCCTACCAGAAGGAAGTTTGTTGGACTATCCTGATTCAGCCAATGGCCAAGATCAACCCATAGTGAAGCTCTACCAAACTTGGTGTTAGGTGCGTAGATATTGAAGGTGGTCCATTCAATACCATTCTTCCTGAAGGTGACAGCAAGAAAGTTAGGGGAGGAAGTAGCCAGCTAACCTGTTATTCTGTTAGGGTTCCAGAGCATAGAAATACCACTAGATGCACCTGTAGCTTCAGAGTAAAGGAAAGCAGCCCTGGGCCAAAGATAAGGCACCAGGGTAGTGAAATTACTAGCAAACATCTTAACCTCTTGTAAGAGTAGGACATCCAGCTTGAGATAAAAAATATAGTGTTTGAAAACATTTTGTTTCAGGGATCTGTTCAAACCCCTCACATTCCAAGAGAGACAATTCATCTTTTATTTTTAAAACTGGATTCCAAGGTTTGCTGCCTACCTGCTGCAAAATCCCTTATGGACCCTCTCGATCTCCTTACCTATTCTGAAGGCCTTCCTCTGGGTTTTTCCATACCTACATCGGCCTTTTCGGAGTTGTTTTTATTTTTTTGTGTTTTCCATTCCCCAGCCTCGTCCTCCGAACCATCTAGCGAGCTGGAGGGGTTCTTCTTCACAGCCTTTGTGGGGGATTTAGCAGCCAGGTTTAGGGCTTCTAACTCGAGAGCAATCACAATGGCAGGCTATTCCTCCTTAGTGGGATTAGTCCTCCTCCCCTTAGGGGGGGCATCATGGGGGATGTTACCAATGCCGCCAAAGGCTGGGGACCAGGATCCTTAGTAGACAGATCAGGAGAAAAGCACCCCATATCTAACTTCTGGAGGGGGATGATCTCACCTTCCTTAGGTGCTAAATCATCCGAGTCCATTCCTGTAGCCACCAAGGGTGGCCTCAATTCTATCTTTTCCTCTTTACCTAAGGAGGGAGGAACCTCAGCTGTTCCTTTGGGAGGAACCTTAGCTATTCATTTTTCCTTGGTCCCTTTTTTTTCTCCCGACTTGGGGTTCTTGCAAGTATCACTAGTGTGGCCTCTACTATTGCAGTTCCAGTAGAAAAGGGTAGCATTTTCATACACCAGCGCTTGGGTCCATTTACCCAGTTTAGATTTCAAGATAACAAAGTTGGGTAGGATTTTATTCATAGAGACATTCACACAGAATCTAGAAAACACCAACCTGCATTTAGAGTGGGTCACCTGGTCCATAGTGATAAAATAACCAAAGGATTCACCTATCCATCGGAAAACTTTCTCATCCCAATATTCAAGTGGGAGGCTAGGGAGATAGACCCAAACTAGGGCCGTTCTAGTTAGATCCATCGCCAGATTGAATCAAGGTTTCCATTTTGTGAGGGCCAGGAAGTGCTTTCCATAAACCCATGAGCCTGACAGCACATTGGACAGGTCCTCAAGAGTGGTAACTATAAACAGGAAGATTCCTCCTGGCATAGCAGAAACCAGGACAGAACCCTTGATCTTCCACTGGTTAGACACCCATTTCCTAACCATTTCTATGGTAGGTCAAAAGTTGAAGAATCGACCAACTAGGGCTAGATGAAAGTCAGCCATCATGCGATTCACCACTAAGTCTAGGAGTGATAGTTCAGCGCCTTCCTCAGTCTAGACGAAATCCACCAGAAGATCCACCAAAGATTCTTGAGCTTCTCCAACAAGGGCTCCTTTCCAGTTAGGTTTAGGAGACAACTGGGAATGAGTCGATGAGGATGCTTCTTAAGATTCCTCCATTGACTCAAGCATTGGGATTGCGACAGAGGGAATCTGGGGTCCATCGGGGCCAGAAAGGGGGACAGCACGGGGGGCAGTCTTGCCCCCAGGGGAGGATGGCATGGGAGCCTTCAGTTTGAATTTCTAGCTTTGAGCGGGAAAGTTGCAGAGATGAGTCCAAGTCTAGAAGTATATTGTTATGTATATTTTTGAAATAAATTATAAATACTTGGAAGAATAGAGACAAATAATGTTTTGTGACTTTTAATTTCATGGAATTTCTAAAAAATATATATCATTTTTTTTTATTTATACTTGGATAGGAAAAATGTTAGGATACATTTTTCTTTAAACAAGTTATGAAAAAATATTTTTTAGATAAAGTTTGAGCTTAAACTAGAATAGATATTTTCCATTGAACCAACATCTTAGATTAGTATTATATTATAACCATACCTAGATATCTTGTATTTTCATGTTCAGGTTTTCAAGTTTTATATGTACCATATGTTAAATACTAGGCAATAAAGTTAAAGATGATATAAGATGAATCATCCCATCTCATCTTAGGCTATTTTAATGAAGCATGGAAGTGTTGTTGGAACAAGGAGTGAAAAACTTAGGATCATATTTTCTTTTGGTTACAAATATACTGGTTAAAAAGAATTTTTTTTGGCTGTGAGACCTTTCCCCTATTCATAGTTTTCATAACAATGAATATAATAATTTTAACGTTACCTCGTGCATTGCGTTGGGCAAAAATTAATAGCACCAAGTGTGTGTGTGTGTGTGCGTGCGTGTGTACGTGCGTGTGTGTTTGCGTGTGTGTGCGTGTGTGTGTCTATGTGCACGCGCGTGCGTGTAGGTATGTATGTGTGGGTGCGTGCGTGCGTGCACACACAAACACACACACACATATATATACATATATATATACATATATATATATATACACATATA
>MU224596.1:2653488-2681646 GCA_018584345.1 Thuja plicata
ATTAGTAACATATAATTTACTAGGAACACATTGTTACTCTTAAACTATTGGAAAGTAATCTAAATATGGAGTTTTCATTTACAGGGGAGATAGCCCAAACTACAGCAGGTACCTAGATACGTGTTTATCTAATTTTCCTAAAGTGGCATTATAGTATTTTAATGCTATCAAATTTCCACAATCCATATTAAGAATTTTCTTGATAATCTTCTTGATTAGATTGTGTAGGAAATTTTTTCCATAAACATTTTGAATCACACTCCATGATTCATCATCAAGATGAGAATTGGTAAAATTATTGAAAGGAGAAGTGATTCAAAACGTTGATGGTAAAAAATTCCTACACAATCTAATCTAGAAGATTATGAAGTAAATTATCGTCTTTGTTAAATACATTGTTTTCCCTCAATATATAGATTTTTCCAATAATATTTCTTTCCAAAACATTAGGACACCATATAACTAGCTAAATAACCATAACCCATGTTTTATCACTACCTACCTTTCCTTTAATAGGGTAAGATCTCTTGACTCCCCATTAAAGCTTATATATTTAGTTAATGTCTATACTTATTATACTCGTGTAAGGTGAATGAGGTCTAATATTCAATTATTTGTTTATTTAACTCTTCAAACAATGTTAACATTTTTATAAAAAGGTTGTTGCATTTAATTTAACATTCATAAAACTTAAACTAGATTTTAAAATAAGATTTAGTTTTATATTTTGAAGCTGATAATTTAAGTTTTGACTCCAAAATACGCTTCGAATTCATTCTTATCCTTTCGGCACGTGTAAATAAAACATATTAATTGATTTCCTCCTTAGACACAAGAAATATTTAGGTGCTCTTTTTTGGAGAGTCACACACAAGAAATACGCTATCATAAATCTCAAAGTTTCTTAATAAGGTACTTCTGTTATGATTAAGAATTCTTGATGGGACCTTATTAGACCAATGTTAATATGGTTATATATTCTATTAGCAAGGTTTAATTTAATTTGCTCTCTTTCTTGTTATATTAGAATTGTAGGTATTATTCTAAGGTTCTATTAGACTTGAACTCTTTAGTTCATATTTACACATATTAAATGCACATTCATTTTATCAAATCATATATATTTATATTGATATATCTTTAGGTTTAATTCTCACACAATTATTATAGTTATAAAAATCATATGAGAATTTACTTAATTTCGTTCACATGTTTCTTGGCCCAAGGTTCATTTCCTCCAATAGTTGCGAACCACTTACACTTGGTTTGTGGCTTAAGAAATAAAGCCAAAGACATAATTGTGTTACCAATATTTGCATCAATTATTATTATTTATGAGGATCAGTAGGCATTTTCATGACTTAGTATCAGTTGATCACTATTACTTTATATCATTTTATTACTTCTCTTCCGAATAAATATGCTTGTATCATATTAATTCTAAATTTATAACAGGAATCAATCTTCTATACATATGCCAAAAATGTATCTTATATCACTTCCATAGATATACTTACCCTTATGAATTAATTTTCCCAAGATAATTTTTTGAGAATAATTTGGTAATTTATTGTTACTGACACATTTTATTCTTATTGGCATCAACCTATCATGAAATAATATAATTAGGAATGTGGTTACATTTGAAAGAGTCCTCAATCAAATTTTCTAGAAGGGAGGCGCTAATTTCTTAGGGAACAAAGCATGAGGTAATAGTCAAATCAACTATTTGGTATATATTTACATATATTAAATGCACATTATTTTTATTAAATCATATACATATTTATATTGATATATGCGCAGGTGTAATTCTCACACAATTATTATATTTATAAAAATTATATGAAAACATACATGAATTTTTTTAGAGTTTCTTGACCCAAGGTTCATTTCCTCCAATAGCTGGGAATCACTTGTACTTGGTTTTTTGGCCTAAGAAGTAATGTCAAAGAAATAATTGTATTATAAATATTTACATCAATTATTAATTTTTTATGGGGGTTAGTAGGCATTCTTGTGGCTTAATATCTCTCGATTACTAATATTTTATACCACTTTATTACTTCTCTTCCCTATATATATGGTTGTATCACATTAAATCTACATTTATAAGAGGAATCAATCTTCTATAGATATACCAAAAAATTATCTTTTATCACTTCCATAGACATACTCATCTCTATCCCTTAATTCTCCCAAGCTAAAATTGTAGATAATAATTTTTTAATTTATAGTTACTTACTCTGTTTACTCCTGTTGGAATCAAGCTCTCATGAAATAACATAAATAGGAATGTGTTTTACCTTTGAAAGAGTGTTGGATCAAATTTTCTGGAAGGGAGGCACTAATATCTTAGTGAATAAAACATGAAGTAATAGTCATATCATATTCTCTTTAACATTAAAGGAGAGGCATATGTCTGCATGTTCACAGGAAGGAGAGCATGATTCTATCATTGACATTATTAGTTTACATGTGGTTTCAAATAAGGGTACTCGTAGATTGTTAAAATTCTCTATTATTAGCAAACAAGGGGAGATGGTATGCAACTCCCAAAACCAAATCCCATGATTTTTTGAAGCAATCATGGACATGGTAATGTAATAGATAATATTTAATCCTAGACCATATCACATATCTTTTAAAATTGTATTAGGAACCCAAAATCTTCACTTGTACAGAGTAAGATAGATATAGGTGTGAGATGGTAGCATCCTGAAGGGGAGTGGGATTACAGAAACATAACATGTAAACTCTGAAACTTTGAGAGGTTGATCAATGTGCATTCCTTGATCGGATATAACTATTTGGCTATAAAATTTAAGCATTATAACCATCTTGTATCTAAGAGGAAGGAGTGTGTTATTGCTAGAAAGGTGCCTATGATCATGAACATGGTGCTTTTGATTCATCACATCATGAGGTTTATTATTGGACCCATGTATTCCTATCACCTAATGTGTTCAAACATGGTAGGACTAAAGTAAAGGTTCCCTTCACAACTTTTAAATAAACATCTTGAGTGCTAGTTTCATCATTTTGTATATCTCCATGACCTGGTGAGAGAGAATGGGAAAAGAGAGGGAGATGATAATGGATGTAGGAAATAAGAGATGACCGACTGTACAAGTTGTGATATCTCTACTTTGTATAAATGGGAGGGTTGTCCCCTTTTAGATATAGTTGGTTATGTGAATTATAAAACAAGTAAAGACAACATATTTAACAACATAAAATAATTAAAAGAAAATGGAGACAAACACAACACAACACAAAACACTATAAATTATGTAGTTCACCATTATTATCTATATTCATGGGAAAGAACAAAACTATTCCATTAATCATTATCACCAATACACGTGTACACATCCTATACACATCTCTTTATACATTCATAAGTGAATACAAAATGAAGGGTTGGGAGAAGCCAAAGAATCATGTGCCTATTGAAATTTTCACATTCCATACAATCTCCCCTTGAAATCTAATCAATACATCCATTTATTGTAACATCCCTTTAATTTACAGTTATAAATTCACATTACAAACAAATCCACAAAAATATTTAACCTCGCCAAATTCTCTTCATGAACACTATGAATTAATCTTTTCCTTACCAAGTCAGAATTAATAATTTTCTTGACAAATTCATCTTCAAAAACTAATTTTCAGGAACAAGATTATATATTAATCCATAATAAGAAATAAATTCATCTCTTTGTTTCATACCTTCAACAAATAAATGATCTAGAATATCACACACTTGTTTAATTTCATTTACCTTTTGTTCGCAATAATAAATCAATTTTTTCTTTAGTTCCCAAACCAAAATAACATATTCCTTCTCCAAAAAACTTCTCATACACAATATCTTTAAAAGAAGGAAAAAAAATTGATTCATCTTCCCTCTTAGGTAGCTCCGCACTATATTCTCTAGATATAAAATGACCCACATTACTACCCTCAAAAACCTCTTGCCCAAAACTAGGTATGTAGGTGTGTTGGCAAAATTCTTATTAAGGGTTTCTATTTTTAAAACTTATCATATGAAAATGCAAATCCTTAATTTCTTCTTTCATAGAAAATAGTTATTATGTGATCAACAAATTCTCCCCCTTCAACCTTGTAATACCAAAGCCTCTCCTCTCACTAGGTGGAAAAACTTGGGTTTACTGAAACTCTTTGCTTGGATAAACAATTGTCTCAGAAACACATAGCATTGGACTGCTACTTCAAGATTGGACACCCTAAATGGCTGCTAACTAGATTATTTAGTCTCATTTAATTATTGACCAGGGATGAAAACTTGGAATGGTATTAGCAAAGTATATGCTTCAAACCTTCTTGATTCTCATGGCTAAACCTATGGAATTGAAATACATTATGCTTCAGGAATCTATACTATCTCAAATGAATGCAGTTATGCTAAGAAAATAGTAATCATGAGTAGGGGTTACTCTGCTCACCTATGCTGCAGGAACAGCTCACCAGTTCTATTACTAGTGGCTACAGGAACATCAGAGTTCTATTTACTTCTTAATGAACAAGGAAATAACTTCTAATCTAATAAAATGATTCACTCACCAAGTGGGCCCCCTTGGATGAGTGAATAGAAATGCAATCAAGATAAGAGACTGAAACTCAAATTATAAACCACGGGGCTCGGCGAGTAGCAAGAGTTAGATTTTCTGGAGAATAGGGTTCCCTAATTTTTAAGTCATGGGGCATCCTTATCCACCTCTTTCTGCAAGATACAATCATGGCCTCAACATCTTGTGATGAATTTTGTTCCCAATTTTCATATCCCTATTCTCTGACTGGAAGAATCTTACGAGACCCACTAGGGTTCATTGTGATTGAGATCCAATCAAGGAAAGTCTTCCTAGAGCTCTGAACTTTAGGCCTCATCACGAGGGGTGTGTCTATCTCATTGCCTCAATATGGGAGAGCTTGATGCTCTCTGCTGATCTCATTCTGAATCCATGACATTATTTCCCTCAACTGAACATCTCCCACATAAAGAAGTGAATTGCAATCTCTATTGTCAGGAACAACTAGATTGTGTAGATATAATTCACATAATAGGTTCTTGATGGGCATGGGTGCCAACCGGAAGGCATCATAGAAGTCGTGAGGTGTAGCAATAGAAGGATTTAATCCCTCTATAATCCTTGTCAATTGAAATTTAACAAGTTGTTCCTTAAGGAACAATGCATAAACTAGAGAAGGTGACCTACATGCCATTGCTGCAGGAATCAATTTAGTGATCTGTTCAATTCTCCTCTCCAATACTGCAATTTGATTTGTTTTTTGTTCAAGTTGACAATCTTGTTCCTCAATTATCCTTTTTAGTTTTTCTATCTCCGATTCCCATTGTGTCTTCTCCCAGGTGAAATTCTAGTACAAACTCAATCCTGCTGCTAACGGTGTGGATAAATCTGATGGTGGCATGGGTTCTTGCTGAAGAATATTAGCCCACCAAGATGCAAGTTGAGGGATCTTTACTTCCTCCTCTTTAGTGAAAGTATCCCCTTTCCCCTTGTCACAAGTTTTCACTGAATCATCTGCTTGGCAGGATTCATCAATGTAAGCTTTTCCTTTCCAAATGACAAGGATTTTTATTGAATCATTCACTTGGGATGATTTAGCTGCCCTGACTAATGTGTCCAATCCATCTTTTCTCAATTGTTCAAACACTTCTTCAATAATTTCCTCATTCACTGCAGGAAATTCATCAGGAGGGAGATTCTCTAAACTATCATCTAAATCTTGCCCAATAGAATTATTGTAAAATCTCTCTGTTTCTAAAGAATCCTTATCACTGTCCATAAGGATGCATTCAACTTTTGGATCAGCTGTAGCTTCATCATCCACAACGTGGGCTAGGGTATCACTATCTATTCTATTTGAAGCCATTGCCTCCGAAGAGGACTTCTCTACAGATTCAGAGGATTCAACATTTATAATTGAATCAGCGGTTTTTCTTACTTTACTAGCACTAGCAAAAAGTCTAGCACTTTTCCTGACAGGGGTTTGAAAAGAGCTCATAGGTTCCTTGTGTTTTTTTCTGGTGGAGGACACCTCCCCCGTAATGGCTATAGGAGGTTCTTCTGGTGTTTCCTCCTTGGAAGAAGGCAAGGGTTCCTCAGGTAGCTTACCCATACTTTCATTATTAGTTGGTTGTTGTTATGGAGTCATATCCTCTATATCTATGGTTTTATCTTTATCCTTCTTAACAACAGACCTAGTTTCTTCGGATGGTGAAGTATCAGGAGTGGCAACAGCTTCCCTAGTTTTCCCTTTCTTTTTATCAGAAATAGGAGTGTTAACATTACAGGCCCTTTTCCTAGATGGGGTAGGTCTAGCAGAGGATGCTTTAGGAATGGGTTTTTTTTATGAATTACTTTACGAACCCCCGTTGCCATATTAACCCTACTACCTAGACCTTGGCCTCTCGGGCCAACCACCCTAGGTGCTAATTCTTCCATAGCCAAGAATTCTTCCCAAGTCCCAATTGACTGCTTAATTAACTCTCTTTCTACAACTAGCTTAATTAAACAATGATGGGAAATACATTGTGCTTTTCCTGACTGAACAAAAGATGCCTACTTTTTCACAATATTAAAAAGAAAACTAGGTAATTTTACTGGCCTATTTTCATGGCGGAGGGCGCTTAGAATCTTGAAATGCAGTCCATGCAGGAACTTGTAACAGACCTCATAGGTGAAGTAGGATATTATAAATGTAGCCGGCTTCAAAAACTCCATGGGTAATAACATTCTTGAAGTGCCCTTCTTCTTATCAATCTCCAACTGTGGGTCACTATGTAGGGTAAATTGTGCCCTAGTTGAGCGCAAGTCAATATCCTTACTCCACTTTTCTCCTTCCTGTGGCAACTTTGCAACTTCTGCCATGATGTCTTCTAAGAATTTAACCCTCAGACCCTTCACTACTGCAAACCCATTCTTCAAAGTATTCAGAAATTGAAAAGCAATTTCGTCATCAAAGCCATTAAGGCGTAAGTAGTAATCCAACCATCCCCTCTTCTGAAACAATTCACAGGTAGCTGGGTCCCCAAGTAACACTTGATGATCTGTAGGCTTGTGCTTCTGAAGGTCTCCACCCATTGAAAATGATAAAGGAAACAGCTCTGCAGTATGTGCTCAGTCGCTACAGAAAATTGGAAAATGCAGGACTTCTTACGGACGCAAGATGTTTTTGTTTTTCTTTTCAAGAAAAAACTAAAGTACAAGATAGATTTTAATTCTAAGTAAGAAAGCATTATATTGAATTTTTTTCATAAATACATTCGCATGTGTTAGGGTTTTCCACCCGAACACATCGCAAAATTGCCATTATTAAGTGAACCTTAACTTTAATTTGCTTTCAAATCAACTTTTAAATCATGATGACTTAATCACTGAAGGACAGATATGCTCCCACATGACAATGGTCACCGTGAAAAGACAAGAAAGAAATAAAGTTTTCCTTTACACATGCTAAAATTTATTTGGAAATAACGAAACAAGAATTAATTAAATAACCCCCCCCCCCAACTAAGTATAAGGCATGGGTCCCACCAGGCCATTGCGTGCAAGAATAGAAAAAGAAAAGAACACTTTGGTGGTACCCTAAATTTTGATAATTTAGAAGTCCCAATCCATTATTGAGAAGAATATTTCTCCATAAAAGAAAATATCGAAGGAAGGAAGCTTTATGACACAAATAAATAGAACTAACTAATCGAAGCCTTCAGAAAATGCTGAAATTTAGACCTGCTGCAAAGATGATTTTGACAGAGGATAAAGATGGTTGAATTTTAAAAATCTAAAAATGACCCAGTTTGATAAATCTAATTTCCTATCTCCAGCAGAAATATTATCTTTTCATGAGGTGTTTTGGATTTTCAACCAAAGCCAAATCCGAAAGTTAGGTAGTTATTTTTAGTTAGTTTATTGTTTTTTCAAAATAATTTGTAATAAGAGTTGTGTATTTTCACCCTAAAAAGGTGTGAAAGACACACACACACACACACACACACACACACACACACACACACACACACACACACACACACACACACACACACACACACACACACACATAATGTAAAATGTAAATAGAGGGGAATACAACAATAATACAATTTTGATAGATGGATTAGATGGATCAATAACTGCAAATGTGAACTCTATTATACTATTTTCATAATCAATAAAGATAAGTCCTTTTTCTTCATGTATGCAATTGTTTCATTATCATTTTATAATTATTCCCTCGGATAAACCAATAGAACTTCTTCAAAGTGACAGTTTGATGTGAATGCTTCCAAATTTGATTCATAGTCTATATTTTCAATTGGTTTTCTCATTTTGCATGGTTAAATTCTGTTGCTTGAGGCCTTAGTCAATTGGTCTGTCATCTAAGAAGTATTACCCTTTTGATATATCTCTAAATTTTTTTTATGTTGCATGTACATTCCATAACACCTTTGAAGTGATAAGTTTTCTTGCAAAACTATCTCTAAGGTTGAACATAGGATTGGAATGATATTGACTCTATTTCCCATAGTTGATTAAGGCACTAGTCTTTCTTTTTTATTGGATTATAGTCATAGTTTAATTATTTAAAGTTTTGAGATACTATATCCATCTACTCTATTCAGTTCATATCTTAAATCCATAAAAAATTCTTTAAATTCTTGGAACATTACATTTGAACATTTTAAATAATACATTATTTTTAGTTTTGTGATCTTAATAGTACTTTGCCATACTTTGAGAGACAGAAGGTCCAATCACAAGTTATCTTCTATAAAAAGCCTATTCAAATAAAGGTTCACCTGTCTTGGTCCTACAAAGCCAGAAGCATAGGGGAAGAGGATCATAATTGATCATTCCCATTAGTTGGCCAAAATCACTTGTTTTTCTCATCATTGGATTGGAAAGTCCATAGGAAATCCAATTCAGCATTTTTGGGCACCAACACACTCATTTCAAAATAAAAATAAAAATGAATAAACAAAATATGTGCAAAAGTATGTGTTACTAACTTGAGTTGCTACAGGAAGAGTGTAATGTTATGTGACACACATTGATGGAGTGATGTTGCGATGCGGACACATGGAAGAGAGAAGAGGTGATGTGGATTTTTATTGCGAAGAAAGCAAATCACAGGAGTGAAATGTTTATTATGGAAGCTGGAATAAAATCACAGCTTGGCAGAAATCTGGTTGGAAGACCGAGATGCTTCTGCTACAGGAGTGGCACTACCTGAGCTCTACTAGAACTGCTGCAGGAAGTCCTGACGACTCTTAGGCTTGTGATATATCTTAAGATGATGTCTGTTAACAAGGAGTTTGAATCTGACAAGATCAACTATAGATAGATGAATGACACCATTATCAAATACTGAGACTATTTCATAGGGTCCTAACCAACGGGTTTGAAATTTTCCAGGAGTATCCTTGATGAATCTGTCATGCCACTTCTTTCGCTATTTCTGAATCAGTTCTGTGTTATGGAGTGCATATTTCCTATATTCATCCAATCCATTAAGCTACAAGAGCCTATCCTCTTATTCCTTGTTCAGGGTAATATCTAATTCCAATGCCGTCCTGAGAGTCTTATGGTGAAACTCAGTAGGCATGGATGAAGATATTGCGTAGACCAACTCAAAAGGAGTGAATCCAGTAGTTGTTTTCCAAGTTGTTCGGTAAGCCCAAATGGCTTTAGGAAGGTGAGTAGCCCAATCCTTTTTGTGAACTGCAACTATTTTTGTCAGGATGGCCTCTATTTCCCAATTTGTGATCGCAGCCTATTTACTGGCCTAAGGATGGTATGGTGAAGATTTACCATGCCTCACTGTATGCTCATTCATCAATTCAACAATAAGGTTAGAGGTGAACTGTGCCCCTTGATCTGTTACTATTTCTTGAGGCACTCCAAAGCTTGTAAAAATAAACTCATATAGAAACTTTTCTACCTTATGGTCCCTTGCATGCCTCATTGCTTTTCCTTCAACACATTTTGTGGCATAATCAGTGCATACTAAGATATAAGACTTACCATGTGAAGATGGTTCAATGGGGCTAATGAAGTCGATGCCCCACTTGTCAAACAGTGTTACCACCACTTGAGGCTGCAGGGGCATTTCATCAGTCTTGGTGGGGTGTCCCATCCTTTAGCATTGGTCATAGTGCTAGGTATGCTTAGCTGCATCTTTATGTAATGTAGGTCAGTAATAACCAGTTGTTAATACCTTGTATGCTGTCCTTTTTTTGGCAAAATGGCCACTACACGGCTCATCATGACATGCCCGAAGGATGTCATAGGTCTCATCTTTGCGAACACATCTATGGGTGACTTGATCAGGACATATGTAGAACATAAATCCAGATATCCATGAAAAATTAAAACTCCTCTCAACCAGCAACCGACATTCACGAGGTGAAAAATGAGGTGGTGCTCATCATGTAGCAAGGTAGTTAGCGATGTCATCATACCACGGATTGTAAGTTGATAGAGAGAATAGGTGCTCGTATGGGAAGCTATCATCAATTGCTGTATGATCATCAAGAACTTGTAATCTAGAGAGGAAATGAGTGACAACATTAGCTTTTCCTGGTTTATCAATGATAGTTAGATCAAAATCCTGTAGGAGGAGTAACCAGCGGGCTAACCTACCATAAATGGTGAGTTTATTCATCAAGTATTTGATTTCTGAGTGATCAGTATAAATAAATAATTGATAACCGATTATGTAATGTGTGAATTTATTTAATGCACAGATTACAAAAAGAAGTTCCTTTTCAGTAACAGTATAATTTAGTTCACCACCTTACAAATTTTTTGTTATGTAAAAAATGGCATGCTCAACTATACCTTCTTTTTGACCCAGCATTACCCAAATTGCATAGTTAGATGCATCTGTGTGGATATCAAAGGGCAACTTCCAGTCTAGCCCTCTAAGAATAGGGGTCTTTGTCAACACATCCTTCAACTACTGGAATGATGACTCACAGTCGGTTGTCCATTCAGCTACTAGATATACAATGGAGAGGCAAGTTGGTTGAATTTCTTGATAAATCTCCTATAGTAACTGGCATGACAAAGAAATCTCTGTACATCCTTCTGCTTTGCTGGGGTTGGGAGTGTGATGATGACTGCAATCTTTGCAAGATCAACTTGGATACCAAAGGATGAGAGATAATTCCCTAATACAACTCCCTCTTCCATCATCATATAACACTTCTCACTATTAAGTGAGAGATTGTAGTCCTTGCATCTTTGAAGAACTTTTTCCAAATTGGCATAAGCCTCTTTGAATGTAGTTCCATATGCAGTAAAATCATCGATGTATATTTCAACACAGTCAACAGCAATGTTAGAAAAAATGCTTAACACTGCCCTCTGAAAAGTAACAGGTGCATTACATAATCCAAATGGTAAGATAGAATAAGAAAATGTTCCCCATGGACAGGTGAACGTTGATTTATCCTGGTCTTCTGGTGATATCTGGATCTGGTTGTAGCCACTGAAACCATCCAGGAATAAAAAATACTTCTTGCCAGCAAGGTTGTCAAGCACTTGGTCAATAAATGGCAATGGAAAGTGATCTTTCTTGGTTGCTTTATTAAGTTCCTGATAGTCCACACAAACTCATCACTTGCCACCTTTCTTGGGGACAATTACAAGAGGGGAGACCCACTGACTATCATAAATAGGATATATAAAGCTAGCTTGGAGGAGTTTTTGTAATTCATCTTTTACTACATCTCTTAATGCAGGGTTTATTATTCTTTGAGGTTGCCTAATAGGTCTGGACTCAAGACTGATATATATCTTATGAGTACAAATTTTTTGGTCAATCCCCTTCATGTCAGTATAGTCCCACACAAAATCTTGCTGACTCTTTTGTAAAAGATGGAGAAGGCTAGACATCTGAGATTCAGGGAGATTCTTATTGACATTCAATTCCTTACCTAAGGCAATCTGTACTCTTTTAACTTTATCCAGCATAAGAACCTCTACAAATGAAGGTGACTTTATTTCATGGGGTAACAAAGTATGGAGATGATCAGGTGCTACAAGAAATGTGGATGAAGACTTCTTGGGTAATATGGTTTGCAGGGAACAGTCAGGGACTTGACATGAGGGTTCTTCAGAACCATACTAGTTTGTAAGAATTGCTACTAGTATGTCATCCTCCTCCTATGAGGACATGAATGGATTTCTACCAATAACCATAAGCTGGTGTACTGAATTGGCTTCGAGGGGGACATCTCCTAAATCCAGCTAGACAACATGGTCAAGTTCAACTTGGGGTTTTGCAGGGGAATACAGGGTTAATTTCTTGGTATTAATACCATCAGATATGGTATTTTTCTTGAGCGGCATGCAATGCTACTATCTGTTGTGGCTAACCAAGGCCTTCCTAGGATTAATGGATACCCTCCTAGTGTGGCTTTGGGGGAAAATATGATGAAATCTGAGGGGTAGTCCAAGGAATCTAGTGTGACAACAATATCCTCTACCATACCATCTTGTTTGACAGTTGAATTATTAGCTAACTGGAGAATGGTTGGTGTTTCCCTCAACCCAATGATACTAAGTCTTAACATCACATCCATAGTCATAACATTAATAGAGGCCCCTAGATCAACCAAGACATTCTGTATTTGTATACCATTAATGTGAATGGTAACCACTGGACTCCCAAGATCAGAGTATTTAGGCATCAAGGCTTTACTAAGCATAAGATCATAAAGTTTCCCAATAACATGGATAGTATCAGGATCTTTCTTCTTCCTACCAGGGTGCTTAATACAAACTTCCTTGATTGCTTTATTATAAATTGAAATTTCCTTGAGGGAATATAATAATGGTATTTGAATAGTCATTTTATTCAGTTGGTCAATCAGATTAGTTGCAATAGGATTCTCTTTAGGGGTTACTGATGGTTGGGCCAATCTTTGTAGAAAAGGTGGGATTTTCTCAACTGGAATAAGCAATGCAATAGGTGGAATAGTAGTATTGTGATTGTTAGAAGCTTCCTCAGTATCAAAAACATCAGTTATTATAGGTTCTCTTGGTGCAGACAATGTGGTCCCAGATCTTAGGTGGATGTCATTCACTTGCAGTGAATAAGGTTGCTGCTTGTTATTAGGATTTGGATTTGTTTGCTCAGGCAGTTGTGGTTTCTAAGGACTATTATTGGCTATAGGAGGAGGCATAATATCTTGTTGTTGAGGTGGAGGCACAATAGCTTGTTGCTGATTAGGCTGTTTGGGTCCCCACTGAGGTTGATGTTGCCAGTTACCATGTGGTTGCCATTGGTTATTCTATTGTGGCTGCTGGTATGGGTTAAATTGTTGTTGGTATGGATTAAACTGCTATTGATATGGGTTAAACTGAGGTTGAAATTTTTTATTATTCTTTGGTTGGTGATTAGGCCAGTTATTATTCCAATTTTGTCCTTGAGGGACATAATTATGGGGGATTTGATTCTGCCACTGATTACTATTATTATTATTATTATAACCAAAATCATTTAAGGATTCTTGAGGCATACCTTGTCTCTAGGCCCATGGTCACCTTTGAGCCACATAAAATACCTCTCCATTCTCCTCATCTATTGCTTTGAACTCGGTGGGCATTGAGGTAGTGTCCACAGATGCAACAATTTTGCATTTATAGTTTCTTTTCTTCTCTCTGCAGTGGGAGCAGAATTTAGCTAGCATAGCTTTTGTATCCTCTTTCTTCCTTCAAGCTTGCATGGTATCCAGTTGAGTGGCCACATCATTGATAATGTCCTTATTGAAGTCAGACAAGAGGTTGGAAAACTCTATCTTAGACACTCTAGAGCCATTTGTCTTTTGAGGCAGGTCCCTTAGTCCTCTTCCTTTTTTTACTGTAGCCCTTGAGTAATTCAGACATATGGTCTTAATGTCTACCCAGTTCTTCTGGGTGATATCACCACCAGCCATAAGGTCCAAGGATTCTATGCTCCCATCATTGACACACTTGAGGAACAGATGTTTCTATGATTCATCATTCAACTGGTGTTGAGTATTGCACTGCAGGTTAAACATAAACTTGAAAACATAGTCTTCCAAGGTTTCATCTTCTTTCTGTGACATCTTGAAGATGTCATCTCCTTTTAAATCCCATCCTCTACAGTACTCTTTGTATTTTGCAAGAAACATGTTGCTCATGGTGTTCCAATTTGCTACAGCATTAGCTCCCAGGCTGATGAACCACCTTAGAGTGGCCTCTTCAAGGGTTTATGGAAACAAATTTAGCTTATGGGCATCATTTGTGTAGTCATATCTCCTATAGAGGATGTCAAACTAGAAGAGGAAGGTCTCTAGATCTTCAGTGATAAGTCCGTAGAATTTTGGCAATGCGGCGGCTGGGATGTTCTTAAGGTTGTGGTTACCTTATTGAGGAGGAATTGGGAAGGGAAATGTAGGCTGAGCCATCCTTGGAGGAGATCCTGGTTGTTTTGGTTGTTGTGGCTAGTATATAATAAGAGCTAATGGGTTGTCGTGATAATCAGGCTCATCAAAACGGACTTCTAAATGTAGTGATTCTTCAGAGGATGAAGATGATGAAATTTCTCCTTGGGCATCAGCAAATGGGTTTTAAAACAGGTCTTCTCCTTCACTATCTACTTGGGGTTCCTCAGGCTCAGGGTTAAGAAGGTCAAATGGTTCATCCTAGTACTGATGAGGAAGGAATCTTCCATGAGGATCTCTTCTTCTATTCATAAAAGGATTGCTTGAAATTAAATCCTAGATTATAAAAACTGAATCATGAACACCAAAGTAGTTTTGAACTAACACCATCCGCGGCAACGGTGCCAAAAATGCTTGGCTAAAAAATTGTCTCAGAAACACATAGCATTGGACTACTACTCCAGGATTGGACACCCTAAATGGCTTCTAAGTAGATTATTTAGTCTCATTTAATTATCGACCAGGGACGTAAACTTGGAATGGTATTTGCAAAGTATATGCTTCAAACCTTCTTGATTCTTATGGCTAAACCTATGGAATCAAAATACATTATTCTTTAGGAATCTATACTATCTCAAATGAATGTAGTTATACTAAGAAAACAATAATCACGAGTAGGGGTTACTCTGCTCACTTATGCTGCAGGAACAACTCACCAGTTCTGTTACTAGTGGCTGCACGAACAACAAAGTCCTATTTACTTCTTAATGAACAAGGAAATAAATTCTAATCTATTAAAATGATTCACTCACCAAGTGGGCCCCCTTGGATGAGTAAATAGAAAAGCAATCAAGATAAGAGACTGAAACTCAAATTATGCACTCTATTCATTCATGGAGGAAATGTACTTGAAAAATAAAAAAAGTGCTACAATGCCAACTTCTATTACAGAAATTATATCAACTAACTCTCCCTAGGAACTACAAAATTCCACTTATTTAAGGAGAAACTACTCTACTACCTAAATCTAGGATCACTCCATTAATGAGGATCACTAATGGATAGAAAGTGCTCATAACAGAAATCTTGAACATCAATAGTAGGTCTTCAAGTCCTTCTTATAATATAGCATGCAATGGTTCTAGATCTACGCGTGGTGTCTACTTAGGTACTAAATTGACTTGTTCCTCCATGAGATTTCTATGACACGCCCTTCTTCAACCGCTTTACTTAATTCCTTGCTTTATGTTGGCACTTCTGTAGGTAACAGCTATTGTTGAATCCTTTTACGCCATGCTGGTTTTCTGGAATGTGCCATGACTTGACCCCCACAAAATGGTTAGCATACATAACTTCTGACACATAAATATATTTATCATTTTAATACTAAGAAAGAAGTGTTATTTTCCATTCGATATTCTTGCACAACATTCGGCTACAGGAAGGAGACTACCCATAAACATAGCATAGGGGAAAGGAATATTTATTTAACATGCAATCACTTATATCCTACAACTTCTATCCATCAATTCCAAGAAAAATACATTATGTTTTTACCACCCATTTTACCTACTTATGTCCTTACATATATAAAATATATAAAAACCATAAGTTTAAAGTCTCTTCTTTGAAAGCAAACTGCTAAAAAAGGAAAGTAAACACATGGAAAAGATGGCCTTTCAAGAGGCCCATCACTCTTCTTGTTCAATACCAAAGCCTCTCCTCTCATCCACTATTATTAATTCATGCCCCACCTTGTGATTCCAGACTGGATCGTGCTCATCTCAAGAGCCAAATTGTATGACTTTTTGAAAATTCTTTACCAAAGAGTTGGGGGTAGCATAAGACACCAATTTCTTATCAATCTCTCTCTCTACCTCAACCCCTTATTCTTCCTCTTCTATATTAAATTTTGTACCATCCACCTTAAATTCATCCCATCAATGAACATGACGCCTTGCTTCAACTTTCACTTTCACAACAATACTCTTTATTGAGTTTAATTCTTCAAGTTTTAAACTACTCAAAAATCTAACCAATCTCTAATACCAATTATCAATTATAAAACATGAACATGAGAGAACATATGTAACAACATAAAATAGTCTAAATAAAAATAGAGACAACCAAAACACAACATAAGACATTGAAAATTACATGTTGTACCATCCTAAAAATATAGCACCCATTATTGGTGTCTCTAATTACGACCTATAGCCCCTCTTTTTTACTATTTCAAGGTCCTTTTTCCTATTTTGCTTGATCTTGGAAACCTGTAATTCAAATTAGAGCCTTTGATCATCATCCCTATGTTTGTGGGAAAACTTGAGGCAAAATCCTAGGGAGCACAATGTTCCAAACATTGTGTCCCTGGGTGCACAATATTTTATCCAATCTATACCCAAGTATTTTACCTCAGATTGGGACTAAAGCCTGATATTGGGGTTTTCATTTACTTATTTTCTAGCGGATGGCTTGGCTTAATTTTAGATCCCAAAATGAGAGGTAAAGTATATAAACCCTTTATCTCTCCTCATTTTTCATCCATAAAACGTATATAATATATCACAAAAACTATCAAAATATCAAGTGCAAGCATTCATTTAGGATTTTCAAGAGTATTCAAGCAAGTGACATGATTTCAA
Source organism: Thuja plicata (assembly GCA_018584345.1). Taxonomy (NCBI): domain Eukaryota; kingdom Viridiplantae; phylum Streptophyta; class Pinopsida; order Cupressales; family Cupressaceae; genus Thuja; species Thuja plicata. The sequence goes on from MU224596.1 coordinate 2,670,598, forward strand.
GATCTCAAGATAATGCATTCTTATTCTTGTATCTCATTACAAAAATCTTCTCCAAGTTGCAGAAATATTTTCTATCCCATGGTGGTGTCTTAGTGGAGCTTTCAAACAAGAAAATAATATCTCTCTTTCTCCATCATTCTTCCCCTTCTCTTTGCAACTGTGATCAAGCGTTAAAAGAAAATCATGATCTAGGGGTGGTATTCATAGATCCATTCATATGTAAAATAATCCTTGATACTAAATCTCTCCTACAAGGTCAACATATACATTAAAGAAACAAACATCAAGCATATTCATGGATTTGAGCAATACAATAATTCATCCATAAGGGTAAGAACATTAAATCAATTCTGAGCCTTTGTGTTTCCTTTATGATTTACATTTCATATTTCAAGGTTGATTCCTAAATAGGGGTTTGACCAAGGAAAGCCCCAATATCCAACCTATTTCCCTTATTTTTTGTGTGATGGTATAGGCCAGGAAGCTATAATTGAAAATCTGAGCTCCACAGGTCCCGAGATAGGTCTTTGCCAAATGTGGGACAAAATCAGCAAGTATAGAATAATTCAATCATTCTGCACCCAGAATCAGAACATTTTCACCATTTTGCACCCTAAAAAATAGGCTCATATTTTTAGGACAAAGAGTAGATAGCTTATAGGGATTAGATCAGGATGCACAACTCTTTTCGCAACTCTAACAATAAAAAAAATGATAAAAAATATCTCCTTATTTTCTTCAAGGTACACTTATCTTTATCATATTTAAATCTTAGTTTCCTCTTTATCATTTGCAAGTTTAGATAACTCCATTTTTCATCCTTCTCAATTTCCAAGCAACAAAACTAATAGAAGCCCCTAAGACCTAAATTTAGTATTGGCATCACTATATCCTTTCTTGTAGTGTTTATCGATTTGAATTGAGGTGGATTTGTATTCTAATGTACCCTTGTGAATTTATGAAGAGATTAGATCCTATAAGGTGATCCCCATTTTCACTTGTACATAATGGTGAACTCGACGCCTATTACACTCATTTGATTTTTTGTAGTTAGATCTCCTTTTCATGCATTTTTATATCTAGATATATTTTTTCAATTTATGTATCTATATATCTAAATTTGTGTTAGACCTACATTAGATTTATTATTAATGTTTTTCTTAGATTTACTTCTTAATTCATCTCACTTCACTTTTAGGATTAAGTATTAGATATCTTTTGTGCATTTCATTAGATCTATCTTAGTTTTTGTTTCATGCATGAGTGTTATTACATTGAGTCCTACCTATAGCATTCATGTTATGATAAGTAGTATACTTATGGGTTCCTTTGATTCCAAGTCCACTTTCCTTCCTAGGAATATTGAGGATACCAACATGCATAACAATGCTATTCCTCCACCTCTTGAAAATTTAACTCTTCCAATTCTTCCCATGATGAGGATGAAAATGACTGAGGTTTGAATAGGACACAATTTTGATAAGAATTTGGTCATAGTTTAGTAAAAATTAATGATAAAAGTTACGAATAGGTATAAAATAAACTTTCCATTTGGTTAAAAATTCTATGATAATAATGGTCTAAGAACCGCGACTAAAACTATGAGGGCAGCAACCAAGAATCTATGATTAAATCTTTCCAAATAGTGAAGGATAATGAAGTGAAGTAGACATTTCAAAGGGAAATGATATAAAGATTAATCTTCTAACACAATTAGACTTAACTCTTCTCTTGTTGCTTCTTTTGTAAACTATTCTAGTTTCTCTTTAACCATCTCCTTGACTTTCCAAAATATTCTAGAAACATCATATCTATTCCTTCATATAGATATCAGTTCTACTTTAATTTCATGTATTCCTTTTCTTTTTCCATGATCACTATCTTAAAAAATGTCAAATGTTGAGCCAACTTATTCAATTACTTTTTATATTTCCTTAATTCTTTTCTTATTTTTCTCTGTGTTAGTAGCTGACCATATGAGAAAATATTTGTAAGTCCTATTCATAACACCAATGCATTTTCTCATTTCCTCTATGCAATCAATTAATTTATTTTATGGTATAAGACACCTATTCTACAAGGCTCTCTATATCCTTTCTTCTGGATCATCATTTTCCTTACAAGAGAGGTGAGTCAGTATTCCCTTTAACCCTTAAATCAATCCACTTAACGCTCTTCAAATTATTATTAAAATAAAAATAACAAGAAAAATGTGATGAAATGATTGATAAAGTTAAATAAATCACATGCACAAGAGAAAAGTAGACTTAAATTATTTAAAACCCAAATGGACAAAAACCATGGAGAGAGTTAACTCTCAATATAACATAGAAAATTATAAGATATTACAAGTGCTCACTACATAGTTCGTTGACAAAGAGCTCAATACCCATAATAGAATAGGTAAAAAAAAGTGAGTTGTTACAATTGTATTTGGCATATTCAAAAAATTAGTTGCTTTGAATCTCAGACTAAAAAATTTACATACTTCATTTGTTCTTCAATAACTCACAACTATTTATGCTACATAGTGTTATGCCCTGCATACCCTTCCCTACATTTTGTGCACAAAATGTCGGGTCCCCCTTTTATTTTCTTCTTCTTTTCCCTTTTCAATTTTCCCTTGCTTTGTTTTTGTTTTTTTGGTTTGGTTCCTTGTTTCTTCTAGGCTCTTCTGGTCCTGCCCATTCTTGGTCTCCCTTTTGTGTTTTTTGTTTCTTCCAGGATCTGTGTCCCCAAGTGCCATTTCCAAGTGGGTGATTCCAAATATTCTGTGCTTGACGATCATTTTATTTTTTTCAGAAGAGGGATGACCGTTAGGAATTTGTGGGTCTGGATCTTGACCGCTGACCTATTTTTCAAAAAAATACTTCCGTTAATTAATGCACTTTCCTAGGCATTAATTAAGGTGTTTTACCTTGTCATTATACACTTACCACAAATAAGTTACCTTTTGGAAAACTTTTCTGGATAGCAAAGCGATTTATTTTCTAAGCGAAATGGTTGGGCTAGAAGGTACAGAGGTGTGTGCATCAATTCTGGTGGAGTATTTAGGTGATAGAGTGAAGCATCTACAGGTCCTATTTGATATTTTGAAGTTTAGGTAGGCCCTTGGGCTTTTTCCTTGTGTTTTTATTTCTATTTTCTTTTCGCTTTGTTGTGTTTATTTTGTGTTTCATTTTTTCGCTTGTTTTCAGTTGTTTTTGCAAGGCTAGTTTTTTTTTCTCATGTCTATTCTTGGTTGTTGTTCATCTATTTTGCTGCTCCAAGGTTACATCTTCTATTTGAAATGATGTTATCCTCGAGTATGGAGCATCCTCTTCCCTTCGTAGTCATCCATCTTGGAAGGAAAGGTGCCCGCCCTCCTGGGCTGTAATTTTATATAAATATCATCTGCTTCCTACAAGGGAGTCCGTAAATCTATCTGGGTTTGGCTGAGTCTTGTATAGTTTGTATATGCTGTGAATAGTTTGTAAATGCTCTATGTGGTAGAGTCTATAGGAATTTTTCTACAAGTTTGGTTAGTGTATCTATAGGTTTGAGTATGCGAGCTTTGGTTGCTCGCTATGTGTAAATTATGTGAGTCTACAATGCTCTGTTTACTCTTTCTCTTCTCAGATATGTGGTGTTTGTAAGGTGGTTTTCCCAGCTGGGTGTTAGGAGAGCTATCCTTAAAAGACCCATTGTCGTCCCTATTCTTTACAAGGTTTCCGACCATGTCTTTTCAATAACCAGGCTTGCCACCCTGGTTGGTGATGCCTTAGACAAGGAGATGATAGGTGTGTCAATTGTAGGGGTCAACTCGTCAGCAGTCTGTTAATTTTATCTCTACTCTATCATTTCCTCCTTAATGGAAAAATTAGTTCCTACGAACAAACATTTAAAACTCATCCCAAATGGTATTCATGCCACTCGCATGAGAGCTGTCTGATTTTGTCATTACTTAGCAGAGTGGGAAGGCATGTGTTAAAGCACGAAAATAGGCCCACCTATCTTATTCATGGCGGTTGCTATCTTTTCAAGTTAGTGTCAAGTGTGTTAATTATTATGGCCTTTCTACCTCACACGACCTCTTTTTGAGTTATCATTTTGGATCCTCGGTAAGCGAGAAGTATTTTATATGTTAAAATTGTATAAAATCTCAGACATATGATCTCATTTAGGATGCCCTAATGATTCTTCATTCCAGGTGAAAAGACAAAGTTATTCTCAAGGCCACTAGAATCCAGAATCTCTCAACATTTATGTACTGACGGCTGTCTAGTTTGTAGGTATAGGTTAAAGTAAGCAAGAAATGGCTTCAAGATCTTCACCTCCTGGCAGTCTGGAACTCCCAAGTGTCTCTATAGACACCAATAAGAATAAAAAGATAGAGACAACATTAGGAAAGCTCCCGCTAACCAAGAAATACAATAATAATGGGGCAATTCATGGGTCCTAAATTGAGTCTGCGCTTAAAGAGATCATCGACACAAATGTCAGCACCTGGGCTGAATTACAAGTCCTCGTTCAAATTATCTATCAACTTCGATGCTCCAATGAATCCATCTCAGTTAACTTAGTGGTATCCAGAATCATTCAAGTAGTTGGTTTTCCATGCTCAGTACAAGCGTCGAAGCTAATTTTAGTCCTGGCTAGGGGTTATTTCCAAGACAGTATGGCTACTATGTTGGTTTCTCCTACTCCCCTTGGATTCTCGATGTCCATCATCACATTGGACCATCACGCTACTGCTAGAGGGTGGTGTATCCCACAATTCACTGGAGTTGTTTCTCTCACCAAGGTTGAGGCCCACCAACTGTACGAGGGTGCAGAAGACATGGCCCAACACCACCTCAACACACATTGGATGAAAAGTTCATTCTGGGACTACAAGAAGATGCGAAAAAAGATTCCATGCTCCAATTTTAAGGATCCCATTAAGGCAAGAATTATCTTCCTATGCAGGATCTTTGGGTCACCTCATGCCCAGGAATTTTCCCCCTAGATGTATTATTTCTTATATGGTATGACCACCAACAAGGCACACTTCAACTGGACTGATATCATTGTCAAACATGTAGATGCCCAAATGAGGATGGTCGATTTAGAATGGAAGTTCTACATGAATTCCTACATCCTATGGCCACTTTCCTAGTAGTCCCAGGGGATCAGAGGTTTAACAATCATTGGTGTTCTCGAGGAAGGACTTGGTCAGGTCTCTCCATGGGATCAATTCCCCCTAATTTAGTGGGACCAGAGCTTACCAAATTTTTGTAGAGTCAACAACACCTTCAGCTTTCAGAGGGTCAAGGAGATCACTGGTGATCGGGGATACAGATTGTGTCCGCGGGACAAGAGTTTTTTTGGTGCGTAGGGGTGATATTTCATCCAATTTTCCTAGCACATGTACATTTAGGTGTCCAACTTCTCTAGAGATCCCTTCCTATTACCCAAACATTATGGGGATAGGGTAGTTTTGTTAGAGTTCTGCATGAAAATTTTGGAGGCTCATGCCTTGGCTGCTACTGAGATTGTTACCACCCCAACATTCCCTTTTATTTGTGGGGAATACTCTTTCTCCCTAGCTACAACTCGTGGTGCCAAAAATGAGCTAAGTAGTTTTAACTTAGAAAAATATTCTTTCTGCCGCAAGGATTATGATCCCCTTGGGAAAATGGCAAGGTTGATGCCAAAGGGGGTGAACCCCCATGTTCGACACATAGAAGATTTTTGGGCCTACTACCAGGATGATTACGATGTCTGAAAGTGATACTACACCAGGATAACAAAATGGATGATGGAACTTCTCAAGCTCTAGACATTCATGCAGACTTTTAAAGACACTGGGCCCCAGAGGACCCCAAGTATAAAGAAGCAGGTGTAGATAAGATGGACCTCCCTTCGGTGGATTGGGATACACCAGAAATTTTGGACATTAAGGCCATCTTGAGAGTAGTAATTGAGCATAGCTACTCATATTTCAAGAAGGTCTACCTGAAGAGTATCCATTCAGACAAGCATTGTTTGGGAGATTCAAGTTCCTGGGCGTAGGAGCAATCCAAAGCTCATGAAAAGAAGAAAATTGACACCCCACCTTAGGTCTCAGATCCCATTTTGGCCCCCCTTGGTGAAGCAATTGGGTGAACATTTGGAGCACTCATGGAAATTAATGGACGTAGAAAACTCCATAGTGAATTTTGGTCTTGGATCTACCTAGTAGGCTTCTATCCCCCTCAAGCAAGTTCTCCATCCTTAGATATTTTATTAAGTGCAGCATGTGAATCATAAATTATTAGAGCAATAGTGGCTGCAGAGTCTAAAGTGTCACTAAAAAGGAGAAAGAACAAAATCTAAGTTGGTCTCCATAGAGAAAGAATCTGGGCTCGGAGGCCAAATATGTACCTAAGGTTAAGGTTCTTTCTTCCTCCTCCTCGTCCAAAAAATAGCATCATCCAGTGAGTCCCCCAAAGATAGCATAGATCAATGTCGAAGACTTCTTTTGGCTTTGCAATCTCAGAGACTTACATGGCATGGTTGAATGTGCCATGGAAGAGACAGTTGGACAAGAAGTTGAAGTTCCCATACTTGATTCAACATGGCCAGAAGATGTGGCAGCCCACAAAGAAGACAAGTCCCAGCTTCATGAAGCCAAAGGTGAATAGGAAGTGCCACAAGAACAAGGGAATGAATCGGTCGTAGAACAAGTACAACATGAAGAGGGAACTAGACCTTTGGGATAAATCGTAATATTTGACGCTGTGCTCTTGGACTTAACTGGTAATTAGAGTCTTCTCACACCACCGAATACAATAGTTGATAATGTTGTAGCCATTTTTCAGCAGGTTCTATCTCAATGAGCTGCATCTCCCTCCTCTACCACCTAGTCCACCAGAGAACACCATTCTAGAGGGTGATGGGGAGGGAGATAAAGAACATATAGAAAAGGACCCCATTGATACAATGGACTATACACCCAAGGGGGGAACTTGAATTGAACCTTGGGGACACTTCAAGCTTGGGGATGATGATGACAGGTGGGTCAGCTACCCCGCTGCAATGGTTAGTGGAAGCTTGGAAAATAAAATCCCTAAGTATTATCACATCCCCACAATCACTTTTTGAAATGTTGACTAAAATCCAAATTGCTAAGAAGCCTAAGAAGGCTTGTACCTTTCACAGCACTAGAAGGGCCACATATGGCAATTTTGTGGTGACAGTCGCCGCCCCTCCTGTAGGAAAAGAGGATTCTGAGGTAGCTTCCAAAGAATATGTGATCACGAAGGTCTCTCTAGGAAAAATAACTCAGTAGGGGGAACTAGACCTCCTAAGTGAAGTAGGTTAGGTTCTTCGGGCCCGATATGAGAAATTGTCTCATAAGATCTAGGAGTTGAAAGTAGTCAATTCCAAACTTTTGGGACTCCTGACATAATTATTGTGACTCCTCATCTTTAAAACACCTAGACCCTCAGTCCCTGGGATACTGCTACCACAAAGTGATGTTGATACTCTAAAAATCATGAAGAAGAAGGTGTTAGTGGTAGAAGAGTGGATCGCCCATTAGGTGGAGGTGATAAGAAGTTTCTTGTCTGAGTCTCTCCTTGAGTTTTTCTAGGTAAATGATTTAAAAAAGTAGATAGAGGCCACCATTCCCCAATGGTAGGGAGAGATCGACAAATATGAAGATTGGAGATATTATTCATCAGATATTCTGGATCTTGGGGAAGACAAGTTAATAAAAACATGCATTCTATGGGATGAATCATATGGGTTCCTCCAGACCCAATACTCCAAACTTGCATTCAATGTTAAAAATATCAAGAAACTGGTACAAGTGTTGGAAGAACAATTGTAGGTGGTCTAGACTCCTTTGGATTAGTATGCTACCCTCATTAGGGAAATTACATCGGTTGATCCTCTCAGCCTCAAGACTTATACTTCCGTTCATTTCGTAATTGGTAATTTTGATGAAGTGGTCGAGGCTCAATTCTGATCCGGGGGAAATGTTAATGGCTTTACCATGGTGGAACTCTCCCAAGTGTTTCTCAAATCCCATGATGCAGCCAAGGTGGCTATGGAACCAAAAGATAAGTTTGAAAGTGTCAACCTCCATTTTGAGGGATCTATAGATCGTCAAGATTGCTTGAAGGATATAGAGGAAGATGGCATCCTCCAAATTCTAGAAGTGTAAAAAAAATTCAAAGGCCAGAAAGATATCCCAGACTCTGAGGATCCTTTAGCAAAAGTTGCACACAGTCTCATTCTTTATTCTTTTGAACATAAGCTCCCAGATCCCAAATCCCCAGTTCCCAATTTTGTATTCTTTATAGTGATGAGTGTTGACAGCTCTCTTGAGTCAATCAATCACTATCTACAATATGTTTCCAGGTCTATGGATGTCCCTCTTTGCATTACTAGTCACTATTAATCTATTGGTTCAGTGTGGACGTCTCTCAAACCCTGAGGCACCGTTCTAGCATTTACTATCTGGCATACCTGTACTCACCCAAGTCACCAAAGTATGGAAGAACATTAAAGAGGGCGTATGGCCCAGGTCACTTAAGGAAGATCCATCATTTCTTCAAGTACAGAGACACTCTTTCCAATGGCAGTTTTCCCAGGGCCCTTTCCTTTCTTTCTTCTCTTCTCTTCACAAATGATTGTATTATATTAGGAAATTCTGACAGTGCAGGTAGTACCAGCTGTAAATAATGTAATATAATGTAACCAACTAGCGTAGGGTTAGTCCCTTAGGTAGTTAGAGATTTATATAAATACAAAGCATGACACCATTTGAAGGGTTGAAAAATTAATGATTTAGCAATCCACTAGTAATACAAGCTTTCAGTCTCTTTGCAATCTCATTTTCTCAGAAGTTTAGAGTAGATTAATGCTTCCTTGGAGCCACTAGTGTAACTACCAGTGAAGCTAGATCTTAAGTTAATGAAAGAATGAGGAACAACATTTAGCTTTGAGCTCTATGTTGTTTCTAATCTCGGAGTTAGAAAAACACTTCTCATGTTGTATGCTTTCTTATGTCCTTTATTCTAGTTCTGTAATGATTCAATGAAATACTTTGCTTTGCTACCGATATATGTCTGATTGAAGGTGATGCAGGAGAATTGTGGGTGTAAGGGAAATCTTGCATCACCCAAAAATATTTCATTTTTCTTTTCAATAAGGGCTACCTTGTGCAAAGCTGCTATTTATAGAAACTTGCTATTTTTAGTAAGTTGGTCATACAATCTCAGAATGTTCTAATTTTGCATGTGGAGGTTCATCTCAGTCATATCAGCCTGCCAGTAAGGTTTCATGGCTAGATCAGGTCTAGTTTTGAAGATATTGAAAATTTTTAGTATTGAAAATAGGGTACAGAAACTTCGAGCTCAGTTTTGAAGGCTTTAGAGGCCCTAGATGAGGTCGAAACTTGTGTTGAATGAAGCTTTCTTAATTCAAGTATTGTAGAGCGCTTCATGGCATTTCCAAAATGGGGCTATAATAGTCAAATAGGTCAACTGGTGATGACTTATGGTCTCCGGAAGTTGGGCCACTTGAAATAGCAGAAAATAATTTTCCTTCAAAATTTTGTTCAGGTTTCAAAAGTTATTTTGAGCTGAATTTGATGTACTAAATTGAAAAATAAAATAATTCTAAGTTTGGTCGGCCCTAAGGGCTAAATTTATGGAACCTTCTCAGGTGGTGGAAATTTCCTATATAAAGAAGGCCCGTAGTGTTGTCTTAGTCAGTTCGGGACAATTCTGGGTAGATTTGGGTAATAATTCGAGGCTTTGTCCTACAGAATATTGTAAGGGGAATGCCCATGTGGCTTTTCATATTGTAATTCTGAAAGTTTATAATTCCACATTTGTGGAGATAATAAGAAGTCCATTTTCTGTTCTTGCAAATTGTTGTTGCTTCTATGTTTCTGTTATGTGTTTGTGGTATTAAGGGGAGCATCCTTCATCAAGTGGTATTAGAGAAAGAGTTCCTGAGTGTGTAAACAGATTGCCGACTGTGAGGCAGTTTGCACCAGGACCGTGGTTAGGGTTTCAGTGTGCATCGCGAAAATGCCTCCATGAAGGGAACATGGCGGAAGAGTTGGTGTTGTGACACCTGAGGTTAGAGAGCTCCAGAGACAAGTGCGAGCATTGCAAGAAGAGATTTGCAGAGGAATGAATCTTAATGTTAGAAATGAAAGTGAGGATGAAGCCAAAGAAGGAAATGATGATCAAGAAGAAGTTGAAGTTTTGAATCCAGAAGAAGAAAGGCTTTTTTGAGCCATTTCCAAGATTGGGAAAGGACCTAAGATTGAGGTTCCTACATTTTTCAGGGAATCTTAACCCAGAGGAGTTGATTGACTGGATCAACAAATGTGAAGAATATTTCGAATATGAAGATATTGAGGATCCTGATCGGGTCAAGTTTGCGAAGGCCAGACTGAAGGGTCATGCAAAGATCTGGTGGCAGGAGATCCAATTGAAGTAAAATTAAAGAGAAAAGGATAAAATCACAAGATGGGATCAGATGGTGGATAAGTTGAAGTGACTGTTCATTCCTGTTGATTATGAGCTTGACCTACTGAAGAAAATACAAAGTTTGAAGCAAGCAGGAAGATCTGTTCAGGAGTATACAGAGGAGTTCTATCGAATCCTCATCAGAACAGGCCATGCAGAAGCTGATAAAGAGAAAGTTTCCCATTACCTTAATGGGTTGAGGCCAAGCATTCAGGAGGAGTTGAATCTGGTTCGAATGAACAGTATTGAGGAGGCATACCAATTTTCCCTGAAAGTAGAGGAAAAGCTTAACAAGAAGTTTGAGAGTAGACAAAATGGAAGAGGTCATGGTGGAAGATCTGGTGGATGGTCATATGGTGGCCAAAATGAAGATCTGAAAAAGAAGGATGAGGCCAGTAGCAGTCAGAATCGGCAAGGAAACAATTTCAGTCATTTCCAAGATCAGAATAATAGAGATCAGAGAGGAAGAGGAAGAGGACAAGGATCTGGAAGAGGAGGCTTTTGTGGAACATGTTTTCACTATGGAGAAGAAGGTCATAGGGAATTTGAATGTCCT
>MU224596.1:2685791-2699720 GCA_018584345.1 Thuja plicata
TTTGCATATTGTAATTCTGAAAGTTTGTAATTCCGCATTTGTGGAGATAATAAGAAGTCCATTTTCTGTTCTTGCAAATTGTTGTTGCTTCTATGTTTCTGTTATGTGTTTGTGGTATTAAGGGGAGTGCCCTTCATCAGAAGGTTGCATGTATATCTAGTATCCCTTGTTTATTTTATCTGGATCTTTTTTGATATTAAGATAATATATATCTTGGATATAGTTAGAGATCTACACTAACCGTATCCTATGTTTTCTATTTCTTTTCCAGATATAAATTATGCTTGCAGGAAACCCATTATCCAAAAAGTTTTAGAGGTTTATGTGTCAAAACCATATATCCCCTTAAAACAAATAGTCACTTGTTCAAATAAGCTAATCCTGTATCATCGTGACCCGATAACTAGGTGCTTGGAGGCGAGGAGAGCTAGCTCTCTTGCATGCCTCTTCAGGCGAAGTTGGCCGATAATCTGGTATTCGTTGACAACTCATCTACTATTGGAAAGGCCGTCACAAAGTCTCATCAACAAAAATGAGAGTTAGAAGGAGGGAATTGGCTCATCCTCCCCTGAAAACTTTGAGACCACACCTCCTAACGACTCCCCAAGAAGTAGCTTCAGATGTCAAACTTTCCATAGATTATTATCCTTTTCACCCCTACAATTTGAAAGAATATTGCGTTCAACCCCTAACCTAGAAGAGTTTGTAGAAATCAACTTCCCGTCTAAGTGAAGAAGACCTACTAGAAGAAGAAGCCTTTCCATCCCATGAGTAGAGGGTTTGTAGACCCCCAAAATGTTTAGGTTAACCAACACATTCCAGCGACCAATCTCAATGTCAACCTTAACACCCCAATGGATTCCTACTTGAATACACTAGGTCTCCCATGGGATAGTTCCCCAATGCCGTGAGTGACCTTCCTCTGCATCCCTAGAAAATTTGTCCCAAGTATGAACATCTAGACCATCGAACTACTGGAGAACATCTATAGGAACATAAAGATGCTAGGAATCAACACCGTATCCAGTATAAGGATGTGGTCAACCAAATGTTCCCATTATCTCTTGGAGAAATTGAGTTGAAATAGTACTTGAACTTACCCGCAAACTCCATAAATAGTTTGAAAGACATTGAGGCCGCCTTTCTGACAGTGTTCCGGGTCCATGTGGACCCAACCTAGTCTTACAGTTAGTTTATCTCTATTCGGAAGGATCCCAATGAACCCCTTGAAACCTTAAACCATTGATTCCAGAGAGCCTTGAAGAGGTGTATGAGACCCTTTGTCCCATCTACTGATGTGACTATCCAAATGTACCTTAACACATTGGACCCATTTGTTGCTACCCTTCTTTGGAGAACCATCACGTCTAATGATAAGGATACCCTTCCTAACATTTTCAACCTCGCTCTCAAGCTATACCGGTACTTGAGTAAAGCTCCTAGTGGTGTCTGTTAGTACTTACCTTATAACACTCTACTTGGGGGAACAAATTAACTGGGAGATTATGACCCCAATCCAGCACTGGACCCCTACAATGAATCTGGTGCCCCAGTACATTTATCCCACCCGCATCAAAATCCTCCAAACCTAGAGTACACTCCCTAGGCACAACAACAAACCACAGTACCCCCACCATTAGGAGTACCTTTCTTCTAGACGCCAGCATCTAGAGGATTTCCTCCAGCAGTAGAAAATGCATCTACACCTTTCCTAGCACCCTAGTCACTACATTGTGACACTGCTACCCAACTATCTAGTGAGGTCGAATCCCTCCAGTGACTAGTTTCATCGCTCACCACTGACATGGGACAATTGAAAATGAGACCCTCCACGTCCCACAAGACCAATCCCTTCCAGACCCCAGAATCACTATAGCAATAGCGAAAATAACAATGCTTGACCAAACCAACAAGGGAACAAAAATCCAAACAATGGGGGCATCCCCCCAGTAAGCCTAACACCTAGGGTGATGCGAGACCTAGTCATTCCATGCAACTTGCCGAATTCTACCCCTTGATGTCCTGGTGTTAGTTGCAAGACACTAGTTCACATTATGAGGTAAATGGTGTGACACTGGAGAAGATCATCCTAATATCCCAGTCTAATAGGCAACAAAACATTGACTCTCCTCCCCAAAAACCTCAATCGAACTACATCTCTTTGCTTTTTTATTTAAGACCCTCTTTTCAGTGATGAAAAAGAAGTCAGGGAAGAACCCAACTTACAGGGTTTGTTTGATGAATCCATCCCAACATTCAAAGAAAATGCCTTCACCAACCCTAGGACTCCCTATAACACCCAAAGTCAAGAAAACAAAGGTCCCCTTACGACATCAATTCTACCATAGATTGTGAATCTCCCACCGAACCCTTTGGCAATTGTTAACAAACCCCCTCCCAATGAACCCATGCCTATGAATACATGCGACTCTATTAGAAAAGGTCTATGGGCCCCTAAAGGAAATTTCAACATCACAAAATTGATAGAGAATACTACTACCACCATCACCCTGATGGAGGTCCTTCTTAGATGTCCCGAGTAGAGAAAGTAACCCTTATGGTACCTAGAGAACATGAAATCACATGACCACCCACCTAGGTTTGTGTCATTTGATGATGCTAACACAACCATATTTAGGGAGAGTACAGAAGATCCCCCCTTTTTGCTCGGTCTCAAAATTTATTGTAAGAAATTACACAACTACTTAGTGGATACCAAAGCTTCAAGAAATGTCATGCCACAGATCTATTTGCAAGAAGCTCTAACTCACTCCCACACCATCCAAAGGAACAGTCATCTAGCTGCACAATATTGCAATTAAAATGGTAGGAGAGCTAAAAAATGTCCCAATCTAATTAGTACAAGATCCCCGGATATCTAGCGTCATTGATATCCAAGTGGTCGACATCCTTGAGACTTATGGGATGCTCTTGAGTCAGAATTGGTAAAAATACTTGAATGGATATATCTCAACTTATTTCTCCCATCTATGGCTCCCTTAAAGAGGGGAAGCTAACAAAATTAGGGTAGATAGAGAACCTCAAATGAAGGAGGATCTCACTGATTATGGCCAGGTTAGCGAAATCACTTTTTCCAAATTTGAACCTCGGTTATACAGGGCTAAAGAAATCTTGACCATAGATTTCATCCTATGTGGAGCGATACCCGATGAAGATCCTGTCATCACCCAAAGGATCCTTGACCTTGTCATGGAGCTGAAACAGTGTGTAAAGTCCCAAGGTGAAAAGCCAAATCTAACCTCCCTACTATCAAGCACTTGTTTCTGAGTTCATTTCCAAAATAACTCAGAGCTAGAAGCTGCACCATGTGTAGATTCAACTAAGGTTCTCCTTGAAAACATTCAATTAGAACAATGCAGAGGCAAGGTCCTACCCCAAAATGGTCCAACCTCGAGCACACCCAATGTACAACCATCTAAGGAGCCTCTTGCAGAGACTCCTCCAGGGGATTTTTCAGCCCTCGTATCTACTCATGTAGGAGATGTGCCTGAGCTTGTCCCCCATCCCAAACAAGTTGTGACCCCCTCCCAAGCTCTACAACCACAACGTGCGAATAGTAATGTCTGGATCCTTAATTTTGATGGATCTTGATCAAAATAGGGTTGTGGAGCTGGCATGGAATTGATTAAATTTTGAGTAAAGTCTTTCCTCACATTGTATCACTTGTAGTTAGATTGCACCCATAATGTCATGCAACATGAGGCTTTAGTCCTTGGGCTCCTATTCACCCTAAAAAAAGGAGTCACATGCCTCTTGGAAATGGGTGACTCAGAACTTATAGTCTAGAAAATCCGAATCTAGTACACATGCCATGATAAACGATTGACCGCTTATTGTAATCGGGTGAGGAGATTAATAGAATATTTCAATGCTTTTGGTATCAAAGTGATTCCCTAGAAATGGAATTATGTTCTAGATGCATTAGCTATGTCAGCTAGTACTTTAGAACCTATGGCGGGTTCCTAGCTCTGGAGGTTTTCAGTTCAAATGATGCCCACTCCCTCCATACCCGACAATATAACTAATCTTCAGGTCTTTGAGGAGGATAGAGGCATACTCACCTTCATGAAAAATGTTGGTGTCTTTGAAGACCACATAAGGGAAGAATAACATGACAATACCGGGCAAGAAGAAAATGAGGGTGGAATCCTCAACCTACCTACCAACACCATCCCTAAGGGGATGGTTTCCCTGGAATAGATTTTTGACTCTGACCCACAAGCTCAAGATAGAGCATCCCGAACCCCGGTTGGGGGAAGTAATGAAAAGGTAAATATCAGGCTGGGCATTGAAGAGAAGATCATCCACATTGGCACTTGTTTCTCTCCCAAAGAGAAAAAGAAGATTCTTGCAGTCCTCCAAGAATAGATTGACATACTCATTTGGGGATATGAAGATCTTAAGACATATGGTACTCCTATCATGAGACACACCATCCCCCTGAAACTGGATGCCAAGTTGTTCTAGAAAAAAAAAAAGACTAGTCAACCCCCTAATAGAGCCTCTTATCCATCAAGAGGTTCAAAAGCTATTGGTCAGCCGGATAATCTTTCCAATCTTAGATACCACATGGGTGGCCAATCTAGTACCAGTTTGGAAGAAGAATGGGGAAATCTGACTATGTGTCAACTTTGAGAATTTAAATAAAGCCTCAAAGAAAGATAATCACCCCCTCCCCTTGTTAGATGAGGTGTTACAAATTGTTAATGGCTCTTAGATGATGTCAGTTTTGGATTGATACTCTGGATACAATCAAGTTATGGTTAAATTTGAAGATAGAGCCAAAGTGACATTCACCACCAAGTGGGGATCGTTCACCTATAGAAGAATGCCTTTCGGGTTGATTAACATCAGGGCCACATTCCAGAAAGCCATGGACATAGCCTTTGAAGGCTTAGCCAACAAATGTATAATCATCTACATGGATGATTTAACTATGTTCTCTCTCTTGAGAGAGGTGATCACCTGACCCATCTTGCTAAGATTTAGAAAAGGTGCCACCAGTTTGGCATATTCCTCAACCAAAAGAAATGTATAATCAAAGTAACAGAGGAAAAATTGCTAGGACATATTGTTTCAGAAAAGGGTACATCTATTCACCCCGAGCGAGTTGAAGCACTGATAAAACTACAAATGTCAGGTAGTAGGAAGGAGATGAGGTCTTTCTTTGGGAAGATCAATTTTGTTTGACATTTTATCACTGGTTTTGTCAAGGTTGTAAAACCTCTGAATGATATGATGAAAAAGGATACGAAAATTGAGTGGAGCCCAAAGGCAAAACAAGCTTTTGCCTAGATAAATTAGGCTATCATGGAGGCACCTGTCCCTGCTAGCCTAGATTATTCCCTCTGATTTCATATATATTATTCTTCCTCTACTCACTCTGCTTCAGCCATATTAACACAAAAGATAGAAGAAGAAGAGTGACCCATTGCTTTCCAGAGCTCCCCTTTCAAGAATGCAGAGGTGCGATATTCACCACTGGAAAAACAAGAATTTTCCCTCGTCAGGGTAGTCAATAAATTCTGACACTACATCCTTCATAGAAAAGTCTATGCCATCCTCCCCAACCAGGCTGTCAAATCTTTATTACTTGAAAGTGAATTGGGTGAGCACCAGTGGAAGTGGATGGCTATCCTCCAAGAATATGATTTAGAAATGCAACCTATGAAACTTATTCAAGGAAAAGGGTATGCAAAGCTATGGCTGAAGCCAACCCACATATCGAGTGCCACACTTACACTATGCAATCCATCACTCAGGACCCCTAGTATGTGGACTTGGTGCACCTTCTGCTAAATAACAAATGCCCAGTAGGGGTCCTCTCTAGTAAACGCCAGGCTCTCCAGCTAAAGAGTGCACACTTCATGATAAAAAATGGGACCCTATTTTGAAGGAACTATGAAGGCTTATATCTCCAGTGTCTTGACCAAGAACAAGCCATGAAAATGATAGAAGAATTCCAGGGTCATTTTGGAATTAGACACAGGTCGGCCGATGCTACCTCTCATCAAATTCTCTGGGCTGGGTATTATTGGCCCTATGTTTTTGAAATGTTTACGCACATGTAAGGAAATGTCACACCTACCAAACTACCACTTCAATGGAATAGAATCTGGCAATTTCTCTCCAACCTATATTCAAGGCAAGGCCTTTCACCCAATGGACATTTGATTTTATAGGAGAGATAAATCCCAACTCGACAGTGAACCACCGGTATACTTGAACTGATACTGATTATTGTACTTGGTGGACCAAGGCTATACCATGCAAGAAAAACACCGTGGATGTAATGATCCATTTTATTGAATAAAATATTGTCACTAGGTTTGGAATGCCTTTTTACCTTGTGTGAAACAATGCTCTATCATTTTCCTTCATCCAATTACGAGAGTGAGCATATGGTGTCACGCTCAATTTTAGGGGTATCACACTCAATTTTCCAGGAATTACTACCCATAGGGCAATGGGGTAGCATAATCAACCAACAAGAACCTTTTAGAGGTAATCAAACACCTACTTGAAAGGAATCCCCGAGATTGGTATAAAAAATTGAGGTTCTCCTTATGGGCAGACCGCATCTGAATCAAAGCTTCTTTGGGGACTTCCCACTTTCAGCTTGTGTATGGACAAAATTGAGTGTTCCCTACGAACCTACAAATCCCAATCTTATAGCTCATGCAAGAGTTTAACAATCATTATAGCAGTGTTGAGGTTGGTCTCCTTAACTTGGTATGGCTAGAAGAGAAAAGAGATCGTGCATTGGAACATTTTGCAAAGCACCAAGTTGTAGTCAAATGATGGTTTGACAAAAGAGCCCAATTCAAGGATTGTCAACTCTCAAACATGGTCCTTTTGTGGGACAAGGCCAAGGAAAAGAAAGGTAAACATACCAAGTTCTAGAGGATTTGGCTTGGACCTTATTAAATAACCAAAATTTGTGGAGCCAACACATACCGCCTTAGTTCCTTAACTGGAGAAGTTATCCCATTCCCTGTCAATGAGTAGTTACTTAAACATTACTTTGAGTAAGGTGGAAGAATTAAATCCCATGTGGGAGATGTATCATGTGTATATACCCTTTGTAAGTACCCTTTGGGTTTTTCACTCTGGCACACCCTCCCTTGTAAATAGTTTTGGGGGCTTTTTCCCCTGGTCTTTTGGTTTCGCGCCTGTCCTTTCTTCTTCTTCTTCCTCTTCCTTTTTGGTTTCTTTCCTTTTGGGTGTCCCTAGTATTTTTCCCACTCTTTTTAGAATGGTATGCTTCACATAATGGTTGTGTAAGTTAAGAACTTCCCCTCACACATTTTAGTGGTCTGAAACCAAATGGTAAACAATTTTGGGCTTATCCTCATCTTGAGAAGTTCTTCACGTGAGATTTTTTATGTCAAAGGTTCTTCTCTAATATAGATATTGATGTTTCTCCCAGGGATAAAAAAGGTGGGATGTCATTTAGAAAAGGGAGCTATTTAAATACTAAGAGCTAAAGGGGCTCAGAGAAAGATAGATCGATTGCACTCTCTTCGAAGGGCCCCTAAGCAAAAAATATATAACTTGAAGATTTCCCCAGGCTAGATGTTCTTGCTCCCCTTAATTATCAAAAGGATGATGAGGTGAAAGAAGTACCACCATGGTAACAACCTAAGCTTGAGGTCCCTGGTGAAATTAGTACCACCTCTCCCATTCACACAAACCAAAAAAAAGAATAAGATAAGGAGTCGGGGGCGGGAAGATCTGGATCTCGGGAAAACATGAAACGTTTGCAAGGTCCCAATTTTGATATGTTAGTGTCTTTTCTCTATCTTCACTCTAGCCAGTTTATATCTTCATCCCTTCACCCAAAACCTAGGACACATACATTATAATAGATCGATATCAAAATCTCAGTAAGTTTTCCTTATTCCGGAGTCACGGAGTGACACCGCTTCCCTACTGATGATAAGGTGCCCATCATTTCAGCTGGAGTTATGGAGTTATCAAATGCATGAGGCATCTATCTAAGTGAGTCACCATTTTTTATTCCCTACATACCCTTCCCATCATTTTGTGTGCAAAATGCCAGGTCCCCCTTTTCTTTTCTTCTTTTCCCTTTTTAGTTTTCCCTTGCTTTCTTTTTGTTTATTTGGTTTGGTTCCTTGTTTCTTCTGGGCTCTTCTGGTTCTGCCCGGTCTTAGTCTACCTTTTTTTTCATTGTTTCTTCTAGGATCTATTTCCTAGGGTATCTTTCAAAAGTGGGTGATTCCAGATCTTCTGTGTTCGGCGATTGTTTTCTTTTCTTTAGAGGAGGGATGACCATTAGGCTTTTGTGGGTCCGGATCCCGGCTGCTGACTTGGTTCTTGAAATTAATTTTGGTAATTAATGTGCTTTCCTAGGAATTACTTAAGGAATTTTACCTTGTAATTTTACACTTACCACAAACAAGTTACCTTCTGGTGAACTTTTATGGAGAGGAAAGCATTTTTTTTTCTAAGCAAACCGTTTGGGCTAGAAGGTGAAGAGGTGTGTATGTCAAGTTTGGTGGAGTGTTTAGGTGACAAAGTGAAGCAGTTGTAGGTCCTTCAATTCAAAATTTCAAGGTTCAAGTAGGCCCTTGGGATTTTTCCTCATATTTTTCCTTATGTTTTCTTTCCGCTTTGTTGTGTTTCTTTTGTGTTTCATTTTTCTACGTATTTTCTGTTGTTTTTTTGCGACTGGTTCATTTTTGTTTCTCGTGTTTGTTCTTGGTCTTTTTTTCTCTATTTTTCTACTCTAGGGTTGTTTGTGTTGTTAAGCATGAGGATATCCTTGATTTTGGTGAATCCTCCTCCTTTCGTAGTCGTCTAGCTTAGAAGGAAAGGTGCCTGCCTAGCTGGGCTATAATTTTCTATAATATCATCCACTTCCTATTGGGGAGTCTATAAATCTATCTAGTTTTGGCTGAGTCTTGTATATTTTGTATATGCTATGAATATCTTGCAAATTCTTTGTGTGGTAGAGTCTGCATGGTGTTTTCTATGAGTTTGGTTAGTGGAGCTATAGGTTTGAGTGGGAAAGCTTTGGTAGGTTGCTTTTGTTTTTTCCTTGTCTATAAATTTTGTGATTCTGAGCACTCTATTCGCTCTTTCTCTACTCAGAGACATGGTGTTTTTGAGGCAGTTTTCCTAGCTGGATGTTATGAGATTTTTCCCTAAAACACCCATTGTGGTCACCATTCTTTACGATTTCTCAGACCACATCTATTCTATAACCAGGCTCGCCACCCTGGTTAGTGATGCCTTGGATGATGAGGAGATAGGTGTGTCAACTACAGGGTTCATATTGTGAGTAGGTAATTAATTATCTCTCTCCTTCGTCCTTTCTTCCATAATGGAAAAATTAGTTCCCACGAACAAACATTTAAAACTCATCCAAAATGGCATTCATGCCACTTGCACGAGAACAACTATCTAATTTTGTCATTACTCAGTCAAGTGGGTAGGCACGTGTTAAAGTATGATAGTAGGCCACCTATTTTTTTCCTGGTGGTTGCTGAATTTTCAAATTAGTGTCAAGTGTGTTAATTAATATGGCATTTTCTACCTCACATGACTTCTTTTTGAGTTATCATTTTAGATCCTCGGTAAGCGAGAAGTATTTTATATGTTAAAATTGTATAAAATCTCAGACATATGATATCATTTAGGATGCCCTAATGATTCTTCATTTCAGGTGAAAAGGAGAATTTATTCTCAAGGCCTCCGAAATCCATAATCTCTCAATGTTTATGTACTGATGGTTTTCTAGTTTGCAGGTACAAGTTAAATTATGCAAGAAATGGCTTCAGGATCTTAACCTCCTAGGAGTCCAAAACTCCCAAGTGTTTCTATAGACACCAGCAAGAAGAACAAGATAGAGTGGACATTAGCAAAGCTGCCGCTAACCCAGAAATATAATAATAACAGGGAAATTCATGGGTTCTGAATTGAGTCCACAGTTAAAGAGATTATTGACACAGATGTTGGCACCTAGGCCAAATTATAGGGCCTTATTCAAATGTCTATCAACTTTGACACTCTAATGACTATCTTAGTTAACTTAGCAGCATTTGAAATCATTCAAGAAACTGGTTTTCCATGCTCAATACAAGCACAAAAGCTAATCTTTCTCCTGGCTAGGGGTTATCGCAAAGGCAGTATGGCTTCTATGTTGGTTTCACCTACTCGCGTCAGATTCCCCATGTCCATCGTCACATTGGACCATGACGCAACTACCAAAGGGTGACATATACCACAATTCGTGGGAGCTATTTCTCTCACCAAGGACGAGGCCCTCCAATAGTATGAGGGTGTGGAAGCCATGGCCCGACGCCACCTCAACACACATTGGATGAAACATTCTCCCCCTGGATGTATTATTTCTGATATGGTATGACCACCAACAAGGTGCACTTCAACTTGACTAATATCATTGTCGAACATTTAAATGGCCAGATGAGGAGGGTCGATTTAGAGCAGAAGTTCTACATGACTTCCTACATCCTCTAGCCACTTTCCCGACAGTCCTAGGGGATTCAAGGTTTAACAACGGTTGGTGTTTTCTAGGAAGCACCTAGTTAGGTCTCTCCATGGGACCACTTCCCCCTGATTCAGTGGGACCAAAGCTTCCCAAATTTTTGGAGAGTCAACGATGCCTTCATCTTTCACTGGGTCAAGGCGGTCACACGTGATCGGGGATACAAATTATCTCTGTAGGCCATGAGTTTGGTTGGTGTGTGGGGGTGATATTTGAACCAGTTTTCCTAGCACACCTACATTGAGGTGTCCAACTTCTCTGGAGAGCCCTTCCTATAACCCAAATAGTGTGGGACAGGGTAGTTTTGTTAGAGTTTTGTGGGAAAATTTTGGAGGCTCATCCCTTGGCTGCCACCAATAAATTTACCACCTCAACATTCCCTTTCATTTGAGGGGAATACTCTTGCTCCCTAGCTATATCTCAGTGAGCCAAAAATGAGCTAAGTAGTTTTAAATTAGAAAAATATTCTTTCCACTACAAGGATTATGATCCCCTTAGGCGACTGGCAAGGTTGATTCCAAAGGGGGTGAACCCCCATGTTCAACACATAATATTTTTTGGCCAATTGCAAGGATGATTACGATGTCTAAAGTGATACTACACAAGGATAAAAAAAGGGATAATGGAACAACTCAAGATCTAGACATTCCCATGGACTTTTTTAGACATCGGGCCCCTAGAGGACCCTGAGTATGAAGAATCAGGTGTAGATAAGATGGACCTACCTCTATTGGATTGGGCTACACTGGAAATTTTGGACATTGAGGCCATCTCGAGAATAGTAATTGAGCATAGCCACTCATATTTTGAGAAGGTATGCCCAAAGAGTGTTCATTCAGATAATAATTGTTTGGGAGCTTCAAGTTCTCAGGCCCTAGAGCAATCAAAATCCCATGGCAAGAAGAAATTTGGCACCCCACCTCAGGTCTCGGATCCTGTTTTGGCCCCCCCTGATGGAGTAGTTGGGTGAAAAGTTGGAGCAATCCTAGAAATTAATGGATGCAAAAAACTCTAGAGTGTCTTTTGGTCTTAGAGCTACCCTTGTAGGCTCCTTTCCCCTACCAGGAGGTTCTCTATACTTGGCTATTTTGTTAAGTGCAACATGTGAATAAGAAATCATCGGAGTAGCGGTGGCTGCATAGCCTGAAGTGCCACTTACAAGGGGAAAGAAAAAAAAGGCAAGTTAGTCTTCATAGAGAAAGAATCTGGGCCTAGAGCCTGAAGATGTACCTAAGGTTGAGGATATTTCTTCCTCTTCCTCCTCCAAAAAAGAGGATCATCTAGCAAGTCCCCCAGAGATAGCACAAATCAATGTCGATGACTTCTTCCCGCTCGGTGATCTCAAAGAATTACATGGCATGGTTGACTACACCATGTAAGAGATAGTGGGACAAGAATTTGAAGTTCCCATACTTGAGTCAACAAGGCCAGAAGATGTGGTGGCCCATGAAGAAGGTGAGTCCCAGCTTAATGAAGTTGAAGGTGAACATGAAGTGCCACAAGAACAAGGGAATGACTCAGTTGTAGAACAAGCACTGGCTGAAGAGGGAACCAGACCTTTGGGAGAAATTCTAACCTCTGACACTATGCTGTTGGACTTAACTAGTAATCAGAGTCTTCACACACCACCAGATACAATGACCGATAAAGTTGCGGCCATTTTTTAGTACGTAGAAATCAAATTTACTTGTTGGAATTCAGTAAAAAATAAAAAATAAAAAACCTTACTTTTATACCTTGAACTAAATTTTTCAAAAAAAAAATTTCAACAAGGCCGACAGAGTTCGAGTGAAGTGGGAAAGATAAAAAAAATCCGGCGGGATCATTTGCACCAGATTTTTCACATAGGGGTCTTCGCGGGAAGGGTCTTCATGCAAAGATCCCTAGACCCCTTCACGCGAAGGGGGTCTTTGTGTGAAGTACCCTAAAATGAAATTTTCTTGAAAGAAAAAAAAAGTCCTAAAATTTGGTCTTTCAAGGCCTCAAAAAATTACCAAATCAAATGTTTTCCTCAAATACATGATGCCAAATGATGCGATTCGAAACAAGCTTTCTAATGAATATAATTTTAATACATATTGAGCTCGTTATCACTTTCAAATATTAATTTAACTAAACATAGGTTGTTTGGTGATTCAACAACCTGTAGGAAAAACATATTTGTGTTACCTTTCTATATAAAAAAAAAATTGAATTTCGATATATACATTTCAAGTTACGGTGATCAAAGTGACCTTATGTCTAAATTACAGTTACTCTCACTTTAGAACTTAATAAACTATGAAATATTGACCAAAAATGAATAAAACCAATTACATCTTCTAGCTATTGAAGTTACAAATATAATTTTGAAAGAATTACATCGTTATGATATTTTAAAAAAAAGTTATGCTGATCAAAGTGAAAGTCACTTCTTCAAATCATAGTTTTTCCACACAAACCACTTTTCGAAGGAGAAGGAAAAATGAATTTTACTTTAAAAAAAAAAAAAGATTTAGAAACTACAAAGAAAATTCTAAAAGACCCTAGTGTTAGGAACCTGTGTGTTCCTTTTTTTATTTTGTTAGTGTAGTGTTGTCAGACGCATATGCTTTGTAAGTCGTCCCATGAGTATATTTTATTATTCCACATGCATAGGTAGTATTACTTTTCTAGATCGTACTTAGTATATAAGAGTAGGTTGAGGCCTTTGATGGACAGCGACGAATTTATTGTATTGAGCTTTCTCAAAGGAGGTTACCCCCTCGAAGTGGCCCATGATCAATAGATTCATTCTGAGTTCTTTTATTGCTCTATATTCTATTATTTCGCGCATTCCCACCAAATTGCTATAAGGAGGTTCATCTCATCTGGTATCAGAGCACTTTCTTGGGCTCGCTGGGTGGAAATTACGTCAAATTTTTTTTTCCATCATGACCTTCAGGTTCCTTTCCATTCTAATATCTTTTGTTATTGCAATAAATCTTTTCTTTTATTCCGTATTTGAGTGAATTTTCCTGAGTCGATTGTGTCACAGTCCCTCAAAACGCCTGAAATACCGTTTTGCATACTTCCTTCCTTGGCGAACCAACCCCAAATTCTACATATCAAAGCCC
The DNA here is from genome assembly GCA_018584345.1 of Thuja plicata. Classification (NCBI taxonomy): domain Eukaryota; kingdom Viridiplantae; phylum Streptophyta; class Pinopsida; order Cupressales; family Cupressaceae; genus Thuja; species Thuja plicata. The sequence continues at coordinate 2,699,439 of MU224596.1, forward strand.
TAAATCCCTCATTTATCAAATTTTAGGGTTTTCCATATCTTTTTCACTTCTCATCCAATCGCCACCAAACTGAGCCACAAGATTCAATTTCTCATTCTGCTCCCTTGTCCCTCTTGGACTGCTCACCTCATTCTGCCTCCCCAACCCTAAAACCATCATTTTTATTTTTCCCTTTCCCTTAGAAAGTCTCCAACCACTCGTCAAACACCCATTTCCCATATGAGTTTTGCCCAAATCCAAGTTTTCCCTAACTGAAAAAGTTTTTGTTTCTCATTTTCTACC
>MU224596.1:2703770-2743761 GCA_018584345.1 Thuja plicata
GCAGAAGATTGGTTCAGTTGCTTATAAACTGGAACTTCCTCCTTCTTCCCGCATTCATCCAGTATTTCACGTTTCTTGTCTAAAGCAAGTTCTTGGTACCAACGTCAGAGCACAAGTTGCTCTCCCTAAAATGGATAAGGAAGGATCCATTATTTTGGAGCCGGCGGCAATCATTGACCAGCGCACTTGTCAGCTTTGCTCTCGCTCCATCTCTGAGGTCTTGATTCAGTGGCATGACATGCAACCAGAGGATGCTACCTGGGAACCCCTTCTTCAGATTCAGCAACAATTTCCACACCTTAAGCTTTGAGGACAAAGCTTTTTTCTAAGAGAGAGGGGATGTTAGGAACCTGTGTGTTCCTTTTGTTTATTTTGTTAGTGTAGTGTTGTCGGACGCATATGCTTTGTAAGTCGTTCTGTGAGTATATTTTATTATCCCACATGCATAGGTAGTATTACTTTTCTAGATCGTACTTAGTATATAAGAGTAGGTTGAGGCCTTTGATGGACAGCGATGAATTTATTGTATTGAGCCTGCTCAAAGGAGGTTACCCCCTCGAAGTGGCCCACGATCAATAGATTCATTCTGAGTTTTTCTATTGCTCTATATTCTGTTATTTCATGCATTCCCACCAAATTTCTATAAGGAGGTTCATCTCACCTAGTTTACATCATCTTCAAATTCCTTATAGTTTTGCATCAATAGGTGTTTGAAAATTATGTTTTTTCTCAAAATGTTGATCTCTGTGTCAAAGTTGGCCAAAAAGTGGGACACACTATTGTGGGATCACCCATAGATCTCAATGAGCTGCCTATCCCTCCTCTGCCCCTTAGTCCACCGAAGAACACCATTTTTGAGGTTGGTGGGGAGGGATATAAAGAACATATAGACAAGGACCCCATTGATACAACAAACAATACACTCGGGGGTACTTGAATTGAACCCTGGGGACAATTCAAGATTGGGGATGATGATGAAAAGTGGCTCATCTGCCCCTCTGCAATGGTAGTGGAAGCTTGGAAAATAAAATCCCCAACTACTATCATGGCACCACTATCACTTTCTGTGATGTTGGCTGAAGGAAAAATTCCTAAGAATCCTAAGAAAGCTCATACCCTTCACAGCACTAGAAGGGCCCTAGATGGCAATGTTGTTGCGACAGTCGCCGCCCCTCTAGTAGGAAAAGAGGATTCTAAGGTAGCTGCTAAAGAATATGTGATCATAAAGGTGTCTCTGCAAAAAAGAACTTAGCAGGGGGAACTAGACCTCCTAATTTAAGCGAGTTAGGATATTCGAGCCCGATATGAGAAACAATCTCGTAAGATCCAGGAGTTGAAAGCATCCAATGCCAACCTTTTAGGACTCCTAACAAAATTATTGCACCCCCTCTCCTCCAAAACACCCGAACCTTCAATCCTCGGGACACCACTATGATAGAGTGATGTTGATACTCTAAAAATCATGAAGAAGATGATGTTAGTGGTAGATGAGTGGATCGCCCATCAAGTGGGGTTGGTAAGAAGTTTCTTGCCTGAGTCTCTCCCAGACTTTTTCTGGGTAAATGATTTAGCAAGGCAGATAGAGGCCACCATTCCCTAATGGCAGGGAGAGATCAATAAATATGAAGATTGGAGAGATACCTCATCAGAGATTCTGGATCTCAGGGAAGATGAGTTAATAAATACAAGCATTGTAGGGGATGAATCATATGGGTTCCTCCGGAATCAATACTCCAAACTTGCATTCAAAGTTAAAATTGGAAAGCAACTGGTATGAGTGTTGGAAGAACAATTGAATGGGGTCCGGCCTCCTTTGGATTAGTATGTTCCCCTCATCCAGTAAATTACATTGGTTGATTCTCTCAGCCTCGGGACTTATACTCCCGTTGATTCTATAATTAGTAACTTTAATGAAGTGGTCAAGGCTCAATTCTGACCTGGGGGAAATGTTAGTGGTGCTACCATGGTGGAACTCTCCCAAGTGTTGCTCAAATCCCACAATGCGGCCAAGGTGGTTGTGGAGCTAAAAGATAAGGCTAAAAGTGTCAGCCTCCATTTTGAGCGATATGTGGATCATTGGGATTGCTTGATGGATACAGAGGAAGATAGAATCCTCCAGATTCTGGAGGTGTATGAAAAATTCAAAGGCTATTAAGATATCTTGGACTCTAGGGATCCTTTAGTAGAAGTTTCATACAGTCTCATTCTTTATTCTTTTTAGCATAAGCTCCTGGATCCCAGACCCCAGGTTCCCAATTTTGTATTCTTTATAGTGATGAGTGTTAACAGCTCTCTCGAGCTGACTAGTCACTATCTACAGCATGTTTCTAGGTCTTTGGTTGTCCCTCTTGGCATGACTAGTTACTGTTAATCCATTGGTTCACTGCAGACACCTCCCTGGCCCTGAGGCACCATTCTAGAATTTACTATCTGGAGTACCTCTACTCACCCAAGTCACCAAAGTATAGAAGAACAGTAAAGAGGATGTATGGCCTAGGTCACTTAAGGGAGATCCATCACATCTACAAGTACAATGACAACATTTCCAATGGAAGTTTTTCCTGGGCTCTTTCCTTTCTTCCTTCTCTTCTCCTCTCAAATAATTGTATTATATTTGGAAATTCTGACAACGCATGTAGTACCGACTCTAAATAATGTAATATAATGTAAATTTCTAGTGTAGGGTTAGTCCGTTAGGTAGTTATAACTTTCTATATATACAAACTCAGACACCATTTGAAGAGTTAGAAAATTGATGATTTAGCTGTCCACTAGTAATACAAGCTTTCAATCTTTTAGCAATCTTGTTTTCTCATAAGTTTAGAGTAGATTAATGCTCCCTTGGAGCCGCTAGTGTAACTACTAGTGAAGCTAGATTTAATGTTAATGAAAGAATGAGGAACTCCATTTAGCTCTGAGCTCTTTGTTGTTTCTGATCACGGAGTTAGAAAAACACTTCTCATGTTGTATTCTTTCTTATTTCCTTTGTTCCAGTTCTGTAATAATTCAATAAAATACTTTTCTTTGCTAATGATATATGTGTGATTGAAGGTTGCATGTATATCTAGTATCCATTGTTTATTTTATTTGGAACTTTGTTGGTGTTAAGAGAATATATATCATGGATATAGTTAGAGATCTACACTAACCCTATCATATCTTTTGCTATTTCTTTCCCATATATAAATTATGCTTGCAGGAAACCCATTATCTCCAAAGTTTTAGAGGTTTATGAGTCAAAACAACCTATCACCTCTAAAAAAAAATTAACTTGTCCAACTAGGCTAAGCCCATAATGTTGTGACCCAATAACTAGGTGCTTGGAGGCTAGGAGAGCTAGCTCTCTTGCACGCCTCTTCATGCAAAGTTGGTCGATACTCCGGTATTTGGTGACAACTCATCTACCATTGGCGAGGCCATCACAAAGTCCCGTAAACACATAACATTATGTATTAATTTGCAACCTTTCATGTCTCTATCTACACATCCAAAATAGGCACATCAATCACCTTTATATGAATTCCAATTGAATTCTATGTCATCCAAATACACTTCATCGAATAGCTGGCTAAAATAATTCATTAAACATTACATAGAGAGTGTACCATACATTTTTATTCAATATGTTGGTAAAAACATTAAAAAAAATTATATCAACTTGAGATGACACATTTTATAAATTTCTTATCCTTTTGGTAAAATTATATGACCAAAAATATTCACACAAAGAAATGCAGAAACAGTGCTAATTTGTTTTGTTCTCAAGGAACAGACTTACTAATAAAACAAACTTTTGAACAACGTAACATACTAACCAAAGCACAAAAGTACATGAAAAATTAAATATACAAGTATCAAATCTACCAAAATACACTACTGAAGCATCACACCATATCTATAAATGTGGAGCAACATAGACCAACATAAGATCAACTTTATCACTTAAATTGAAAAATCCATGAAAAAATAATCCACCAAAGGTATGTTGACATCAACGAACAACAATATGCCATTGCCAAAACATTTTGGTTCATCAATGAAAAACATCCAACAATATTCATGTTTGTGAATTTATGACAACATGTTAAAAATGAGTATAAAATTTAGAACTATCAAAACTTCAGCATTAGCTTCAATACTGGCCCTTAAACCCTTATTCATCTCTATACTTTTATTTTCAACTATTCTTCTTCTTCGGTTGCTTCTATTTTTCCCCTTTTTAATATTTTACACCTATAATTCTCCTTATTCTAATATTCTCCCCCTTACTATCAATGAATTTTTTTTATTAAAAATGATACCCAAAAATACAAAACCTTCAAGAAAAAATCTCCTTGTACTTATATTTGAGTTATGGATGGAAGAGTTCCAATGAGTAATGACAAAAAGAAGAATTACAACTGACTATTGTAATGCACAAGAAGGTCTATATAATTAATCAACTTATCTGATACAATAAGTTTTAACTATTCTCTTGTTGTTTCATCTAACAAGAAGGTCAAGTGTTCCATTTTCACTTCAACCATCTCCTTGCATTTTTTAAATTTTCTAACAAGATCATCTCTATGCCGCTATGAAGATATTCATTCTTCTTGCAGTCCACTTATTCTTTTTCTTTGTCCACCATCCTTGTCTTTAAAATTAAATTCTAGTTGTTTTGGTTGTGTTGATTCTATGTATGTATGACATTACATGGTGATTTTATACTTATGATCTAGTGGATAGTTGTGTTATATCTTCTGTTTAGAATAGATTTATGGTTACTTTCATGATGGTTATTTATATGTTATGATATCATTATGATTATGGATTTACTGACAATACTGACACTAGATCTGTATGCACATGGGCCATTTGTATGTTTTATATTTATGTTTGGTGTGTTTGATATGGTATGGGACATAGTTGTAGTTACTTGGTCTTGTAAGATCCACACGATGTATTGATCTCAACTATTTCTTACATTATATTATATGTATGCATATGTTCATCTTTGTGATGATAGGTTTGTAGGTACTAGACATCATCTTCCCTGAATTTACAGGAGGAAGCATGCCGTATCAGAATGTCTCAATAATAAAAGATAAGAGATACTATTCAGGCCCAAATTCCTATACTGAGCCTTAATTTTGTCCTAGGAATGGACAAGAATTTGACTGTCTACCCTATCTGATTCCATAAAGATGATGTGGATCTGTGAGCCTTTCTATATGTGCTTGTTGTTTCTATTTCAGTTGATTTTTCAATTTCGATAGTTATAGTTAGATTTATGTTGCTTTTTCGCTAGTTTTGATTAACTATTTATTATGGTGATTATTAATGTTAATAATTACAAAATAAAAATATTTAAAACATTTATATATTAAATATATGGCTATTTAAGAATTAAATATTAATAAATGCCTATATTTAAGTAATTGATTTAACTATTAAGTCTTAATTTAATCTATGAGATTTAATTAATAATAAATATCAAAATTAGAATTAATTGTGCAAATTAAATTATTGATATTACTTAAGTTGCATTATTAATTTATTTAATTAAAATAATATCATGCAATTACTATGCACTTTATTAATAAATTTTGACTTTAACTTTATTTTATAAAGTTAACTTGTACAAAATTTATTCATGTGAAAAATGAAATATATATGATTTGAAAGCTATTTTAGGCAATTCATTCAGGTTGAAGGAGAATTTTGGTAGTAAAATAAAAAAAAATTTAAGCTTTGGAGCATTTTTATTTCACCTTACTTCGTCATTGTTCCATAACTGTTCTTCATTTTTAAGGTAGGGTTTGAAACCTTTAGAATTCTAGTTTTCAGATCCCTATCTTCTATGTGTCTGAAATACTACAATCCTTTGTATGGAAATTCCTTTTTTGTTAGATTTATTAAATCTGAGAAAGAAGAATTGAAATGAATTTAAGGTTTCATACAATATGTAGTTTTCACATATAGAGTTGTGAGTGTTAGGGTTTGTCTCAAAAATTCCAAGTTGTAAGAAATTATGCATTTTTCTCATATTAGGGTTTGATGTTGATTTTGCTAAAAGGATTTTTTGCATATTTTCATTTCAAAAGAAATAGGAGCCATCGATTCTCTAAAAATCATATTTTATTATGTTCCCCAAATCTAGGGTTTTTAGAAAATGGGGAAAAATAATTGCATGTTTTTATTACTAAAGCAATTATTTTTTAGATCTAGATTTGCATGGAAATATTAAAGGGATACCTTGCAAGCCTTAGTGTTAAAATAATTTAATATTATATCATGTAGATCTACAAATGCATAGTAAAATATAAAATGGGGATAAATGCATGATCTCTCTTTTGTTATGAAAATTAATTAAATCAAAGTTAAAAAAAAAAATAAGTATTTGTAAATGATATATTAATTTGCATGTTATTTAAGAAAGATATATTTATTTGCATGTTATTCAAGAAATATTTATTTATTTCTATGTTCTTTTATTAAAGAAAATTAAAAGAATGATCCTTTTGGGAATTTGCATGTAGCAGTATTCTAATTTTAGACATTATGTTTTTTTTAGAAATTCTATTTTTATAATTGTATTTATAAATTCTATTTTATAAATTTTCTGTTTAAAACTTTTTTTTTGTACGAAAAAAAATTCTTTTTAGATTTCGCATGCTGTGGTATTATTTTTTAAAATAATCTGTTTAGGAAAAAAAAAAAAAGAAGTTATGTGTTCAATTTTTTGACGGAGTAATTTGTTAGCTGAACTATATCTTGAAGTTATTTAAATCGACTTCTATGCTATTTTTTATGGTCTTCTTGGAGAATTAGGATGGCCTTAAGGGATTATGAACCAGAGGTTCAACATGTGTTTTTATGTCAATCTATGTCTATTCCTTTACGTGTATTGTGATGTTTTACAAGTAATTTAATAAGTAAATGTTACTGGTGTATTTTTCTATTTGTTAAATTTTTTTTATTGTCCTTAGGGTTAGTTCTCCAAAGGATTGATTTTTTCCCTTTTTTGTGCATACATGTTTTCTATTGTCATTTTTTGTTAATTGTTTTTGTCTTGATTGCATCACATGACCTGGTTGTTAGTATTGGGCTTAAGTGTATTTGTGATTATCTTTGAGAGTACCTTTATAATGAGATTGGTTAGTTAAGAACCAAATAACTCCTATATGGGAAGGAATCAGACTTAAGATTTATTTGATAATGAGTGATACTATTCTATTGCAAGCTCTAGGGGAGGTTAACTAGGTGCATCTTAGGGGAGTGGCTTGCAATAGGGGTCTTGAGCCCAAAGAGGGGAGTTCTAGAATACCCTATTATAAGTTGCTAATAAGTGATAATTTAATAATTAAACTATGAGATAACATTAAATTTAAGATTAGTTATCATGTTGAGGGTTTAGGGTGTAGAGTGACCACTCCAGAGTAACTCCACTTAATGATTCTTGAGAGTGTGGGGTCTAGAGAGGCTAGTCTAAGGTAACTCAAGTAAATGATCATGTGATGATACTCTCATAGAATGTAGCCTAAGTCTCCTACGTAATTTTTTCTTTTTTCCTTTGGTGGTTGGTATTTGAATTTTGGTATTTTTCTTTGGGTGGTTGGTTTTTCATATTTTTTTGGTATTTTGGTTATTTGTTATATTTTCTTTATTAGGTGTTTTATGTACCCTTGTGTTGAGCGATGATCTCTAGTATGTCTTGATCATTCCTATTTGTATTCTTGAATTTTTTATTTAGTCTTCATTTCTTTATATATACATGTGTGTGTGGCTTGAGGTTAACTCCTCAACACTGTGGGAGTGGATCTTTGGTTCTACAAGATCGGTTGGTAGTAATTATTTTACCATTTGAGATCCAACCTTCTTTTTCATGCTTGAATTATCCTTGTTGTGATTATACCTTCTTATTCTTATGGATAATTGTTCATTATCATGATGTTATATATTGGTTGACATCCATTTTGGAGATGTGATTATAGTATGCATTATTGCATACCCTTTGACTTGTGTAGTTGATGTCAATTTATTATGTATACCCTGGGTATGAGGTATATATGTGATCTCGTTATATAAGATATATATATTATGAATTCAGTTGATGCATCTTTTATGTTAGTTTATTTATTGTTGTTCTTCATAGATTAGCTTACTTAAAGTAACTCCACATCAAAGAAACCTTGAGATCATTATTTTTTTCTATGTTTGAGTTGCAATTATTTGTATTTCATGTTTCTCATTGTATTACCTCTGCATTGTTATCATTATTGTTTGTAAACATTTTACAAATTTTTTTTTTGTAACTTTGTTAATCAAGTGATGAATATGTGATGGACATGATGAAGACCAAGTGATACTGAGTATCATGATTGTATAAATAGTTATATCAGTTGTTTTTTTGTCATTGATTTCAAGAAAATGATTAATTAATTTTTATTATGTTACCAGATCTTAAGAGGAGAAGTTAAATGGTTGAAAAATACATATCGGAAAATGATGAAGTAATGATGATATAGTTGTTTATACTATATATTTGATGTTATCAATCGGTACAATTGATTGATCAAGTCAGAAACTGCAAAGAGTTAAGTTATGACTGAAAAAGTTACTTTACCAAGCCATATAGAGTCAGCTGGTAGAATGATATCTGAGTCAGTCATAGTTATCAAACACCAAGTGAAATTCAAGCACCGAGCACCAAAGATGAGTTAGTTACCAAGTTGCAAACCAATTTTTACCGAGTACATGATATTGGTAATAAATGATGATGAGATCAAATTTAATGCAAGGTGATGATGAGCTGGATGAGGATATGAATTAATTAAATTTTTTTAGAAGATGTAAGAACATGAAAATTCAATTTGAAGATCTAAGACAAAGATCAAGTGATTAAACCAAACTGTGAGACTTCCAAGAAAGTTACAAGTTCTGAGGTAAAAGTGAAATGGTTTACCGAGTTGCAAATTATGAAGAAGATGATCAAACAATACGGTGAAAATGATGGAAAATAAAATTAAGGATATTAAGAGGCAAAATTATGTCTATATAAAGAATGAGAAATTAATAGATAAGTTGTATGCTTCTAGAAAATTGAATAGAGAAGAAGAAGATGAAGAACAATATTTACCAAGTAGAATAGAGAAACAAAGATTGAAAAATCTATAGTCTGAGAAAGAGATCAATAGACTATGAGAATTAGGTGACATTGAAAAGAGTGTTTAGAGACCTCTATCAAGGTCACTTTTAACTGAGTGAAGATCTTAATAGGTCTGAGGTAAATCCACTAATAGGGTCACATTTAGAAAATGTGTTTGTAATCTTTATCGAGATAAGTTCTTAACTCAGTGTACTTTTGAAGGGTACATTTTTTTTACTGTGGGTCACAATTCCCAAATAGGATTTTCCCAAATTGGTTTTCGTTATTAAATGTGGTCTCAACTAAGTAAAATATGGAGTTATTTTATTTAGTATGATGTTTCTAAGTTTGAATGATTGATTTACATGTATGAAATGTATTGTTGTTTAAGTTGTTAAGTTATTTAGTGAACTGATTGCTTATTGTATTAAGTATTACTGAGTGATTCAGAGAATTTTTTTTTAAGTGTTTAAGTTATGATTTGTCTGATTCACGCCCCCCTCCCTTAATGGACCAACAATTGGTATCAGAGCTAAGTTACATAAAGTTGATAAGTTTAAAAGGACTTGAGTTATGTTTTAAAGATTTATAAGATGGAATCACCAAAGATTAATAGGGATCCTTTCTTATCATGGAAAATTAGCATGAGGTTGCATGTGTCTAGAATATGAGAATATGGAATTCACTTTCTTGATAATGAATATGTATCACCGACTACTACATCTTTCACTATCAGTGAGAAAAAAAAGAAACAAGAACACACACAAGTTATGATTGAAATAGCTTCTACACTTACTGACTAGGAATAAGATGAACTTGATCATTGCACTACTTCAAAAAAAATGTTGGATAAGCTTAATTCTACCTATGGTGGATATCAACATGTTTAGAAGGCTAAAGAAGAAAGTTTGAGAGGAAAATTTGACTCTATGAGGATAAAAGAAGGAGATAACATAATACATTATAGTACAAGACTTAAGGAGACTATTAATTCTATCAAAGGACCTTGTGACATCATAACAAAGGATGATGTTACAAGAAAGACATTGAGAACCCTACTACTAATTTATGCTATTCGTGTATCTTCTATACAAGAGCTAAGATGCATTCCCCATATGAATGTTTCACTAGATGGTACTATTGGTAAGTTAACTAAATTTGAGATAAATGATCTTGGAAATATATTTCCCTCTACATATAATATTGAAATTGAATTTAAGTCTACTTTAAGATTGGAAAAGCTAGGTGTAAGGTAGATAATTGATTGTTTATGGACTAAGAGTGTTTTGATACTCTAATCACTTATCACCTTACATTTAATGTTTAGAGTGGAGGGATAAATAAGATATTCCCTTTTATTCTCAAATGCACAAAGGAAGGATCTAAATTAATCAACACAAACAGGATCAATGCATAAATGAATCAATCTATTGGAAATAAGAATAAAGAAGGAGATCCTAGGTTTCCCTCTTAAAAATGTGTTTTGAAATGAATGTAAATGTGTTATAGATTTAGAATGATTAAGGATTTGAATTGAAATGGATAGGAGAAATGCACTAATCTTAAAATATTGTAGATTAAAGAATGTTGTTTTGTGAGGTCTATATTTTGTTTCTAGAAAATTTGAAGTATGATCTGGAAACGGAATGCAGAGACAAACAAAACCCAGAAATATTTTTCCGATCTGACACCATCTTATGAAAATGTTTGACCTTGACCCACTAATCTCACCGTTGACCCAATAATCTCAACCCTGACCTACACAGGTCTGACAGAAAATCTGTTCACTGATCCTGATAGTTTTCTGAAAAGGGTATCCAGATCTGAGTTCAAATCTTCAATCCTAAACTTTTACCTACAAGAAAAAGAGATTTGTTTTTTGGGGGGTAGGGGTTTGCCTTAGTCAAACCATGATTTAGGATTTAACCTTGAAATCAATAAAGTATAGAATGCTAGCAAGTAGTAGAATTTAATCTAACAATGAAGCTATGATATTGAATAAATATGCCAATGTAATTCTATTGTAGAAAAATATGTAAATATGATAGTTGGGACTCAATATAAACCATAAAACTCCATTATTATATTCTTGGAATCCACCTTGAAGAGAATTAATAAGTCTTGAGGATGCACAAATGATCTTGAAGGAAGATTACACCATCATGATGGCTAGATCTAGGTCTTGAATGATAAATCTTGAATGCTTGAACCAAATCCCTTCAAATGGCTTGAAATATTGAATCCTTGATCTTCAATGGAGAAATTGAATGCTTGAGAGGAAGACTTGAACACCTTGAAAGCTTGAAAACATGTAGAGCAATGGATGCTTGAACTTTTTTCTTGATGACCTCTTCTTACTTGGTTCATGGTTAGAGAAAATGAGAGCAGAAAGCTTCCTTTTATATGAAACTAGGGCACAATGTTCTAAGGATTCCAACATAGGAGAATTAAATTATAATTAGACCCGTACCCCTAGAAGAGGACCTATATTAAATATAATTTAGGATTTTCCACTTTGGAACCCAAAACAGCCGACCCAAAAGTGGGAAAAATGAATTTTTGATGACCTTTGGAAGCTGACAAGCTTCCAGATTTGGAAGGGGGACCCAGGTCAAGGTTGAGGTTGACCCTAACCTAGGTCAAGGTTGAGTTAGAACCTGACCTAGGTCAAGGTCGGGGTCAACCTTGACCCAGGGGGTCAAAACCCTTGGAAAAAGTGCCAGGTGGGATAGAAGGTGCCCGGAGAGGCCCAATTAGGGTCCTAAATAGGCACATAAGCAAGAGATGATGCAGAAAGGAGGGGACAGTATGATGGTGGTAAAAAAATCCCATAAGGAGTGCTAAATTTTCTTAACATGGAAGTGCTTCCATTTTAAAATGATACACTAGGGAATCTATAGCCAGAGATGGATATTTGAGTAGTGCTAGTGAGAAATTTTATAGTTGCAACAAAGGTCTTGAAGAATTGTTTACATAATGTGATGAGAATGAAAGAGAATTTGAATATTTTTTGGCAAGAAGGATACAAGAGGAAAAAGCATTAATATTTCATACCATGATCCATGCTTGCATCTAAGTTATCCCAAAAACTTAGATACCATCTCTGTTATAATTCTTTGTCACTACTCTGTAAGAAGTCTTTAACAAAACAATTATAACTCATACAATCAGTAATATCAAATCCAGAAACCTTAGATATAAGGTTTAAATTATTCCCTCTACACAACTACATGCTTGAATATGCTCAAATATCATACACCCTCCATACACAACTATCAATATGGCCTCTACCTGTGATAACTAGTCTTTCTGAAACTTCTAATGCATCAAACTGAAACATATGTTGACATCAATGACAAACATGAATGTCAATAACTCAAACAAAAATAACTCCAATAATCTCTCCCTTTGGAATTGATGAAAACATATGTGAAAATTCATCAACCAAAAATTAGCTTTCTTAATACAATCTTCTCAATATCCACTTCACAGCTCTCCCTAAGTGAGTAGGGATTTTTCACTTATATCACTCCCCATTTGACATTAATGTAGAAGGGTTTCATAGATATCATCCTTTAATACACACCCCACATCTTCATGGTGTATATTTTTTAAATCTTCATACTTGCAACAAAATAGGTGCTTGATCACCCAAATATGTTATGTTGTGTTCCTGTGATCACTCTCCCCTAAGGAGTAGATCCAAGCATAAAGTCTAGAAAATAATATTACTCTAATAACTACTGGATTGATGCATTCCTACATCATTTAATTATCACAAGGAGGGTTTCTCACCCAACGCATACCTCTGAGATACTCAAAGGCATATTTTGGTAAAGGTTTAGTGAATATAACTACTATTTGTTCCTTTATATTGATGTACTCCAATCTGACTTTGTTTTTTGCATCCTCGTCTCTCAAAAAGTGATACTTGATTGAAATATTTTTATTATTTGAATGCATAAAAAATTATTCTACATGTTCATTATGCTTGTATTATCATAATGTATAACTACTAGCTCTTCAAAGGTTATCCCAATATCCTTTAGCATCTATTCCATCCAAACAATCTTTGTGTGATTTATAGTAGAAGCTTCATATTCTGGTTCAATAGTAGATTGAGTTATACAATCCTACATATTCATTAACCCTAAAACTAACCTATTTCCAATGAAAAATTCTCCACCATTGGTGCTTTTTTTCATCAATACTTCTTGCCCAATCAATATCAGCATAAGCGTGTAATGTATAATCATCATACTTTTCATACCATAAACCATATTCCAGTGTCCCACTCAAACATCAGAATATCATTTTAACTATAGCAGGGTGAGTCTCCTTAGGTTAAGCTTGAAACCTCACAAAAATTCCAACTGCACTAGCTATGTCTTGTCTAGTGTGAGTTAAATACTGCAAACCTCTAGATCATGGACCTATATTTTGTATATAAAAGACTTTGCAATTTATCACCACTAGTAAGCTTGCATTTAGTAACCATGAGTTTTCCAACATGCTTAAAATCTTCCACCCCAAACTTCTTTATAAATGCCTTAAGATACTTGGTTTGGGAAATAAAAATACCTAGCTCATTTTGAGTAATTTGCAAACCAAGGAAGAAATTTGTTTCACCAATCATAAACATTTCAAATTGAATTTTCATTTCTTCAAAAAAATTCTTGCTCATTTTATCATTGCCTCCAAAAATAAGGTCATCCACAAATACTTCAATAATCAAGATTCCATCTTCACTAGTTCTCAAGTATAAGTTACTATCTGCGCTACCTTTTCTTAAACCAAGATGCAATAAATACTTTTCTAGCTGAGCATACCATGCTCTAGGTGCCTTTTTAGTCTATACAATGTCTTCTTTAACCTACAAACCATATATCTATGATTTTTCAAAGGAAAGCCATCAAGTTGCTCAATGTAGACTTCTTCTTCTTGATCACCATTCAGAAATGCAAACTTCACATCAATCTGATATACTCTTTATGTGTTGCATAAGAAAGGAGCAATAGCACTACCTCTAACCTATCACTAGGGGAGAATCTTTCTTCAAAATCAGTATCTTCCTATTGGAAGTATCCTTTTCAAACCAATCTAGCCTTATTCCTTACAACCATGCCTTCTTCATTCATTTTATTTCTGAAAACCCATTTAGTTCCTATTACATTTTTATCCTTAGGTCTAGGAACCAATTCCCAAGTGTGTTTTTTCTCTATCTGATCTATTTCTTCCTACATTTCCTTAACCCAAGATTCATCTTTACATTCCTCATCAGTAGTCTTACATTCTACTTGTGAAATCAGACAAAGTTCATTCTGTACCATAGATTTTTTCATCATGCCCTTATTAGTATTACCAATAATATGATTTTTAAGATGATTTCTCTGAACATACCTTGGTGTCTTTATATTCTTAGTAGGTTCATTCAAGCATATCTCATTTCCATTGTCAATCTCAGAATTTTGATTTTCCTCTTATCTAGCAATAATCTCTCTATTCTCCAAAATCTGATCACAGTCATATGTTCTTTCTTGAACCTAAAACCTCTCATTAATATTCACATTAGCACTTTCAACTATTTTCCCCAGTCTCAAATTGAAACATCTGTAACCATTACTTCTTGTAGAATATCCAAGTAAATTTCCTTCATCACTTCTAGGATCAAAGTTTCCTATCTGATCATCCCTTTTGATTTAACACTCACTACCAAATATTCTAAAGTATTTCACAGTGGGAGTATGAACCAACCAAAGTTCATAGGGTTTTTTATTCATACCTTTTTTAATCTATTCTTTGTTCAAAGTGTAGACTTTAATACTGATGACTGCTCTTCAATGCATATGTAAGAAATTTCCCTTAAGCAAACTGGTCCTGGAAGCATCTAATATAGTCTTGTTTCTTCACTCTATAATCCTATTCTAGAGTGGTTTCCTAGGAGTAGATGTCTATCTGTATATCCCATGCTCTTTTCAATAAGCATTGAACACATCCGATGTAAATTCTCCTCCTCTGTCTAACATCAAACACTTTATCTTGAAAATAGATTCATTGTCAACTTTTCCTTTGAAAATATTGAACTTATCAAATGCAACCCACATCATCCTAGAATAGTCATCAACAAAGAGTATAAAGTACCTTTTACCATAGTAAGATCATTTTATTTTACGAATACAAAGATCTATATGTACCAGATCCAACTTCTCTTTCGCTGAAAAAGATTTTCTATTAAAGCTTCTCTTAGTTTGTTATCCCATTACACACTCTCTACACATAGTGTCAGTAGGATTCACTATGTTTGGGAAATATCTGAGTGCATTAATGTTACTATCCTTTACAATGTTATCAAAATTAATGTGACAAAACCTTCTATGCCATAACCAGCTATCATCTACCTTCACAACAAAACAAGTTTCCTCTGTATTATTCAGCTCAAAGACATTACCTCTTGATTTAGTACCTGATGTTATCAAGTTTCCAAACTGATCTCTAAAAGTAAATTTTCAATCCATTAACTGTAAGTAATATCCCTTGTCTATAAGTTTTCAAACACTCAATAATTTTTTCTTAAGTCCATCAACAAGTAATACATCATCAGTGTTAGTTTTACCATCAAGAGAGATGGAACCTAGTCCAATGATCAAATTAGCAGTGTTATCACAAAATTTGACTACACCACCATCATATCATCTTAGTTTAAAAAGTGTCTTAGTTTAAATTATCAATATTTAAACTCTATTCTTTTTATCTCTATTTTTACAAAATTGATCAAAGGGTATGATCTATTATAGTTCAATTTTTCATACATTTAAATATTTAGCAGTTAAAAAAAAATTCTAGATATTTCATAGTTGACATGTAATTCTTTTCATAGATCCATGATTCATTTTCAATTTTCTTTCAAATGTGTTTTATTTGAGAAGTTTCGTTGTGTATTTTTATGTCACTATTAAATTCAATGTTGTAATTTCCAACTTCACGTGAATTTTACAGTAAGTCATTTTATGAAAATCAACATTAGGTCATTTTTCCTCTGGTCAACTATGACAAGGGTATATAAGTAATCTTGACCTTTCCAATAATGAAAGGTGGTGATCAATTTTATGGTTGTCCAAGGGCTCTTAGGGAGAGCCTACTATTGATTTAAATATTAGCTTGGCTTCTCTAAGAGAGAAAATGCCTACAACATAATAATAAAATAAAGACATTTAACATCATTAACAATGCTAGAAGCAATCTCATTCGATACTCGAATAATTATCGCTCTTATAAAATATAAGAGTGGAAAAGATTTGACCTCATGGGAACCCTACAAGTGATCTCTATCGATGATTTTATATGATTGGGGTAGCAATAGTGTACTTGAGGTAGGTTGACCTCAGGTACAAGAGTCCATGGATTCCTCATCATTGGTAATATTCTGGGATTTGTTTTTATCGCAAGCACCATTAATACATCACTTTCTCGATTTACTAAAAATACAGTGATGTACACAGTATAGACTCATAGATCGAATCTCCTTCCAAGAGACGATGTTAATGTCGATGACTATAAAAATAATGAATGTAAAAATTCTACCACTTATTGGTTAGGGAGGAGCCAAATGGCCCTCTGACTAAAACATGTCTACAAAAATAATTTTACCTGAATAGATGCATATTTATAGTCAAAATTCATTTAAATGAACTTTCAAACATAATGGTGATGACTAGGTAGCTTCAATCGTAACCCAACAATAGCTTCAATCCAAAATAACCATGCTTAAAAAAATATGAATATAAAAATTTAGTGTTGTACCATCCTCAAAACAATAATGAATATAAAAATTCTACAACTTATTGGTTAGGGAGGAGCAAAATAACCCTCTGACAAAAAATATGTCTACAAAAATAACTTTACCTGAATATAGGCATATTTGTAGTCAAAATTCATTGAAATCAACTCTTGAACATAATGGTGATGACTAGGGAGCCTCAATATAAACCCAAAAATAGCTTTAATAAAAAATAACCACTCTTAAGAAGGATTTTTCCAACCTTGAGAGCTTAGATATAGTGCCAGAATTTTATTTGACTCTATAATAGCCCTAGGATCAATGAAAGACCAAGATATCTTTAATAAAAGAATGAAAAGAAAATTGCATCACAATAAAATAATAATGATATTTCTCAATAAAATATAAATGTACATAATTAACCTTCATTATAAAGGCAGGGTAAATATGGAGGATTAGAAAAGATACCAACAAGTGTTTTAATCCTATGCAATGCACAACCTATCAAACAAATAAGGTGGAAAAGTGATAGTGTGATAAGAACACTAAAGGTGGAATATCTACTTGAGGTGGATAGGTGATAACTTGATAAAAGCACTAAAAGTGCAGAATCTCCTAAAGTGTTAAATTCATAACTAAGTAAACTTAAGTGATATGTGTAATAAGGTAAAATACCTTAATTACACTGATAATTTTTCAAAGCCACCCAAGCAAAAAACTTATTTTAGGTGAACATATTTTTTACCAGCATAAACCATGCGGGTTATTCACACATGATTGGGTGCTTTGAACAATGAGAATTACAATATTTATACTTCGAAATGTATTTATAAAAATAACTAGTTATTTAAATTGAGAGGCACAATTTTATTTATTAGTTTGTAACTTCATGAAATTAGTAGATAGAGAACAAACTCGTGATAATTAGTTATTTTCTATAAAGCAATATATTTCATGTAATCCATAATGTGGATATAATATGAGGTTTCAGCTACTTAGTGTTCTATTTTTCTTCATACTTATAAATATAAACTAGAGAATCCCAAGTTCGTATGCAATTAAATAAAACCTCAATCAAAATACGGA
The DNA here is from genome assembly GCA_018584345.1 of Thuja plicata. Classification (NCBI taxonomy): domain Eukaryota; kingdom Viridiplantae; phylum Streptophyta; class Pinopsida; order Cupressales; family Cupressaceae; genus Thuja; species Thuja plicata. The sequence continues at coordinate 2,721,761 of MU224596.1, forward strand.
TCACCTTTTGTAATAGTGGGAAATAGGGTTCACTAAGATGCATAAAAAAACTGTAAATTGCATGCCTATCTCCCATTTAAATTGGAAGTATGATGGTCCATTAGACCCCAAGAAGGCCAAAGAACTAGATGAATGTGCTGGCCTTTTACTATAAATGGAACCTACTATTAGATTCTAGATGGAAAAATATAAGATATAGGGAAAAATGAAGAGAATTGAGGGTTTCTATGTTTATAAGTAGACTGAAAAAAAAACTAATAGATTATGATCCAAAGGATCTGGAATGAATAGAATGCAACTAATTAATAATCTAAACCCTAGATAGAAATAAGAGGAATAGGTAACCCTAATTGACCTATTCCTAGTAATAGTTTACCTAGCTTGACTAAGTCTTGCTAATTTTATCCAAAATAGCTTGTACACTACATATTTTTATTTTATCTTTCAATACCTCTTCCCAAACATCTATCACCTATCTTTATATATCTGTAAAAAGGGCTTTAGCTAAATCAACCCCTAGTTTAAGAATTACCCTTGAAATGGATATAATTGGAAATTTAATTGAATGTATGTTTAAGAATAGTACAGATTAGATATAAACTATAAATTTTTTATACCTCCATAAACCTTCTTCATCACATGAAGATGCTTGAAGTTGTGGTGCAGGAGCACCCTTAAGGTCTACTAGAAGATCTGAACTATTTTGGCTTATAGGTTGGCTTATCCAACCATCCATGAATAAGGGCTAAGTATAAATTCCCTAGTGTGTGTTTTAGGTGTGGTTCAGGTTTGGAAAGATTAGGGTTGTCTGGTTTGAGTCTAGTTGATTCTAGGAGTCTAAGGCCTAGAAGTAAACTCAAAAGTCAAAGAGTTGACCAAAATCCCAAATTGGGAAGATTTTTAATGTTTTGTTATTTTCTAACCATTTGAGGTCAATTGGTAAAGTCTAGAACCAATTAGGACACTCAAGTTGTGAAAATGGCAATTTTGACAAAAGTTGTCAAAGTTGTCATGACAACTTTTAAAGTTTTCATGACAACATTTCCTAGATTTTAGGAATCGGCCATTAAAGTGCCCAAAACCTTAACAAATGGTCCAAAAAAATAGGATAGGATTATATAAGGTGAATCCAACTCTAATTTTTTAGTTAGTTCTCATATTGTATGGACTGATTGCAAGGAAGAACCAATTTACAGTGTAAATTTGTGACAGAGCCATCATCCATCACTTTATTGGATTGAATAGACTGAATGAATGATTGGATAGTGTTTGAAATGTATTTTACTATATTTTTTCATGGTGTTAGTTTTTTATTTTGTACATTCTGATTAAGCTTTGTCAAATTATTTGTATTTTGCAAGTTCAGTGGCCAGTTTTGGTCGAGTTATGTAAATAATGGGTTTCTTTGGAGTTCATGTGGCTAAAAATCCATGAGAACTTGAAATCCACTAGGACCTTGTATATACTATGTAGATATTGATTTTGGAGTGTGTGAGTGCCGGGAAGTCCCAAGAACATTCAGGCCCTAGGCGAGTGGTGAGTATTCTGGCTAGGGTAACTGAACAAGACAGTGATAATGAAGATTGCAAATTGATTGGTATGAGGCAATCAAGTTTAAAGAAGTGAGGAGATATGTGGTGTATAACTTCTAGTGGAGGGAGAAGTTTAGAGGAGTCCAACTTATCAAATAAAGAAGATCAAGTTACCAAACCGGTCTACATGTCTCCAAAACTCTTATTTTTAGGGGTTTGGTAGAGATCTATTGGATGGACACCATTAGGAATTGAGACCTCGTAAATCTTCAAGGGGAGGAAAAACCAAAAAGAATATCCAATTTTTTTGGGGGGTTGTTAAGGGTTTGTGGAAGAAAGAACACATTTTTCAGTGTTTTGGAGGGCTAATAGGCCTAAAAAGGATACAAGACCAAAGAGTTGGATTTGTGGGTCTCGATTGGAAAATGGTTGAAGGGTCTAGAAAATTGGATCCATAGGAGTGTAATTTGACCTAAGGGGAGTAGGAAAGCCCAACCTTATGAATTTTAAACCATTGGGGTGAAAGGAGGCTTGTGAAGCCATTCTTTTAAGAAAGCTAAGAGGAGAGTAAGGAGTTGAGTTTGAAGTTGATGAGAAGTTCCTAGTGATTTAGAGGATTAGGAAAGAATCCTCTAAGTTAGGGTAGAGAGAGAGAGACCCCAATGAAGACCTAGTGAAGGTCTTGGAGAGAGCTAGAGGCTCTAGGAGAGGAAAATCCTAATCAAACTGGTATCAGAGCCATTTAAAGGCTTGGGTGATTGAATTGGTGTATGTCAAATTGGAGTGAGTCCATAGGTGAGTCTAGGATGGTGACCAATGCAGAGTTGGCAAAAGATTTTTTAGAGAAAAAAATCAGGAATAGGCTTATTAAAGAGGAAATGGAGGAAATGAAGATCAAAATGGTAGAGGTTACAGAGGTAGCCAGCAAACTAAGGGAAGAAGTACATGGAGGGTTAGATAAAAGGTAAATCTCCAGTAGAAGAGGAAGTAGACCCAGAGCCTGATCCTCTTCTACTTGAGGAACCATTCCTCAAAGCACTCAAAGAACTAAGTGGGAAGGCTCTAGAAGGAATACCATTGTTCTCTAGTAAGATGGATATAGATTTGGTTATGGAATGACTTGAAGGGATGGAGAATCACATCAAGTGTGATGGGATTACAGAAGCCCAAAAGGTGAAGATAACCAAGTCAAGGCTAAGAGGGCAAGCACTTACATGGTGGAAGTTCTTAAAGGAAGAAAGGGAGAAAGAGGGAAAGAAGCGCAAAACAAATTGGAAGACAATGATGGAAAAAGTGAAGGAGTTTTATCTTCCATAGGATTATGATATCCAACTACATTAGAAGAGGCAAAAATCTTAGGAAAAAAGACCTATATGTGGAAGCCTATACTGAAGAATTTCAAAAACTTTGTCTTAGATCAAGAATCCAAGAGATAGAGAGCATTAAAGTTGCAAGATACCTTAATGGATTAAGGTGAAACATCCAAGAAGAGCTTAGTCTCTTCACCCTGACTTCCATTCGTAGTTGTTTTCAAATGGCTTTGAAGGTGGAAGAAAAACTAAAGAAAAGACAAGATTCTAGCTCCAAAAGTAGAGGAAGGGGTAAAGCTAGTAGAGGTGGCCATAGAGGAGGCTCAAGTGGTAGAGGCAATGAAAGTAGGGGTCAAGGTGACTCTAGATATGCAGATCAAGGACATGAGTCAAACAATAGAGGTGGATTCAGTAGTAGAGGAAGGGGTTCATATAGTAGTGGTAGAGGAGGAACAGGAGGTTTTGGAAGGGGATCTCATTTCTCTTCCATGAAATGTTACAACTGTGGACAATTGGTGAAACCTACATATAAGTGTCTAGATAATCCAACATCCTCACAAGGAGAAAAGAGGATCAACTATGTCCAAGAGGGGGACAACACCAAGCATTCAGAGGTCAGTTTGCATTCAGATAAAGGTGAAAGTTTGATGCTTAGGAGAATACTAATTAAAGAACCCACTAAGGATGGACAAAAGAAAAGTAGGGATCTTTTTAGGGTCAAGTGAAAGATAATGGGAAAAGTATATAAGGTTATCATAGATTCAAGATCTATAGACAATGTAATATCAAGAGAGGCAGTAGAGAAACTAAAGCTCACTAAAACTCCACATGAATGCCCTTACAAAGTCACATGGTTGAATAAGGGCCAGAACATCTTAGTCAATGAACAAGTGTGGGTGGAATTTTCTATTGGGAAGTATCATGATAAGATACTATGTGATTTTTTTCCAATGGATGCTTTCCATCTGTTGCTTGGTAGAGCATGGCAGTATGACAGGGATGTAGTCCATAATGGGAAGGATAACAAGTATGCTTTCAAGAAAGATGGGGTCACCTACAAGATACAGTCCAGCTTAGAGGAGGAGACAATGGAGAAGAAAGAATCCAGTGCCATGTTATTGAGTGGGAAAGAATTTCTAAAGGATCTGAAGGAAGAAGAAGTTGGCTATGCAATCTTGTTAAAGACAAAGGAGGAGGAGTATCATCAGAAGGAACCTATACCACAGGAGTTAAGAAAGATGATAGACCAGTTCAAGGATATAATTTTTGAGGGTACATCAGCCACACTTCCACCCAAGAGGGAGATAAGTTATCAAATTGACTTCATACTAGGAGCATCTTTGCCAAACAAGGCTCCATACAAGATGACACAAGAAGAAAAAAAGGAGATAGCTAGACAAGTCCAAGAGCTTTTGGACCAAGGGTTGATAAGGAAGAGTATTAGCCCATGTTTTGTCCCAGTGGTTTTGGCTCCTAGGAAAGGAGGTAAGTGGATAATGTGTACTGATTCTAGGGAAATAAATAGGATAACTATCAGGTATAGATTTCCAATTCCTAGAATAGAAGACTTGATGGATTGTTTGGGGGGTGCTAAGTACTTCTCTAAAATTGATTTGAAGAGTGGGTACTATCAAATTAGGATGAAAGAGGGTGATCAATGGAAGTCTACATTTAATATTATAGAGGGGTTGTATGAATGGTTAGTGATGCCCTTTGGGCTTACCAATGCACCAAGCACCTTTATGAGGGTGGTGAATGAAGCATTGAAGGACTATATAGGAGTCTTTGTAGTTGTCTATTTAGATGAAATCCTCATATTCATCTAAGATAAAGCAGAACTATATGAGACACTTGGAGTTAGTGTTGAAGAAGTTACAAGAAGAGAAACTCACCATAAACCTTGAGAAGAGTGAGTCCATGAAGGAAGAGCTAGTCTACCTTGGCTTTGTGGTTTCCAAGGGTGACTTGAAGATGGAGAAGGAGAAAGTAGAGGCCATATTGAATTGGCCTACTCCTAAGATAGGGAAAAAAGTTAGAAGCTTCCATGGGTTAGCCCAATTCTATAGGAATTTCATTAGGAGATTCAGTGAGATTTGTGCTCCAGTCCTAGAGACTATAAAAGGAGGGTTGAAAACAAAACTTGTGTGGACAAAGGAAGCTAATGATGGATTTTAGAGATTAAAGAAAGAAGTGGCTACTCAACCTATATTTCTATTTAGAAGCTTTGAAAAAACATTCATTGTGGAGTTTGATGCAATTAGCATTGCAGTGGGAGCTATCTTAAGTCAGGAAGGCAGGCCTGTGGCCTTTTTCAGTGAAAGACTAAATGAGGCTAAGTCTAGGTACTCTTCCTATGACTTGGAGCTATATTCTCTTGTGCAAGACTTAAAGAAGTGGAGGCATTATCTTTTTCCAAAAGAGTTTGTTGTCTTCATAGACAATCAACTAGTGAGTTACATAAACACTCATGACAAGCTCAGTTTGAGACACATAAAGTGGATGGAATTCCTACAATCTTACACCTTTACTATCAAACATAAGAAGGGAGTGCAAAACATAGTTGCAAATGCCCTTAGTATAAGAATACTTACCATCAAAGAGATTCAGTTGCAAAGTATAGGGGTTGAAGGTTTTAAGGACCTATATGAGGGAGATTTAGATTTCTTAGAGATATATAAGGTGTGTCAAAATATTGAGAATCAATTTCATAGTGAGTTTTCAAAGTATACATTGTAGAATGGGTTTCTATTCAAAGGCAAGCAACTATGTGTTCCAAGAGGTTCAATGAGGGAGAACCTTACACAAGAGAAGCATAATGGAAGCCTAAGTGGACACTTTGGATTGAATAAGACAATGGACTTAGTAGAGAGATTCTATTGGTGGCCAAGGATGCACAAGGAAGTAAGAAGGTATGTGGAGCAGTGTGGCATATGTCAAAAAGCTAAAGGCACTTCATCTAATGCAGGACTTTACCAGCCATTATCCATCCCAAGTAGACCTTCAGAGTGCATAAGTATGGACTTCATAGTGAGGTTACCTAGAACTCCAATTGGTTTAGACAGTGTATTTGTAGTAGTAGATAGGTTTAGTAAAATGAGCCACTTCATACCATGTAAAAAAACACATGATGCTAGCCATATTGCCTACTTGTTCTTCAAACAAGTGGTAAGGATTCATGGCCTACCAATGAGCATTGTTGCAAATAGGGATGTAAAGTTCATGGGTCCCTTTTGGAAGACCCTATGGAAGAGGTTAGGAAAAAACTTGTCTCATGGATTTGCCTATCATCCTCAAATGGATGGGCAGAATGAACTAGTCAATAGGGTACTTGGGAACTTGCTTAGGTGTCTGACCAAGGAGTGTGGAAAAGGTTGGGAGCAAGGTATTCTACAGGTTGAATTTGCCTACAATGATAGTACCAATAGAGTTACAGGGAAAAGCCCATTTGAGATAGTGTATGGGGCACATCCAAGGGGTGTGATGGAACTCAGAGACCTCAAAGGATATGATGGAATCAGTGGGCATGCTGATAAAATTGCACAATCAATGAAGGAGGTTCATGAGCAAGTGCAAAAGACCTTGCTAGAGGCAAATCAAAAGTTTAAGGCAGAGAAAGATGAGGGTAGAAGAGAATTGCAGTTTGAGTTGGGTGAACTAGTCACGGTGTTCCTAAATAAGGAAATAATACAAAAAGGGATACCCAGCAAGCTACAGATGAAACAAATTTGACCTTGTACGATATTGGAGAATTATGGACCTAATGCATACAAGGTAAAATTGCCCAAGGAGATGTCAATTTCTCCAATCTACAATGTGAAAGATTTGATCAAGTATAAGGGACCATATATAGATGAGATGTAGTATAGAACATAGATCATTAAGGACATGGGAGAGTTCAAGACTCTGGAACAGAAAAAACTACAAGTTGAGAATATTTTTAGATTCAAGGGTGAAAAAGAAAACAAGACATAAGATCTACATGTAGCATCTAGTGAAGTGGAAGAAACAACCAGAGTTAGAAGCCACTTAAATAGTTGAAAGTGACTTTAAGAAACATGGAATCAGTGATGAATTCTTGTCACCTAAAGTTCCTTAACTTGCCTTTTGCAGGGGGGACTATGGTGCATGAGCACCCTTAAGGTCTACTAGAAGATTTGAACTATTTTGTCTTGTAGGTTGGTTTAGCCAACTATCCATGAATTAGGGCTAAGTATAAAGTCCCTAGTGTGTGTTTGAGGTATGGTTTAGGTTTGGAAAGATTAGGGTTGTGTGGTTTGAGTCTAGTTTATTATAGGAGTCTAAGGCCTAGAAGTCAACTCAAAAGTCAAAGAGTTGACCAAAATCCCAAATTGGGAAGATTTTTAATTTTTTGTTATTTTCTAACCATTTGAGGTCAATTGGTAATATTTAGAACCAATTAGGACACTCAAGTTGTGAAAATGGCAATTTTGACAAAAGTTGTCAAAGTTATCATGACAACTTTTAAAGTTGTCATGACAACATTTCCTAGATTTTACGAGTCAGCCATTAAAGTTCCAAAAACTTGACCAAATGGTCCAAACAAATGGGATAGGAGTATATAAGGTGAATCCAACCCTAACTTTTTAGTTAGTTCTCATATTGTATGGACTGATTGCAAGGAAGAACCAATTTACAGTGTAACTTTATGACAGAGCCATCATCCATCACTTTATTGGATTGAATGAATTATTGGATAGTTTTTTCAATGTATTTTAAAAGATTTGTGTGGTGTTACTTTTTTATTTTGTACATTCATGTTAAGCTTTGTCAAATTATTTGTATTTTGCAAGTTCACTGGCCAATTTTGGTCCAGTTATGTAAAAAATGGGTTTCTTTGGAGTTCCCGTGGCTAAAACTACATGAGCACTTGGAATATACTAGGACCTTGTATGTACTATGTAGATATGGATTTTGGAGTGTGTGGGTGCAGGGAAGGCTCGAGAACATTCAGGCCGTAGGCGAGTTGTGAGCATTCTGGCTAGGGTAACTGAACAAGACAGTGGCAATGAACATTGCAGATTGATTGGTATGAGCCAATAAAGTTTGAAGAAATGAGGAGGCATGTGGTGTATACCTTCTAGTGGAGGGAAAAGTTCATAGGATTCCAACTAATCAAAGAAAGAAGATCAAGTTACCAAACCGGTCTACATGTCTCCAAAACCCTTATTTTTAGGGGTTTGGTAGAAATCTACTGTACGGACACCATTAGGATTTGAGACCTAGTAAATATTCAAGGGAATGAAAAAAACACAAATAATATCCAATTTTTTGCAGGGTTTTTAAGGGTTTGTGGAAGCAAGAACACATTTTTCAGTCTTTTGGATTTGTGGGTCTCGATTGGAAAATGGTTGAAGGGTCTAGCAAATTGGATCCATAGGAGTGAAATTTGACCTAAGGGGATTAGGAAAGTCCAACCTTAGGAATTTTACACCATTGGGCTGAAAGGAGGATTTTGAAGCCATTCTTGCAAGAAAGCTAAGAGGAGAGTAAGGAGTTGAGTTTGAAGTTGATGGGAAGTTCCTAGTGAGTTAGAGGATTAGGAAAGAATTCTCTAAGTTAGGAGGGGGAGAGAGAGAGAGAGAGAGAGAGAGAGAGAGAGAGAGAGAGAGAGAGAGAGATATCCTCATCAAGTTTAATTGATGTTGACTTTAGGATAATAAGATCGTGGATGGCTTCACAAGATTCTTAGATCTGAAAATTGTCCTACTCTTCATTTTCTTGATAATTTACCTCTTGCCTTAGTACATGAAAATAGGAAATTGTAGTTGAGAGATTTATTTGGAATTAAGTGATGGAAAAATTAAGGAGGGTAGCTTTCTTTCATACCTCCCAAAATAGTTCTATGTATCTAACTTGATGGAATTTTACGGGGGATTAAATTCTCCAGTAAAAAAATTTAATTATTACATCATTAAAATGTTTGTCCAATCCTTTGGGTATAGGATGCTCTAAATAACGTATTCTTTTGAATGGGATTCTCTAAGAACTTCAGTATAATCAATGTACTTTTAAATTCAAAATTGAGGTCCAATTCATATAAAGGAAGCCAAAATTACATACAAAATCATTCTAGATAAATCATATTGGGCATAGAAGGCTAGGAACATTAGAATAAGTCCCAATTCAGCAAGAAGCCACATAGGGATACAATTTACGAAAATACAACTTTTACAAAAGTGATTATGTAGAACATTCCCATGCCCCATAAATAACACCAATAACAAATAATACGATAGTTTAGGTCAATAAAATGAACAATGCTAGCTAATATTAAAAAGAAATGACATAATGTTAATGTTATTTATGTAACATTGTAAATTGTGTTTTCCAATTTTTTTGTATATTTTCATATCGTTAAAGAAATTTACTAAAGAAAAAAATTTGATACGAAAGAAAAATGTTAATTAAGGTATATATTTTGTATATTGAAATCTTTTCATGCAAATATCTACAATATCAATTTTGATTGTAGCATTGTAAATTATACACCTTTTATTAGGGTGTGCAATTTCAAAATCTCCTAGCACTTATTTTAGTATAAAGAATTACTCTATGCACTATAAGACTTTTATTAATTTAAATTAGTACTTAAATCAATGTTATGAATCATATTTTAGTTAAATCTCTTTAAAATCCTACATGTGCCCATTATTATAGGCGTGCCTTGAAATATTTCATCCCCTCATAAATTTGTTTACCACTTAGAACATATTTTTAACATAAGTGACCACTTCTAATGAACCATTTCATCATAATAAAATTATATATTAAACTCAACCTCTTCTCAAAATTCTAAACCTTAGGTTTAAATTTAAACAATGTAATGGTTAGGTTAGTTGAGCGGGGATTATAATCCCATGTTGGCCAACTCCATGTTTTACTAGAGGTTATAAAAGAAAGCTTCTCTCTTTCATTTTGGTATTACATTAAATATATCAATAATCACTCATCTACTTATCATCTCAATATTTAAAGAGAAGATATTATTCAAGGAGTATCAAGCTACTTCAATCCATCTTTACGCATTATTTTGTGATTTCATCGTGTCTTAATTATATTATTGTATCAACATATGGATAATTTATCCCAATAGAATTGCATCATCAATTAAATGTATATTTGTTTCAATTCAATAACTTCACTTCAAGTATTTCAATTTAAATTTAGAATAATATTATAGGGTTGAGTCCCAACCCAAGGTTTAACTAAGGCAAGCACTTTTACAACCCTCGAAAGTCATTTTCTCCATCTTTTGTGCAAATTTAAGGTTAGTTATAGGATTTTGGAAGTGAGTCAAAATAACACACTATCATGGGTCTAGTATTTCAATTTCATCATAAAGTCACAAGACCATTTGACTTTAGGTGCCTTTGTAGTAAGACCACGGTGCCAAGGTCCACCAAGAATTTCTTAAAATTTGGCTGGGAGTAGATACAAACCTCTAAGAACTCAAATTCAATTCCTTTTATGAAAAAATCACTTAGAACTTCTAGAAAAATAAAGACAACACAAATCATCTTAACTTGGCTCAATCATAGGTGTATTCCATAATTATCCTTTTAATTATTCTTTACTATCTATAGCTTAATCAATATATTTTATTTATACTTAGATATTAATCACCTTATTTCTCAAATAATTCAATCAATCACTTATAATAAATGGAGGAATATAATCCCTAAGAGTGTTATATTAATTTTCTCTCTTGATAAATGTACTAGTTAACAATACTTATCTCTTTATGGCTTTGTATTATAAATGTAATCCATGTAAAAATAGGCATGGTTTTCTAGCTTTCATGCTTGAGGTAGTGAACCTTATTTTATACCTTACATTTTGGTTAACCTAACGCATCTTTCATTTTCTTAACTTTGAGTTAGATGTCTAGATTTGATGTTTATGCATTACATTAACAAATATTTACATCATATCATATTGATTACATTTAGAGACATAATTTATGCATTGTGCTTCATTGTATTATTTATTTCATTGTCTAAAGTAAAAATATATTTTCTAGTTTCAAAATATGTTGGGGCATTTCCTATAACCCTATTCCATTCTAGCGATTTTGAGATAGAACATCATCCTTTTCAATCAACTTGTATTTTAATTATGCCCTTCCTAATAGCACTAAAAATAATAAATTTTATGGATGTGATGTTTCTTTGGCCTCCCTTATATCACCAAACACTTCTCCCAAATATATTTTCTCTAATGAGCACATGTTGGTGCAAGAATTTTTTTGTAACACTTCTCTCAATGATGTCTCTCTTTAGTAGGAAGCATTGAAGATTGATATTCACTTTTCTCTTAATATGTACTTCCCCCATCAGAGTACCTTAATAAAATATCATGATATTGTGGGACAAGAGATTGGTATGATTGGTAATTCCTTTTATAACACTTTATCTTCTATTTATTTGAATGACAACCCTCGAGGTATGAAGCTTTAGTGAGTTATGATTATCCTTTTCCTAATGTTTCTCTTACTCATATACATAAATATATATCTTTTCTAAAACATATTCTTATTTGGTATGAACTCCTAGCTAATGATGTTGATTATTCTCTCCCCCATGATAGAACCTTGATGAAAGATGATGATACTATGATAGAGGAGATTAGTATGATTGAAAATTTCCTTAATGATATCTTAAGTTATATTTATTTCACACTTGAATCATTAATGATTTATGTTTTTTTCTCTTCTAAAATTTTTCCTACTTATGAAGGAAATTTGGAGAAAGAGGATAATATTCTTTATGTTTTCCCTTCAACAAATGAAACATTTAAGAACAAAGAGCCTAATCAAGTTAATTTTGTTTATTTTTTGAGTAGTTAGAAGCCTAATATTTTTGTCCTCCTTTTTCATGATGATATTCAACATAAAAACAAACCAGTTACTATGGTGAAAGGTGTTGAACATAATAATTATCATGTAGTGGCTCACACATATAACACTCGAAAGAACGAAAAAAATTCAAATTTTATTCGCCCTTCTTACAAAAGTATCCTTTGGGACTTAATTAAACATTCACACACACACCATAATATGCTCTAGAAATCTTTGAAAAATACTATTGTTCCTCCTCTTATAGGAAATAATGTTATGGTAGCCTTATATGAATTTACCAATATAACTAGAAGAATAAGCTAACATTGTATTCTCCAAAGATGAGTGCCCTATATTAGAAATTAAAATGTCAATTTGATCCTCTTATGATTGTGATAATCATTAACAATAATAAAATTAGAAGAACCTTGAATGATAATGGATCCACTTTTAATATTTGTAGAATCAATTTATTTCATAAAATCAACATAGACCCAAAGCTTATCCAACCTAATATTTTCTATATTTGTGGATTTGATAATTTTCATAAATAACTATTGGGTACGATAACCTTACCAAACAAAATAGGTCTAGTTACTTTACCTACACCTATACATGTTATGCTCGATACTCTTTGTTGAAATCATCTTCTAGGTAGAGATTAGCTTCATGCCATACATGTCGTCCCTTCAACTCTTCATAAAAAATGTAATATTTGTTTATAACAATATAATAAATGTCATTGAAGTCAATCATAAATTAGAAATTTATTTACAATTGGAACATTAGTCTATTACTTCACCAATGCCTATTGATACACCATCTCCTACGCCTCAAGAAAAACTCATAGAGGATGATTCAGGGCCATTTTAATTTATGACATCTATTGTGGGAGAATATAAAGTGTCTAAATTAAAATTCCAATGTGTTACTTGTTCAACCCTCTCCTCCTCGCGTGCTTATTTTTAATCATGGACATGGTTTAGGATGTATATATTAAAGCATTGAGACTTGGGATAAAACTACATCACACTTTCATATGTAAGGGTTGGGTTTCCAACCTCCTCCTTTGACACCTTCTCATCTGTTATTATATAATACTTATATATCTTCTCTACCTCATTTTAATCAAGATAGACTGTTGTCTAACCATCTTCATGCCGAGTTGATTTCCTGACTGAATTGAAATAATAAATATAGAAAAGATATTAAAATTCTTCCTCTTTGTTTGTATCATGAATATCATGAATACTCTACTAATGAATGTTGAGCTTTGTATTATAAAATTGAACAATTAATTGAATATGATATCACTTTTATAAAATTTAAGATCATATTATTGGTGTGTACCATAAGGGGGAGTTTATACAGTTGAGGAGAGAAAAAGTTTAAGTATTGTAATAAATGGTGTAGAAATGGATAATTATTGTAGATATGACATTTTTTCTTAGGGAGAGTAATGCAAGAAACTTTAGGTAACATATAGGTTGTGTAATAATTTGGAGGCACCCCTTATTTTCGATGTTAAATGGGGATCTAAATATACAAATGATGTTGAGATCTCACAAGTGTTTACATAAATGGAAAATTGGGAAATGATTATAAATATAAATTTTTTCTTAATAATTTCAAATGTGTTGTCATTGATGTCAAGGATGGTCTCGAAGATAAGTTTAGTTTTATTTATATATATTTATAGTAGTGCATCATCAAAAGTATATGTAGGTATTTACAGTGTTGCATAAAGACTATTGTAAATTATTTTAGATAGTATATAAATATTTTTTAAGCCTATTACAAATATTTGTGAAAGTATTTGGGTGTCCATAAAATAAATTTGATAAGTATGAAAATTCTAGTCAATAGTTTGTCAACAAAGTTTTGTATTTTGATTTTTGTTATGGTGCATTAATTCATATTATATTACAATTATAATATGATTTTGTTGGATTAAAAAGGATTTCAAAAGTTTTTTTTCATTTTCCTATTTGGCCCACAACTATTTTTATGATGACTCTAACTGTTATTCATTCAAAGACAAAATATCAGTTTGTAATAGTACTTTGCATTCCTCTAAATCCAATAGTAATGGTGTTTTTTTTTTCTCTACTATGACATTTCTAGTATCAGGTGATGTGATTATGTATATCCATATTTTTTTTAGATGTTCACACTATATTTTGAGTATGCCTAGTTGGCCTGCATCAATGGTTCTAACTTTTAGAGATAACTAGGGTTGGTTTTGTTTGTGGTGTAGCATGCAATGTTGAAGGAATTGATTTGGGTTTAATAGGAAGGTGTTCCAACATGGTTTGTTACTTCAGACATCGTATTTTCCTTATGCATGTGTTGTCGAATGAAGTTTTGGCTGACTATTAGTATTTTACTTGTTACATCTAATCATGATGCCCTAATTAATATTATTTTGTGTAGTAACTGATATATAAATGATTATACCTTTGTTAAAATGAGGTGTTATACAAATTTGTTTATTTATGTTGTGTTGTGTAAGTGTAAAGGTGAGAAGTTTAGATAAGTAGTATTGAAGTCACTTTTATATGTATAGAACATTAAACTGTAAACTGTTAGAATGAATTTAGAATAACTGAAAGGGGAGGGGTGAATCAATTATCCTCAAGTCTAGATGTACCAATTGAAACTTTGCAGCAATTTAAACAACTCAAATCTGCTCGAAAGCAGTAGCATATGCCAGCAACTTAAACATGCAGTTTACTATTCACATATAATTAGCTTGCAGAAACTTAACAGTAAAGAAAACCATAAACATTCACACTAGTTGACACAAGTATTTAATGTGGAAACCCAATATGGGAAAAACCACTAGTAACATGCTACCAAGTTTTCACTCTTCTTAAGTGAGCTCTTTTAGGAAACAGCCCTGTTAAAGGTTATAAAACACATTGCTAAATGCGAACTAGTAAGAGGATTTAATCACCCTGTTAGGAGTGGCCTTTTTAGAGGACTTAGAACATTCCACCTTAATTTCACCTTATTTAGAGGATTTACACAATGACTGTTAGGTCAACCTTGTTAAAGGATTTTGACTGATACAATGGTTAGAAAGTAATTAGCAGTTGTGATCTGATACATATAACTTACTTTGCAAATCTAGATCCAATTTCAGCTCTAATGCTAGCTTACTAAGTGGCCTCCATTCTCATTTCAATTTTATGATCTACTTGGAAATTTGTCAAGCAATCACTCATGCAATTCTGTGCTTCTCTGTTTAGCCATCTCTGCTAGGTCATGCCAATCAGTAAATTAACTATGTAATCCTCTTGCATACACACAAGAACATTACATACATGAATAAACCCTTGAGGTTATCTTATACCTCTTCATCTAGGTTAGATAAATATTTTCCACTTAATCAAGATCATAGATCTTAGGTTAGGTTAGATCCAACTGATCATCCCATCATTACATTACCATTTACTTATCCAAAGTAGTCTTTAATTAAATCTTGAATCCATGCATTAATTAACATGGATCAATATTTAATTAACATTACATATCCCAATAAAATCAACTATGTCAGCTAGAGATCTTAAATCTCATCATTAATCAAAATAATGGTGCTCGGCCACCATTGTGTTCTCACTCGACCAACATTGAACTTTGTCGGAAATTTCACTGGTGCTCGGTCATCACTAGAAATTCTGCTTTGCATATTAGTGCTCAGCACAAACCAACTAGTAAAACTAACATCAAAAGATAAACAACACATTTCTTTTCCAATGTGCCAACTGATCAAGTACCCTTGTTATTTTCCTTAACTCAACCATTCCACTTGGTCTTCTTGTTAAATCTTCTTCATCAATCAATAGATATGGTACTCAAACATATAGAAATAGTCTCACAAGTTAAGGTTTGACATCATTGACAAAACAACCATTGTTTGCATTGTAACTTTCCAACAATCTCCCTCTTTGGCATTGAAGGTAAACACTAAACATTTAAAACAATAATTTAACAAGCATAGTTACCATACAATCCAAAAAGTCACTTGTGTTCCTTGATACGAAAAAATCTTCATTAATGTATTTAGCTTCATTCTGATTCTCATCTTGCAAAACTTTTCTCCCTCTGTGTCTATGATCACACTGATGTCTTTTTGTTTCTGTTCATCAATCTCTTTTTCTCTAAGTAGTGAACTCTCCCTCTTTCAGTAAACTTCTCCCTCTTTGACAACAATGCCAAAGAAGTTGACATCTTTATCATGTAGATTCTCTTGTTCATAAGTCTATATCATGTTGTTCCTATCATCTTGTTTTATGACTGATCTTCTTTTCTTTTCTTGTCCAACTTCACAACTTTAGGCAGCTTCCTAAAGTGTGACTTCTTGTGCATCAATGTGTCAAATATTTAGAATAGAACATTTGATGCAACAATTCCATACAGAACTTAATTAGCTTTAGTTAGGGGTGTTGGTTGTATTTCAAATCCTAGTTTGGATAGTAAAATTTTTGAAGTTCCCTGTCAGTAAGAGCCTTTAAAATGTTGAAATCTGCCTGTTCTTGCCAAAGTATTTCCATGCAAATGATGATTTTTAGGCCTTTAAACCAGTGAAGTGTTAAAATCCTGTGTTTTAGGTCATCCCTTGTTCGAAATAGGTAAAACCCTAAAACCTTAAGTCTTCTTAAGATTCAAAATTGAAAAAATTCCTAATTTTAAAGTCAGGGTTATGTTTTAAAGTTATGTTTTTCGAGCCTAAGTTATGAAATAAGTCATGTTCCTTTTCAGATGGGTAACCAAGTCTCTGAATGATATAAGAATATTCCATTGTATTTAGAGACTCAATGGAATGAATTTGTAGTTTTGTCTCCAAGAGAAAAGGAATATGCCTAAATGGTTAAGAGATTAAGCGATAGTTGTTCATCTGGTGAAGGATATAATGGTGGTTGGGAAGTCTCGGAGTGAACCCTGCAGTTAGAAAAATGTTTGGAAACTTTGATTTCCGTTGGTCGTAGTGTCTACAGATCAAATCAAAGTTAAGTGGTGAGTTTAAAAGATACATGGTCACCAAGTCTTGGAATAGAAAGTGAGTTAAGTTAAAGGATTAAGAGACTTGGAGACAACCACAAAAAAAAAGAGTATAAGCAGTTGTCACATAGTTGCTGATCAATTAAGACAAGCCAACATTCTTTCAGTGATTAGGAGACAAGCAGTAATAAGGTGACACGTGTTCCAAAACCTAAGTGACTAAATTATGTAGTCGCATAGTCTCATATTATGAAGTTAGTCATCTAGAAAATAGGATACCAGAGTGAATATTTCATTCTTATCATCAGGTGTCCAAGAGAATTAGTGTTTTTATGAAAGATTTAGAGACTTAGTAGAGCCTTTGGATGATGACAGATGAGAGATCAGTGGTTGTTGGGAAGTATCTAGATTAAAATATTAAAGGTAATTTCATTGAGAAACTTGGAGATAGAAGAAATTAAAATGTTACATTATACTATAGTCACCAAGGCTCCAAAATGAATTAAGTTGATAAATTAAAGATATCGTGTGCTTAGGTCGCTAAGTCTCCAGTATAAAATGGTTATGTTATAAACATCTAGTGATTAAGCAACATAGGCTTAAGTCATGAAGTCTCATACAACATAAATATGATTTAGAGACTTAGTGATAAGTGTCCAATTAAAAGGGAATCTGCGGTGGATGGGGTGTTGTATGATAAACTCAAAGTTAGGAATTTCTCTAAGCGACTTGGGTTTCTTTAGTCGCATGATCGCTAGAAGTTGACTAAGGTTAAGTGATACATATTCTTGCTATATCTCTAGAAGAAATCATAGTTAAAAGAAATGTTAAGTGAAACAGAGACAAAGAATGGTCGCTAGGTCGCCAGATAAGGAAAATGAAAAATACGGTGAAAAAGAGTTAAAGTTGATGCTGACATGTTATGGTTGAAAAGTCACTAGCCAATAGGAATGCAGAATAATTATGACAAGGTGGAAATGTTGTAGAAAAGAGCCAATCACGCCAGTTTGTAACCTTTGATCGATTTTAATAAGATTTTTTATGAATTTGTCATTCATTCGAATCAAATTTCCTGTCATGATCAGAGGCTATGGCTAGAAATCAATATTAATGGCACAGCATGTAAAATTGAAGACATAAATAATGGATTTTTCAATAATGTTTTGTGTACCTTGATCTTTTTATCATAAATAGATGATATCATTTCTTTATTTTCACTTACCTCGCATTTAGAATTTCAAAGTGGAGAATTTGCCAAGTTTTCTGTGTTTGAGAAAGAGGGAGAATAGTTCCCTATGTAAAGAGTGATTTAAGAAAAGTTTTCTACAGAATTCAAGGTAATTGGTGTGATTTTCAGTGCTCTCAAATTATTTTCAATACATTTCAGTTCAAAGTAAGGGTTTCCTGTGATAGATTTGTTTCAATATCGGTATCAAGAATTGAGAACATAACATACCAAGATGAGTCAAGCACAAAGTGTGGCCTCCTCAAGTGGAAGGAATTATGATGTAGATGATGATGCCAAAGGAAAATGGAATTATTCAGATGAGTTCCTAAAGTTATTGCCAGGTTCTACACAAAATAAGATGTCAAATACTGATATCCTGGTTTTTGAGTTGCTCAACATTAGAGATTCGAAGACACCAGGAACATCAGGTTATTCTTTGTTCAATTATTTCTATAAAATTGCTATGGATTTGTTCCTATCTCGAACCCTTGGACATGTGGACTAGCTAGATTATTAGTTCCTGAAGTGTTTGTAGATACCGATTTCATTCTATCCCTAGAAAACAACTTTTATGAACTTAGGAAAACAATTAAGAAACATGATGGGACTATATTACTTTCTTTGAGTAGAAATTCATTTATGCAAGCATTTAATCTCTATTACCAAACATCAATTGAAATAAAATTCAAAAAACAAGAAGAGAGGTATAAAAGACAGTTTAAGGTTGTTAGGAATATGATAAAGAAGTACATGCCTAAAGAAACAAGAAATTATATTACCCCACTACCAAGTTTGACACCTTATTTTACAAAAATATGAACCACTACATGAAATACATTTCCTATGCATTGTGTAGAGTGTTAGGGAGGGATGGAGGTGAAGAAAGGATAAATACAGGTATTTTGATGATTACCTTGGACATACAAGATGTGTATACAAGCACTAGTTATGATTATATCTAGTATATTATTGATAGGATGCATGAGGGTTTTGTTGCTATTAAGAAGGACAAAGAGCCCAAGTTTCTGCATTATTCTATTTTGATGAATTTATTGATTTATTTCAATCACCCCATAATGGATATATAGAATTTGAACCCCCAAAGGTTCCACTTCAATGAGCCCAACCTCATTCAATTCTGGATCAGAGTATGGAACTACACTGCTAAAGATTGTGATTTCTATGGATTTGAGAATTGAATTATATACCCCATAATGCAAAACCTAGGAGTGAACAAGACTAGGTTGCCTGCAAAAGTATTGTAGCATTTGAGGCCATGTGAGTACGTTGATAAATGGTTAGGTGATCACAATTGGGGTGATTTCTACCTAGGAAACAATTTTATGATGATAAGAGTATATGAATGTTCACATCCTCCTCACATTCTCCCATATCATGTTCCAACTAGGATAGTTGCAATGGAATTTATCTCGCAGCTAAAGTTGACAGATAAAGAACACTTGGCACCACATAGAAAGGAGACATTTACCCCTAGAAAATTCAAAGTATATCAGTTTACCATTGGAAAGAAAGCCATAGATCCAATAAATAATTGGATGAGTCA
Organism: Thuja plicata; assembly: GCA_018584345.1. Lineage (NCBI taxonomy): Eukaryota > Viridiplantae > Streptophyta > Pinopsida > Cupressales > Cupressaceae > Thuja > Thuja plicata. The sequence goes on from MU224596.1 coordinate 2,741,256, forward strand.
TTACAAGATGAGTGTAGCCTTGTGCAGATACAATGACATTGAAGGATTCATTGTGGGAGCAAAGAAGTTGTTAACTCCTACCATACCATATAACTATGTACATGAAGAGGGTATGGAGGAGGATGCTATCAGAAACATTTTGGAAGAAGAAGAAGTGATGAGAAGAGAAGATAAGGTCCAAGAACATATGGAATTGGAAAGGCAGGTTTAAAGAAATGGGATGAGTTTTGGAGGGTTCTACCCTAATTTGCCTTATCTTAAGAGGATAGATGTAATGATTGAAAATCATACACTTCTATGCAATCAACCAGAAGAAGCACTAGTGGTACTAGAAAAGGGCCACAAAGAAAATTTAGAGTATGAGTATGACGATGACATTGATCAAGGATGTCCTTCTCCTAGAGCTTACCCAGATTACCAAGAAGTGCCTTTAAAGATTGCAGCAGAAGGGTAGGAATATGTTGTTGACCTAACAGAGGTCCCAGAGCATGAGACTACTGATGAGCCTACATTCAAAAGGCAAAAGGTTGAATTGGTGAATCTTCACAGGCTATAACTTATGTAAGAAAATAAAATAAGAAGGATAGAGTGAGTGCCCTTATTCCTGGTAATAGACCTTATGATCACCTATTAAGGAAAGAAGTTAGAAAAGGAAAGAAGCTGCAGTAGGAAGTTGAAGAGGATATTGAGTTACCTCTTTTAACTGGTATTGATGAGAGGGTGATTCACCAGCAGAAGTTCCTTGATGATGACAATTTCATCAAAACCTAGGATTTCAAGGATTTCCTTAGATGGAATAAGAAAAAGGTGGTAAGTGAACAACTCAGATTTGAAGGAGGAGAACCAGTAACTAATGATGCCCTCCTAGCCATACAAAACTATGATCATGAATTTGAGGATATAAATCCTAAGGAGGCCAGGAAATTGGTAAAAGAAAGTGGTATGTTGCTTGCTGAGGGTTGGTATCTTGCCTCTACTTTCATAATTGATCAGATCAGAAGACAGCCAGATTTAAAGCTAACATTTGAAGAGCAAGTGGGTGAAACGATTAAGGGATTTGGATATAATCTAAAGTCCCAAGCAGTGGCAATGTGGAGCTTTGCTCCTAAAGATCACAAACCAGCATTACTAAACTTTCAAGAGAGAATGGTTGGTAATCAAATGGTTTGGTCAGTTCACAATACTAATGACATGGAGATTTCTCAGATCTTGACCCATTGGGGACAATTAAATGAAGATAAAATGAAATATTTGTCTAAGAGATGTGATACTTTGATAAATGAGTCTAGTTCTATAGCCAAAGATAGGGAAATATGCTACATTAAGATACATGCTTAGGAGAATACAATTAGGGATTTAACTCAACAATTAATGGAAAAGCCAAAAGTTATCCCTACCTCACCCAAAGAAAGAATAGATGCAGAGCTCTAGATAGAGTCAATAGGAGATAATGCAAAAATAGAGGATATGATCAATGAGCACAATAAAGTTGTTTTAAGTACATTAATGAGTATATTTTAGCAGAGGATTGTTATCCTGGAGGATAAAACTGATTTAGTTTTAAATGCATATAATAAATTACCTACTTTGCATCTTGAGGTGATTAATTTCATTAATATTTTGAATCCCTATTTTGCTAATTGGTCTTGTAGAACACAACTTTTTGAAAGGCTAGGTTCTCTACAACCACACAGAAGTGATTTACCAGAAATAGTTATTGAGGTTGGTGAAGAGATAGAAAAGATAAATTTAAATTTACCTTTCTTCAAAGGTAAACTGAATTAGATTGAGGCTAGGTTGAGCCTTTTTCGAGAAGATTTCAATAGATTCATCCCTCCAATCAAGGGAGAAGACAATTAGATCAAGGCCTTGGCAGTTTGGAGGGAAGAGTTTGACAGCAAGTTTCATAGTGAAGAGGCATTTATTACTGATGCAGAGCTAGATATGGACAGATATAATAGAATTCTAGATGAAGCCATTAAGGTGGAGACTGACATCAATAAATTCTTATCAGATGTCAAGAGTATAATGGATGCCAGGTGGGATAGACAGAAAGCACAACTGTAGAGTATTCCAAGTTTTAATTGGCCTGCTAAGGATGATATAGCATCATGGGATTCAATGACCAAACCAAAGAAGAAGAAGGTTTCTGTAGTAGAGATTGATATTATTGATGAGGAGTAGATGGACACATCACACCTTCTCTATGAGCACATGAAGGTTAGTAATCACAAAGGACAAGTGTAGGTTAGCCTGTAATGGCGGTCACTTGGTCTCATTGCAAATATTTGATCTTATCCTGAATATAAATAGACAAAGGTGCCAAAGTTCACATAAAGAAAAAGGAGTAGATCAGATTTCATCCTCTATTTTTGTCCTTCCACTGCTTGGAGTCTTTCTATCTTTTGTCTTTTTCCTTGTTTTTAGGGTTAGGTTTTCAAATCATCCGAAGATTGTTGCATCCTTTTCTTAAGGATTCCAAGGTGATTTAAGAACTATATATATA
>MU224596.1:2744285-2759179 GCA_018584345.1 Thuja plicata
TATATATATATATATATATATATATATATGTATGTATTTGTAATCTGAAAGAGAGAGTTGGAAGATTTAATAGAAATACAAGGCAGACTAAAATTTGTGTCTGAACCTTTGCACTATTTGTCTATCTGAATGTAATTGAAGCTTTTGAGATATTAATATAATTATCTTCTAATCTCTTTTCTGCATCTCAATTGTCTCTTTGCATTTTTGTTACTGTTCTTGTATTTTTATCTGTAAGGGAGTTAAGCCTACTGATCACAAGGTGGTTATGCACTTACTTGTAAGTTCCTTCAAGGAAGGATTAAAATGTTTCAAGTAACCTAGGGAACATAGCATAAGTTAAGGATTGGATGATAAAATTGTAGGAAGAGGATAGTCTACAAGGTATTTTATCTTTGTTGCAAGTGTTATATTGATCACCTCACTGTAGAATTTTACAATATATTGACTCCTAGCCCAAGGATTAGGCACTGGTTCTTATTTGCTAAATAATTGATTCATAATCCAATACTTTTAATTTACTTAATTATACACAATACAAAACAAATAATTCCATTCAAGTGATTGTATTCATTGGATACAGTTCACTTTGTTGAAGATATGATTATTAGGTTACCCCTCCTAATATCAAAAGGAAGAAGGATTAATATCCTTAAAGCACTACTATTTATTGTTATCCTTTCAAAAGTTTTCATGGTTAAACTCTGTGTTAAGCTGTTATCAGTTTCATGCAAAGTAATTTATAAGATAATATTGTAAACAAGCAGCAAATTAGTATCCACATTCACTAATACTGTAAGACAGCAATCATATATAGGTAATACCTACCTGGGTTTTGTGGAACCTAGAAAGAAGGAGGTGATAGTAGTTTCCCTGGAGATTATCATAAACCCTCATCAATTAGAGTTATCTCTTGTTTGAGTCAGTATATTCAAACATTGGGAGTCATAGAGTTAATCAAGCATTTTTTGAAGGTTCAGCAAGAAAAAACCCTAACAAATTGGCGACTCTACTCCAGATAGAGATTGTAAATTCTTGTTGAAGTATTCAGAAATCTCTGGTGTTCTAAAGTTTAAAAATTTTCATTGCAGTTGAGTTAGCCCATCCGATTCGCCTAACAAATTGGCGACTCTACTGGGGAATTGATATAAGAGTTTCAAAGTTTTATAAGTATAATAACAGGTATAGTTTCCAAGGTCATTTTGATAAGTATTCATTTATCCCAAAACAATTGATTGGGTGGAAACTCTAAAGTTAAATCTCTGTGATCAATAAAAGTTAAGTAAATATCTTTCCTAATGAATACTAGGTCAAAAGCCAAAAAGAATCCTGAAGCCGCATTAGATGGTGGATTTGCATCAACTTCAAGGATGGAGATGTCTTGGAAGAAGAAAAGAAACCAATTCAACATAGATGAAACTTCTCCAAGAAGTCAAGATAGAAATACTAGGAGGGAGGGTAGTAGTCAATTTAATAATGAAGGTAGTACTTCAGAATATGAAGAGAAAGTATTGGAAACACCTATGGCTACTTACACTTCTAGTGAAAGAGAAGGAACAGATGCAATCACTTAAAATTTTGAGGAAGTTTCCTCTGATGAGCTTGTTGAGGAAGAAAGACTCATCATGAAACATCTTGCCCTTATTCAACAAATGAAAAAGAGAAAGATAATTGAGAAAGAAAAAGCATGAGCATAGGGATGTTGACAAAGTTAAAAGAAGATCCTCAAGACATCAAACTACAAGAAATACAGAAAGGTTTCAAAAGAGCCATGAAATACCCACTACTCATAATGCTTCTAGTTCAAAAAATGTTAGCGATAAAGGTAAACAAAAAAATGACTGAAAGCAAAGTTGAAGAACCTAAAGTTCAGAAAGTCCTAACATAGAAAATGTCCAAATTGGATTTTGATCTTGAAAAACTAAGAATTGAAAAAGAAACCATCAAAAAAATGTTAGAAAAGACACAAATGGAAGCTGCAACAATTCAAATGAAAAAGAAAATTAATTTTTTGCAGTCGTCCAAATATTCTTATGGTGGAAATGAGATACAACATCTTCTAAAACAAAAGCCACTACTTTTAGGGCCCGTTTGGGTACTAGAATACCATATCCTAGATATGGTGAAATCAGGAAGATGATGCATGTTCAGGAAGATGCTTATCCTCAAAATGAAATCTAGAATATGGGCTGACCCATTTGGTTCACTCGAAAGATGAATGAGAAGATGTATAAGGAATTTTAATTCATTATTTTTTAATTTCATTGAATATGATGTGTATATATGTGTGTATATATACACACATGTACAAATGTGTATATATACATACATACATGTGTGTATATATACATGTGTATATATACACACATGTGTATATGTGTATACATGTGTGTATATAGACACATGTATACACATATACACACATACACACATGTGTGTGTATACACACACATACATACATATACACACATTTGTGTACATATACACACATACACATGTGTGTTTATACACACATAAATGTGTGTGTGTATACACACATGTGTATATACACATACAAGTGTGTATCCATGTATACACATATACACACATGTGTATATATATACACACATACACACATACACATACAAGAGTATATCCATGTATACACATATACACACATGTGTATATATATACACACATACATAGATTTGTGTATATATACACATAGATACACACATGTGTATATACACACATATACACACATCATACATGTGTGTATATATACATACATATACACACCATACATGTGTGTATATATACACACACATATACATACATACATGTATGTATATATACACACATATGTGTATATACACACATACATGTATGTATATATACACATAAATGTGTATATACACACACATGTATATACACACATGTGTATATACACACATGTATATATATACATCCTTATAGCAATATAATATACATCTTTATAGTCACGGATCCCACGAAATATTAAATTTGCTTTTGTAAAAATTGGAAGTGGAATTTGAAATTCCAATTCCACCTATTTAGGTGGAAGATGATATTCCCATTTTGGGGGCAAAATGAGAATTTTAGAATTTCAATTCCATTTTTTTCCAAGGACCCAAACATGGAATTTGGCATTATCCAGAAGATGCTAATGCCAATTCCTGTCATATTCCAGGAAACAAACGGGCCCTTAAAGAGAATGATAATTTTCAAAGAAAACCATTGCATACTGAAAGATACAAGCAGTTTAACTTCATTGGTATTCCTGGATACCCAAATGCATTTCCAAAAGATGTGGGTGATATGGGAGAAGATCTCCTAAAATTCATAGGTAATAATGTTATTTCTTGTGAAACTCACTTAAGAAAATTCATTGATTTTGTGGAGGATCTGAATATCACTCATGAAGATGTGTTAATGAAGCTTTTTGTTTAGTCTCTAGTTGAGGATGCTAGAGAATGGTTTAGAAATCTTTCTAATGGTTCTGTTGCTTCCATGGATGAGTTAATTGAATTTTTTAAAGATCAATATGGTGATAAGACAAACAAGGGATTCTTGCTGAATGAATTCAATAACATCAAAAAGAACTACAATGAAGAGGCCACTGAGTTCAATACCAGATTCCAGAGAGCTATGCTTAAATTATCTTAGAAGATAAGGCTGGATAAAGAGGTATGTTTAGCAACCTATTTTGAATGCTTTTGATTCTAAAATGGGTTATTCTCTTAGGGATAAAAACCCTAGAACTCTTACTGATGCTTATAAGATAGCAGTAAATATTGAAATGAATAGAAGGGTGTCTGGTAAACTAAATAGGAGAGATGATTCAAGGTTTAGTAGGAGTAACCTAAAGGAACCAGAATACAAAGAGTATAGGGTTCCTCAAAATAATAGGCCTTCTTATAACAACAATTAAAATCCTCATAATAGAATGCAAAATCATCCTTATGGAGCTCAATTTAAGGATGGAAAGCCTATTATTTCACCTAGAAAAGAGAAACCTGATAATAGAACTCCAGACCCTCTCCATAAAAATGTTGTCCATTTATGCAATGATGACTTCTGGTGTGAAGCTTGTGAAGCCCTACACAACTCTAATTTTTTCATTGTTTCCTTAGATTTGAAAGCTAATGAAGAACAAGGAAATGATGAAGGTGAACAATGTGATCACAATATGACAAATGCATATTCATGTCATGATATAGACTCAGATAATGAAAATGAAAATCATGATTCATATAGTTCGCAAGGATAGTAGAAGTCAGTCATCAACAAGTTTTATTAAATAGTGAAGTAGAAGAAACTAATGACCACATAATATGTTATGCACAAAACAATCAAGATATTCCTTTAGTTAGAAAAGCTTTAGATGAAGAGAAAGTAAGGATTACTGTAGATCTAGTAAACAAGGCTAGAAACAATTACAAATTAAGAAACATAGTAGTGGGAGGAACTGGTAGTCAACCATCTGGTATGCTTATAAAATAAAATAAAATAAAATAAAATAGACACTAGATATGTATAGAAAAAGGAGGGACCTGGGGAAAATGTAAATAAACCTAAGGTCAAAATTGTAACAAAAGCCTCAGAACCAAATGTTGTACAAGAAGGGAAAGCACAAGAGAAAGAAACAAGTACTTCTTCTCTTAAGATAGAAAATAAAAAGTCTAAAGAACCAAATCTAAATATATAGATTGAGGAAAATAACATTATTTCTGAAAAATCAAAATCCTCAGATGTAAAATATACTCCAGTAGACATGGGTCACTGTTTATCTGAAATGACTGTGAAAGTACCATTTTTAGAAATGATGAGAATCAAAGAACACAAAGAAAAGGTTCTCTCATTATTAAAAAATGTGCCTACAATGAAGGTTCAAAATCCATAAAATGTTGAGAAGAAACCAATTAACAAAGGGAAAGAAGTTGAAGTCTTAACCTCTGAGATTCCTCAAATTTTCTTAAACACAACTTCTTCGCCTAAGGTCATTGACCCATTTTTTCTTACACTGGTAATAAATGGAAGGATGATAAAAAATTGTATGATTGATTCAAGAGCATCAAACACTGTTATGCCAGTAGAAATTATAATGTCTATGGGATTAAAAGTGGACACTCCTCATGGGATATGTCAAGAAATAGCTTCTACAAAAGTCCCTGTCATTGGTACCATTGAGGCCATGTCTTACAAATTAGCAATATGTCCTGATGTGGTGTTAACTATGAATGTCCTTGTTGTTGACATACCACCACACTATGGGATGTTACTGTCAAGAAAGTGGAATGCTTCAATGGGAGGTAGTATACAAAGTGATTTATCATATGCTACTTTTAACATTGCTGGAAATAATGTTAAAGTGTCAAGAGAGGGTAGGACTCCTCACATGATAGAATGGTATTAAGACACTAACATTAATTACTGTGTTGATGTGGATATGGATAATTTTAGAGTATAGAGGAATGATCATCATCATCAAAATGAAAATACTGATCCTCTCATTAAAGAGTTGATTGTACAGGGTGATGGATTGTGGAAAATGTATTTTGATGGAGCTTGCTCAAAAGAAGGATCAGGTGTTGGCGTATTACTGGTATCTCCACCAGGTAAAAATTTTAAATATTCCTTTTTGTTAGCCTTCCAGTGTACAAATAATATTGTAGAGTATGAGGCTTTATATTTAGGGCTAGAAATTGCCATCAAACATAGAATCAAATTTTTAAAGGTTTATGGTGATTCTGAATTAGTGGCAGCCCAAATCATATCCAAATATGCAGTAAAAATTGACAGATTGAAAATGTACAAATATGCTATTTGGGATCAAATAGAGATGTTTGATTCCTTTGATATAATTTGGATAGAGAGGTCTAAAAAAATAATGGCAGATTTCTTAGCTAATGTTGCTTTGAAAACTCATGATCAGACCTTACATGGGGTATCGATCCTAGAAGTTAAGACTAGACCAGTTGTCCAAGATAATATATACAACTAGAAAGTTTTTGAGGATGACCAAGACATTTTGAGATTCATTCAGTGTTTAGACCATTATGAGAATCAGTATATAGATTGTAATACTTTCCTGGAAAATAATAATGGTAAAGACTATGTTTTAGGAAATGAGGTTTTCCAACTAAGTTCGAATACGATTCCTAAGGGTCTAGTTGAACTTGAAGCATTGTTCAGTCGTCAGAATGATCATTCAATAAAGATAAGCAATGATAAGTTGAGGACTTAGAAGAAATTACTTTAGGATCAGAAACCAGTCCTCAAGTTGTTTACATTGGGAAAAGTTTAGATTCCCATATCAGAACAAATTTGATTAAATTATTGAGAAAGTATAAGCATATTTTTGCATTGTCATATGAAGACCTAAAGGATTATAGGGAAGACCTTTTCCAACATGAGATTCCACTAAAATCATAAGTAAAACCATTTAGGAAAAAATAGAGACCTATTAACCCTTTGTTGCCCCCTAAGATGCAACAAGAATTGATGAAGTTAAAAGATTTTGGGATTATCCAGCCTATTAGACAATCAACATGGGTCTCAAATTTAGTGCCAGTTAGAAAAAAGAATGGTGACATCAGACTGTGTGGATTTTAGAAATCAAAATATTGGCTCACTAAAAGATAATTATTCCTTACCTAACATGGAGGCAATGTTAAACAAAGTGACTGGTTGTGAGCTACTATCAATGATGGATGGTTTCTCGGGCTACAACCAAGTTTTAGTAAGAGAATTAGAGTAGTACAAGACTTCATTTACCACTCCTTGGGGAACATATGTCTATATCAGAATGCCATTTGGATTGATAAATGCAGGAGCAACTTTTCAAAGGGCCATGGATGTTTCTTTTAAAGAATTTATTGATCTATTCATGGTCATTTACAAGATGATCTAACTGTGTACTCTAAAAGAGCTAAGGATCATTGTGAACACCTAGATAAAATTTTCAGTAAAGATTTGGAATATGGTGTGTCCCTGAATGCTTTAAAATGTCACTTTTTAGTACAAGAAGGAAATTTGATGGAACACATAGTGTCCAAAGATGGAGTATGAATAGACCCAGAAAGAATAGAAGCAATCCAAAAGGTCATTGCTCCAAAAAATTTAAAGGGTGTTCAATCTTTCCTAGGAAAGATAAATTTTGTCAGAAGATTAATAGAAAACTTTGCAAAAATTGTTAAAACTATTATAAAGTTGCTAAAAAAAGATGCAAAATTTAATTGGAGTGAAGAAGCTCAAATAGAATTTGAGAAAATAAAGAAGGTAGTGCAATAGGTTCCTGTGCTGAAATCACCTGATTATAGTAATCCCTTTTCTCTGTTTTCATTTTCATCTTATCATACAATTGTTGTTGTTTTTCTCCAAAAGGATAAAGAAGGATTTGAGCATCCAATAAATTTTTATAGTAAATCTCTCTAGTCAGCAGAATTAAATTATGGGATGGTGGAGAAACAGGCATATGCTTCAGTAAAGTCTATGACATATTTTAGACCATATTTGGTATGTGCAAAGGTGTAGGCATATGTCCCACACTCAGCAGTTAAAGATATTCTTACTCAGTTAGAAGTCACTGGTAAGAGGTGTAAGTGTATAAACAAAATACAAGAATTTAATCTTGAAATCCATATTACAAAGCTAATCAGAGGTCAGGGTTTGGCTAAACTCATGATAGAAGATAACTTGGATTTGCTAGAAATAAATGATACAGAGACACAAGATCAGACAGTCACACGTATAGAAAGGAAACCATTCAATACTGATATTGTGTATTTCTTGAAGAATACCAAGTGTCCAGAAAATATGTCAGAAAATCAAAAGAGGAGTCTGAAACTGCAAGCTCAAAAGTACACCTTGATTCAAGGAGACCTATTTTGGAAGGATAAGAATGGTGTGGTACTGTTATGTTTGGATAAAGATCAAGCTCACAAAGTATTAAATGAAATGCATGCTGGGATATGTGGTGGGCATTTTTCTGCAAAAACCACTACTCAAAATTTTTTAAGGGTAGTGTATTATTGGCCCACTATTTTTAGAGATACCCATGCATTTGTCCGCAAGTGTGAGCCTTGTCAAAGATTCTCAAATATGTTAAAATTCTCAGGCGCCCTATTGTTAAATCCAATACATACTGAAGCACCTTTTTTCCATGTGGGGTATTGACATTATTGGAGAATTTTCAGAGAAGTCTAGTGGAGGACACAGTTGGATATTAGTGGCTACTGATTATTTTACTAAGTGGATAGAGGCTATTCCCACTAAAAAAGCAACAATTAAGATAGTTACTAAGTTTCTGATGGAGAATATTTTAACCAGGTTTGGTGTCCCAACTAAATTAGTCACGGATAATGCCATGTATTTCAGATCTGATGAGATCAAGGATTTCTGCAATGAATATGGGATTATAATTTCTTATTCATCCCCATATCATATACAAGAAAATGGCCAGGCAGAATCCAGTAACAAAAGTATTCTAAATTTTTAGAAAAGGACCTTAGAAAAGAATAAAAGAGCCTGGCATACAAAGTTAAGATTAGCTCTATGGGATGACAAAATAATAGTCAAAAAGGCTATTGGTAGGTCACCATTTGAGTTAGTATATGGTCTATAGGATAGATTGTCTATAAATAATCTATTACCTATATACAAGTTCATAAAAGAAGAAGAGCTAGAAGTCTCAGACCCAGTGAAAGACATAATACTATAGTTGACTAAAATTGATGAGATCAGAAGAGAAGGAAAAAAATAAAATATAAATTTGCAACAAAAAATGGAGTATCTATTTGATAAAAAAGCAAGTTGCAGAAAGTTCCAACCTAGTAATCTAGTGCTCCAATGGAATGTAAGATCAGAGGACAAAGGTAAGCATAAAGAGTTTGAATATTTATGGCTTGGTCCTTTTATTGTTTCACAAAGTTTTGGCAAAGATTCTTATATTTTGAAAAATATGGATGATGAAGAGTATGAGTTGCCAGTGCATGGGCAATATCTAAAGCCTTTCTTAAGCTAAAAAATAAAAGTTTATGCACTTTAAGTTTGTATCATATTGTATATAGGTAGGTTTTCCTTTCTGTTGTGTGTTTCCTTGGAAGTTGTAGTTTACTCTTCACCTAATAAGAGGTCTGCAACTAGAGATTCTATGATTCTTTGCCATAAAATTGCTTTTAGCCATCCACAGATAGAGCCACTATTGGTTGTATTTCCAGTCCTAGTTTGGCTAGTAAAATTTTTGAAGTTCCTTGTCAGTAAGAGCCTTTAAAATGTCAAAATCTACCTAGTCTTGCCAAAGTATTTCCATGCAAATGATGATTTTTAGGCCTTTAAACTAGTGAAGTGTTAAAACCCTATGTTTTAGGTCATCCCTTGTTCAAAATAGGTAAAACCATAAGCCCTTAAGTCTTCTTAATATTCAAAATTTAAAAAAGCCCTAATTTCCAAGTGAGGGTTATGTTTTAAAGTTACCTTTTTTGAGCCTAAGTTATGAAATAAGTCATGTACCTTTTTAGATGGGTCACCAAGTCTCTGAATGATATAACAATATTCTGTTAATATTAGAGACTCAACATAATGCCTTTGTCACGTTGTTTCCAAGAGAAAAGGAATATGCCTAAATGGTTAAGAGATTAAGCGACAGCCGTTCATCTGGTGAAGGATCTAATGATGGTCAGGAAGTCTCAGAATGAACCCTGCAGTTAGCAAAATGTTTGGTGACTTTGATTACCTTTGGTTGTGGTGTCTTTGGATCAAATCAAAGTTAAGTGGTGATTTTAAAAGATACATGGTTGCCAAGTCTTAGAATAGAAAGTGAGTTAAGTTAAAGGATTAAGAGACTTGGAGACAACCGCAAAAAGAAAAGAGTATAAGCAATTGTCATGTAGTCACTGATCAGTTCAGACAAGCCAACATTATTTTAGTGATTAGGAGACAAGAAATAATAATGAGACATGTGTTCCAAAACCTAAGTGACTAAAGTATGCAGTCGCATAGTCTCATAATGTGAAGTTAGTCATCTGTCGAATAGGAGACTAAAGAAAATATTTCATTCTTGTCACTAGGTCTCCAAGAGAATTAGGGTTTTTATGAAAGATTTAGAGACTTAGCAGAGCCGTTGGATGATGAAAGATGAGAGATCAGTGGTTGTCAAGAAGTCTCCAGATTAAAAGATCAAAGGTAATTTAATTGAGCGACTTGGAGATAGAATAAATTAAAATGTTACATTATAATATACTCGCCAAGTCTCTAGAATGAATTAATTGATAAATTAAAGATATCATGTGCTTAAGTCACTAATTCTCCAGTATAAAATGGTTAAGTTATAAACATCTAGTGATTAAGAGACATAGGCTTAAGTCCTGAAGTCTCATAAAGCATAAATATGGTTCAAAGACTTAGCGATAAGCATCCGATTAAAAGGGAATCTATGGTGGACGGGGTGTCGCATGATAAACTCAGAGTTAGGAATTTATTTCAGCGAATTCGGTTTCTTCAGTCGAGTGATCACCAAAAATTGACTAAGGTTAAGTGATACATGTTTTCAGCCGATCTCCAGAAGAAATCATAGTTAAAAGAAATTTTAAGCAACACAGAGACAAAGCATGGTCTCTAGTTCGCTAGATAAGGAAAATGAAAAATATAGTGAAAAAGAGTTAAAGTTGATGCTGACATGTTACGATTGAAAATTCACTAGCCAATAGGAATGCAGAACAGTTATGAAAAGGTGAAAAGGTTGTTGAAAAGAGCCAATCACGTTTGTTTGTAACCTTTGATCGATTTTAATAAGTTTTTTTTATGAATTTGTCATTCCTTCAAATCAGATTTCTTGTCATGATCAGAGGCTATGATTAGAATCAATATTAATGGGATAGTATGTAAAATTGAAGACATAAATGATGGATTTTTGAATAATGAGCTGCGTACCTTGATAATTTTATCATAAATAGATGATATCAATGCTTTATTTTTACTTACCTTGCATTCAAAATTTCAGAGCGGAGAATTTGCTAAGTTTTCTATGTTTGATAAAGAGGGAGAACAGTTGCCTGTCTGAAGAGTGATTTAAGAAAAGTTTTCTACAAAATTCAAGGTAATTGGTGTGATTTTTAGTGCTCTCAAATTATTTTCAATACATTTCAGTTCAAAGTAAGGGTTTCCTGTGATAGATTTGTTTCAATATAGGTATCAATAATTGAGAATAGAACAGAACAAGATGAGTCAAGCACAGAGTGTGGCCTCCTCAAGTGGAAGGAACGATGATGTAGACGATGATACCAAAGGAAAATGGAATTATTTAGATGAGTTCCTAAAGTTATTTCCAGGTTCTACACAAAATAAGAAGTCAAATACTCATATCGTGGTTGATGAGTTGGTCAACATTAGAGATGCAAAGACACTAGGAACATCAGGTTATTCACTGTTCAATTATTTCTATAAAAATTGTGATGGATATTTTCCTATCATGAACCCTTGGACGTGTGGACTAGCTAGATTATTAGTTCCTGATGTGCTTGTAGATACCAATTTCATTCTATCCCTAGCAAAAAAATATGATGAACTTAGCAAAACAATTATGAAAAATGATGGGACTGTGTTAGTTGCTTGGAGTAGAAATTCATTTATGCAAGCATTTAACCTCTATTACCAAACATCAACTTAAATAAACCGCAAAGAACAAGAAGAGAGGTATAAAAGGCAGTCTGGGGTTGTTAGCAATATGATAAAGAGGCACATGCCTAAAGATATGAACCACTACATGAAATACATTTCCTATGCCTTGTGTAGAGTGCTAGGGAGGGATGGATGTGTAGAAAGGATAAATGCAGGTATTTTTATGATTACCTTGGACATACAGGATGTGTATACAAGCATGATAGGATGCATGAGGGTTTTGTTTCTATTAAGAAGGACAAAGAGCCCAAGTTTCTACATTATTCTATTTTGATGCATTTATTTCTTTATTCAATTAACCCATAATGGATGTAAAGAATTTGAACCCCCAAAGGTTCCACTTCAATCAGTCTAACCTCATTCAATTCTAGATCAGAGTGTGGAACTACACTGCTAAAGATTGTGATTTTTGTGGATTTGAGAATTGGATTGTATACCCCATAATGCAAAGCCTAGGAGTGAACAAGACTAGGTTGCCTGGAAATTTTTTTAGCTTTTGAGGCCATGTGAGTACATTGATAAATGGTTGGGTGATCACAATCGGGGTTATTTCTACCTAGGAAACAATAATACAATGATAAGAGTATATGGATGTTCACATCCTCCTCACATTCTCCCATATCATGTTCCAACTAGGATAGCTGCAATGGAATTTATCTGGCAGCTAATGTTGACAGATAAAGAACACTTGGAACCACATAGAAAGGGGACATTTACCCCTACACAATTCAAAGTATATCAGTTTACCATTGGCAAGAAAGCCATAGATCCAATCAATAATTGGATGAGTCATTACAAGATGAGTGTAGCCTTGTGCAAATACAATGACATTGAAGGATTCATTGTGGGAGCCAAGAAGATGCCATATAACTATGTACATGAAGAGGGTATGGAGGAGGATGCTATCAGAAACATTTTGGAAGAAGAAGAAGTGATCAGAAGAGAAGATAAGGTCCAAGAAATTATGGACTTGGAAATGTAGGTTAAAAGAAAGGGGATGAGTTTTGGAGGGTTCTATCCTAATTTGATTTATCTTAAGAGGATAGATGCAATGATTGAATATCATACACTTATATGCAATCAACTGGAAGAAGCACTAGTGGTACTAGAAAAGGGCCAAAGAGAAAATTCAGAGTCTGAGTATGACGATGATAGTGATCAAGGTTGTCCTTCTCCTAGAGCTTACCTAGATTACTAGGTAGTGCCTTTAAAGATTGCAGTAGAAGGGCAGGAGTATGTTGTTGACCTAACAGAGGTCCCAAAGCATGAGACTACTGATGAGCCTATATTCAAAAGGAAAAAGTTTGATATTGGTGAATCTTCACAAGCTATAACTTATGTAAGAAAAGAAAATAAGAAGGATAGAGTGAGTGCCCTTATTCCTGGTAATAGACCTTATGATCACCTATTAAGGACAAAAGTTAGAAATGGAAAGAAATTGCAGTACAAAGTTGAGGAGGATATTGAGTTACCTCTTTTAACTCGTATTGATGAAAGGGTGATTCACCAGCATAAGTTCCTTAATGATGACAATTTCATCAAAACCTAGGAGTTCAAGCATTTCCTTAGATGGAATAAGAAAAAGATGGTAAGTGAATAGCTCAGATCAGAAGGAGGAGAACTAGTAAATAATGATGCCCTCCTAGCCATACAAAACTATGATCCTAAATCTTAGGATATAACTCCTGAGGAGGCCAGGAAATTGGTAAAAGAAAGTGGTATGTTTCTTGCTGAGGGTTGGGATCTTGCCTTTGCGTTCATAATTGATCAGATCAGAAGGCAGCCAGATTTAAAGCTAACATCTGAAGAGAAAGTGGGTGAAATGGTTAAGGGATTTGGATATAATCCAAAGTCCCAAGCAGTGGCAATGTGGTGCTTGTCTCCTAAAGATCAGAAACTAGCTTTACTGAAATTTCAAGAGAGCATGGTTGGTAATCAAATGGTGTGGTCAGTTCACAATACTAATGACATGGAGATTTCTCAGATCTTGACCAATTGGGCACAATTAAATGAAGATAAAATGAAATATTTGTCCCAGAGATGTGATACTGTGATAAATGAGGCTAGTCCTATAGCCAAAGATAGGGAAATGTGCTACATTAAGATACATGCTCAGGAGAATACACTTAGGGATTTAACTCAACAATTAATGGAAAAGCTAGAAGTTATCCCCGCCTCACCTAAAGAGCATATGTAGAGGTCCAGACAGAGTCAACATGGGACAATGTAGAAACAAAGGAGATGATCAGTGAGCATAATAAAATTGTTTTAAGTGCATTAATGAGTATATTTCAACATAGGATTGTTATCCTGAAGGATAAAATTGATTTAGTTTTAAATGCATATAATAAACTGCCTACTCTGCATGCTGAGGTGATTAATTTCATTAATATTTTGAATCCCTATTTTGATAATTGGTCTAGTAGAACACAAATTTTTGAAAGGATAGCTTCTCTACAACCACACAGAAATGATTTACCAAAAGTAGTTATTGAGGTTGGTGAAGAGATAGAAAAGATAAATGTAACTTTACCTTTCTTCAAAGATAAAATTAATTAGATTGAGGCTAGGTTGAGCCTTTTTGGAGAAGATTTCAATAGATTCATTCCTCCAATCAATGGAGAAGACAATCATATCAAGGCCTTGACGATTTGGAGGGAGGAGTTTCACAACAAGTTGCTTAGTGAAGAGGCATTTATTACTGATGCAGAGCTAGATATGGACAAATATAATAGAATTCTAGATGAAGCCATTAGGACTGAAACTAACATCAATAAATTCTTAGCAGATTGGAAGAGTATAATGGATGCCAGGTGGTATAGATAGAAAGTACCACTATAGAGTATTCAAATTTTTAATTGGCCTGCCGAGGATGATTTAGTAGCACGGTATTCAATGACCAAACCAAAGAAGAAGAAGGTTGTTGTAGTAGAGATTGATATTATTGATGAGGAGTAGATGGACACATGGCACCTGCTCTATGAGCACACTAAGGTTAGTAATCACAAGGACAAGTGTAGGTTAGCCTGTAATGGTGGTCACTTGATCTCATTGCAAATATTTGATGCTATCCTGAATATAAAAGGATAAAGGCACCAAAGTTCACATAAAGACAAAGGAGCAGATCAGATTTAATCCTCAGTTTTTTTCCTCCCACCGCTTGGAGTCTTTCTGTCTTTTGTCTTTTTCCTTTGATACCTATATATATATATATA
>MU224596.1:2759229-2779910 GCA_018584345.1 Thuja plicata
TATATATATATATATATATATATTTGTAATCTGAAAGAGAGAGTTGGAAGATTTAATAGAATTACAAGGCAAACTAAAATTTGTGTCTGAACCTTTGTACTATTTGTCTATCTGAATGTAATTGAAGCTTTTGAGATATTAATATAATTATCTTGCAATCTATTTTCTACATTTGAATTGTCTCTTTGCATTTTTGTAATTGTTCTTGTATGATTATCTGTAAGGTAGTTAAGCATACTGATAACAAGGTGGTTATGCACTTACTTGTAAGTTCCTTCATGGAAGGATTAAAAGGTTTCAAGTAATCAAGGGAACATAGCATAAGTTTAAGGATTGGATGATAAAATTTTAGGAAGAGGATAGTCTACAAGGTATTTTATCTTTGTTGCAAGTGTTATATTGGTCACCTCACTGTGGAATTTTATAAGAAATTGACTCATAGCCCAAGGATTAGGCACTAGTTCTTATTTTCTAAGTAATTGATTCATAATCTAATTCTTTCAATTTACTTAATTATACGCAATAGAAAATAGATAATTCTATTCAAGTGATTGTATTCATTGGATATAGTTCAGTTTGTTGAAGATAGGATTATTAGGTTACCCCTCCTAATATAGAAAGGAAGAAGGATTAATATCCTTTAAGCACTACTATTTGTTGTTATCCTTTCAAAAAATTTCATGGTTAAACTCTATGTTAAGTTGTTATCAGTTTCATGCAGAGTAATTTATAATATAATATTGTAAACAAGAAGAAAATTAGTATCCACATTTACTAATACTGTAAGACAACAATCATATATAGGTACTACCTTCCTGGGTGTTGTGGAACCTAAAAATATGGAGGTGATAGTAGTTTCCTCGGATATTATCATATACCCTCATCAATTAGAGTTTTCTCTTGTTTGAGTCAGTATATTTAAACATTGGGAGTCATAGATTTAATCAAGCATTTGTTGAAGTTTCAGCAAGAAAAAACCCTAACAAGGGGAACCACCCCCAATTTACCTCATAGATACTCATGAGCATCTTTGGGTAGTGCTTTTGGAAATATGTCTGCTAACTTTTCCTTAGTGTTCACATAATCCAGTCTCCCTTCCTTCTTCTGAACTAACTCCCTCAAGTAATTATACTTGATAGCTATATGATTTATCTTAGAGTGCATTACAGGGTTCTTAGAAATATTGATGGCACTCGTGTTATCACAATATACAACAACGGGTTCTTTGATCTCTTCTTTCATACCTTTCAATAGTATTTTCAACCACACAATATTAGAACAATTGACTGCTGCTGCCACATACTCGACTTCAGCTATAGATTGTGAGGTGTAGTTTTGTTTCTTTCTTGTCCATGAAATTAATCTTTTTCCCAAAAGAAATTCTCCTCTTGTGGTGCTTTGCCTGTCATCAACATTACCAGCCCAATCAGAGTTAGTGTAAACTTTGATCTCAAACTTGTCATTCTTTATGTAATATAGGCCATAGTCATCAGTTCCTTTCAAATATCTCATAATCCTTTACACTATCATCATGTGAGTTTCATTGGGATTAGCAGAAAACCTAGCAACAATTCCAACAAGTAACACAATATCAGGTCTATTATGTACAACATATTACAGCTTTCCAATCATTGATCTGTACAGTGTTTGATTTACTTCTTTTGTCTCATCATTTTTGATAACTTCTATCCAGTAGCCATGGGAGTACTCACTGGTTTTGGATCTTCCATTCCAAAAGTTTTTAGTATCTCTTTGACATAATTTGATTGAGTAATATAGATACCATTCTTCATCTGATATATCTGTAAGCCAACAAAGAATTTAATCTCACCAAACATAGACATATCAAATTGAGTTTGTATCTCTTTTGTAAATGTTTGGCATAACACATCTTGTCCAAAAAATATAATGTCATCTACAAAAATTTCATCTAATAAAGTACCATTACTTTTCTTTGTCTTCAAATACAAGTTGTTGTTGTCATTAGTTCTTGCCAATCCAATCTTTCTCAGATAATTGTGCAATCTCTCATACCATGCTCTTGGCACTTGCTTCAGTCCATAAATTGCCTTGTGCAATATGCAAACCATATTAATCTTGTTTGGGTCAACAAAACCATTAGCTTGTTCAATGTACACTTTTTCTTCCAATATACCATTGAGGAATGCAAACTTCACATCCATCTGATAAAATTTAAAACCACCGTAGGCTGCATATGAAAGTAAAGCTTTGACTCCTTCCAATTTTGCAACTGGGGAAAATGTTTCACCATAGTCAATTCCTTCCTCTTGTGCATAACCCTTGCATGCTAGTCTAGCTTTGTTTCTTGCCACTTCTCCATGTTCACTTAGCTTATTTCCAAATACCCACTTTGTACCAATTACATTTTTGTCATTCAGCCTAGGTACAAGTGTCCAAGTCTTGTTCTTTTCAATTTGTTCAATTTATTCATTCATGACTTGTATCCAATCTTCATTTTCTAAAGCATCTTTTACTATTTCAGGCTCAAAATCACATAACAGACATGTACCATCTCTCAACTTACTTCATGTCATAACTATAGAATCCTTTGATCGAATGATTTGATCAGGATTGTTGTGCCTCCTCACATACTTTGCTAGATTAGGTTCATGTTTTGCTTCAGATTCATTGTTCTCATTCAATGTAGGTTGATTCTGTGACTCGACATCTCCATCAGATAGTTTGCCATTGACCTCTTGTTGCTCGGCAACTCCACTCTGTGACTCGGTAGGTGCTAGCTATTGCTCAGAAGCCTCACTCACAGGTTCAGGTAATGCATTAGAATATTCCTCATCTAGTTAGACAAATGACTTGTAACTTTCAGGTTCTTGTGTACTTTTAGCTTCATTTCATTCTGCATATTCATCAATTCTAACATTTGCACTTTCCACAACTTTGTTAGTATTATAATTCAAACACTTGTATGATTTTCTTTTAGTTGAATATCCAAGGAATATACCTTCCTCTCCTTTAGCATTAAGTTATCCTTTTCTATTTTCCTTCAGTGTAAAACATTTTCTTCCAAAAACTTTGAAATATCTTACACTAGGTGCATATCCATACCAAAGCTCATAAGGTGTAGCATTAGTACCTTTCCTGACTTGTACTCTATTCAAGGTATAGACTGCAGTACTTACAACTTCTTTCCAATATTTATGTGCAACATTTTTCTCCATCATTACTGTTCTTTCATAGTCCATGATAGATCTATTTCTGTGTTCAACAATACCATTGTGTTGTGGTGTCCTAGGTGCAGACATGTGTCTTTTTATGCCTCGGTCATTGCAGAAACTATTAAACTCATTGTATGTAAACTTGCCTCCTCTGTCAGATCTCAAACATTTCAAAATTTTACCTATCTCCTTTTCAACTTTTACCAAGTACCACTTAAATAACTAGAATGCATCATATTTTTCCTTAAGAAACATCACAGTCATCATCCTAGAATAATCATCAACAAACAGAATGAAATATCTATCTCCACAGTAAGTTTCTCTCCAATGGGACCACAAAGGTCAGTATGAACTAATTCCAGAATTTCCTCTGAAGTATGAGTCTTACTCTTCAAACTAGACTTTGCCATTTTTCCTAGTTGACATTGCTTGCACAACATTTTCAGGTTTCTTTAACTTAGAAAACCCTCTAACCCTTTTTAGTTTACTTATGCTTACCAAGTTATCAAAATTTACATGACAAAACCTTTTATGCCATAACCAAACATCATTGTATTGTGCAAACAAGCATGTCTCTTCAGTTAAATCTAAATAGAACAAGTTACCTTTTGTTTTCTCACCACTTCCAACTAGTTCTCCAGTAGCATCATAGATATTTTCCTTCTTATGATGGAACTTAATTCTGTAGCCAGAAGTATTCAGCTATGCAACACTCAGTAAATTATAGTTAAGATCATCAACCCAGTAAACATTGTCACATATAACCTCGTCAGTCAAATTAATTGTTTCTTTCCCTTTGATAAGACATGGTGCATCATTACAAAATTTAACATCACCACCTTTGCATTGATCTAAGGTCTCAAATTTATCTTTGTCACCAGTCATATGATGGGAACAACCACTGTCAATAATCCAATGGTCACCTTTACTCTTATAAGAAATTAGTTTAGTTTTCTCATCATCATCAAAATAATCTTTCATAGCAACATACACAACTTCTATATCATTGTCATCAAAATTGTCAGAATCATTGTCAAAAGCTTCTTCAGCTATATAGAAAGATTTCTTACCTTTGTCTTTGTAATCCTTATACTTTCTCAATTCTTGATCATCCTTTCTATATTTGTATTTGTTGTCCCTTATTTCATCTTTATCATTCTTATCAAGACATCTAACAGCAATATGACCAACTTTGTTACATGAAAAACAAATGATAGGAAGTTTACCTCTTAATTTTCCTTTTCCTCTAGATAGTCTTTTTCCAATAAGTGCTTCAAGTCCTTCAAGGTCATCATCAGTAGTGTCATTGTCACTGTTCACACATTTCTTTCCTTTCTTGGATTTGTTGAGGACTAGCTGGGATCTGAATGCAGGATCAATAACTTGTAGAGTGTAGTTATCAAAATTTGACATCTCAAATGCAGTATGTCTTCCTACCAGACCTTCTAAAGTTAGATTATTATTAGGAGTACATCTCAATTCTTGAATTGCAGAGACTCTTATAGCATATACAAGAAGAATAGTTCTCAGTACCTTGCTCATAATAGAATTCTGATCAATTGTTCCATTTGCTCCTCTAATAGCATTAACAACTTCTTTTATTCTACCACAGTACTAAACTATATTTTCTCCTTCTTGCATTTTCATTTCATGTCAAACTTACCTCTCAAGCTTTCACATTTGGCTCACAACACATTTGTGTCTCCTCCATAGATGGTTTTCAAGGTATCCCACATCTGCTTTGCATTTGTGTAGTTCTTTATATCATCAAATTCAGAATAGCTCAAGGAAGATACAATCTCCAACATTGCTTGATTATGTTCTTTCTTTTCTCTTAACTATGTAGCAGTGAGAGGTGTAGTAGGTGCTACATAAGCATTTTCAAGAAGGCTCTTAGCATCATCTTCAATACTAGCTAGATGTAGTTTCATTAAACTCTACCATGCATGGAAGTTATCTTTGTTCTTCTTTAGAACCTCCTTTTTATACATCTTGATCTTTTCGCTCCAAGTACCTTCAAACTATTTTCAAGAGAACTTAGCTCTGATACCAATTGTTAGAATGAATTTAGAATAATTGAGAGTGAAGGGGTGAATCTATTATCCTTAGGTCTAGATGTACCAATTGAAACTTTTCAGCAATTTAAACAACTCATATCTACTCGGAAATAGTAGCATATGTCAACAACTTAAATATGGAGTTTATTGTTTAGATGTAATTAGCTTTCAGAAACTTAACTGTAAAACAAACCATAAACATTCACACAAGTTGACACAAGTATTTAACGTGGAAACCCAATTTGGGAAAAACCACCAGTAACATGCTAACAAGTTTTCACTCTTCTAAAGTGAGCTTTGTTAGGAGCCAACCCTGTTAAAGGTTACAAAACACATTGCTAAATGTGACTTGGTTAAATGAATTAATCACCCTGTCAGGAGTAGCCTTGTTAGAGGACTTAGAACATTCCACCTGAATGTCACCTTGTTTAGAGGATTTACACAATGACTATTAGGTCAACCTTGTTAAACAATTTTGACTGATACAATGGTTAGAAAGTAATCAGTAGTTGTGATCTGATACATACAACTTACTTTGCAAATCCAAATGCAATTTCAGATCTAATGCTAACTTACTAAGTGGCCTCCATTCTAATTTCAATTTTCTGATCTGCTTGGAAATTTGTCAAGCAATCACTCATGCAATTCTCTGCTTCTCAATTCAGCCTTCTCTGCTAGGTCATGACAATCAATAAATTAACTATGCAATCCTCCTACATACACACAAGCACATTACATACATGAATAGCCCCTTGAGGTTATCTTATACCTCTTCATCTAGGTGAGATAAATCTTTGACACTTAATCAAGATCGTAGATCTTAGGTTAGGTCAGATCCAACTGATCATCCCATCATTACATTACCATTTTCTTTTCCAAAGTAGTATTTAATTAAATCTTGAATCCATGCATTAATTAACATGGATCAATCTTTAATTAACTTTACATATCCCAATAAAATAAACTATGTCGGCCAAAGATCTTAAATCTTATCATTAATCAAAATACTGGCGCTCAGCCACCATTGTGTTCTCACTCGACCAACACTGAACTTGCTCAAAAATTTCACTGGTGCTCGTTCATCACTAGAAATTCTTCTTTGCATACTGGTGCTCAGCACAAACCAACCAGTAAAACTGACATCAAAACATAAATAACACATTGCTTTGCCAATGTGCCAACTAATCAAGTACCCTTGTTATTTTCCTTAACTCAACCATTCCACTTGGTCTTCTTGTTAAATATTCTTCATCAATCAATAGATATGGTACTCAAATAGATATAAATAGTCTCACCAGTTAAGGTTTGACATCAATGAAAAAACAACCATTGTTTTCATTGTAACTCTCCAACAAAACAACATTTCAAAGAATGCACTTCTCTTCAATTAAACAATAGTAATGAAGTATAATAAAATAAATTGTATATTTCCATTAAGATGTTATCTTTAGTTCTTTTCAAGTCCTTTGTATATTTCCCTAAGGTTGTGTTCCTTAGCCTATAAGTCCAGATTAAAAGTAGTGAGCTTTCTTGGCCTTTGGCATAGAAAATTGTAATCAATTTACATATACTGAGCGTGATCCTTGGCATGGGTTTTCTCACATTGTATTTTCCATGTAAAATCTTAGTGTCCTTATGTTTCACTTTTTGAATTATAATTATTTACTTCTCCACATATAATAATTGGATATAGTGTGAGATAAATGGTTAAGTTTTAACACATATTGATTTACCCCATAAACGTATAGAAGTATTTGGCACATGTCCCTAAAATGATAAAGAAATGAAAACAACTAAGATTGGAATCATTTAATCCTACTATCTAATGTTATCTACTTAATTAATACAAGCACTGCATCTTTCCATTCTCTTAGAGTCCTCCTCTAGGAAAATTTACAAATGAGAGAATTTCTCTCCTACCTTTCAAAATCCTTTATAGTCCTCTTTATAGTGGTGTCCCTTAGGTTTTTTGGTAAGAGACACTCCTTCTATACAAATCCCAATAGTAGTTGCAATAGTCTCCATGAAGGAAACCCCACCGATAACAAATTTACCCTTATCCTTAGCATTGGAAAGCTTCTTAGGGATAACAAGAATGCAGGCATGCATACCCTTATTATAGCATAAGAGATTTCCTTTGACCAAAAATAAAAAAAATCCTATTCTTGTTGTAATTTTTTTTTTTGTATTTAAGGATCTGTTTGAATTAAATCTCCTATAGAAGGCCAAACTAGGAATTTTTTGCACGAGTAGCTTAGAGAAAACAAGGCAAAAAACTAGAAGAGGGAAAGTGTAAAATAAAGAAACAGAGACAAACTCATTTCCAAAAATGAGAGGTGTTTCCAAACAAATGATTTTACACAATGCTATGAAAAGCCATCATAGAAAAGGTAGTATGGAAATTTTGAGCATTCACGACTGATTTGGTCATCTTTAATCATGAAAAAAATTACCACTGGGATTTCATGCAAGGAGGTCCATATTTTCATAGAAGTAGCGAAGAGGCCAAGTCTAGCTAGTTTGCACAGTATTGTATTCCCCTCTTTGAGGGTGTGGTTGAATTTTATGTGTTCCATAGAGGACCAATTATAGTGGAATTGATATATTAGATATTTAACAATCCAACTTCAGAATGCTTCACTGCAAAGCATCGTGATTATATTTCTTGCATCCCCTTTAACTATTATCCTATGTAGCCCTTTATCTTTAGTGAGAAGAATCACAATTAAGATGATGTCACTACATAAATTTGAAGGTTTTAGTTCCCATGTTAGTAATGTAAGCCACCCTTAAATTACCTTTTTGATCCCTTCATATGCCACCCAAAACAACCTGATTAGGATTCTCTTTGGAGGAACCATCAATATTTAACTTAAACCATCTATAATGAGGGAGACTATTAAGAATATTATGTTATTAAAATAAAAAATAGTAGAAATAATTTTTTTAGATAAACTAATTATTTATTTTAGTTTCAATAATTTCTTCTCAAGTATTTAAAGGGTTTGGAAAATAGTATATTCAATTGATTTGAAAATAGATACATATACCAATAGGAAATAAAAATATTAAACTCTATATGATTCATATTTATTATTTTCAATTTTTTTAACATTGTTTATGTTGGATGAGATCAGATTTGGATACTATTCATAGTGTTGATATTCATGTTTTGCCACTGATGTCAACATATGTTTCTGTGGAGAGAACAAACTAGTTATTTGACTGGCAGAAGTATATAGACACTGTACGGATTTTTTAGTATGATCGAAGATAGGGATATGAAGATAGATGTGTGATGACCTTATTCCTAAGTTCACTTGAATTGAGATTACATATTGGTGATGTTACATATGATTTAGGGAAGACTGGTTTCTGGGTTGTGACACTAATGCTTGATAGAGCAGGTCTCTGTATTTTGTGTATATCTGATAGATGAAGATGTTTCACTGGATACAAGCTTATGGGATGACTAAGGAAACATTGAAGAATTTTAGTTACTAGTTGATTGTTGTGAAAGTATTAGTGATGTTAGCAGTGGCATGAATAATGGAGGAGACCTATTCTGGTGGCTGACTTTAGAAATGTAGCGTGTATTATGAATTGTGACCGTGGATTACGGATCTTAGAGTATAAATGATGGATTGTAAATGATGTTTAATTGTTATAGGTACCGTGTGTATCTCAGCAAGGGGTTAAACAATTATTTGTATATAGGGAAATCCTAATTGGCTGACCTAACTAATTATTTGTGTATTAGGAAATCTTAATTGGCTGACCTAATGAATTCTTGTAATAGTGTACATATGAGAGATCTTTTGTTTTGAAAGACACGACAGAGATTGAAAAGGAAGAGAAGTGTAGGCTGTGAGGCTTGTTTTGTGTATGGATGTAGAGTAGAGTTTGTGATAAGAATACTTCATCAGAATGGACCAAGCAAAGACAGTTGATATTAGACAGTTCACCGGATTGTATATTTCCTATATACACTTGTTCGGATTGTGAATACTTGAGGGTGGATTTAACCTTCTTTGGGAGTGTGCTTGGGCAGTGATCCTACTACTATTTTTAATCCTAGTAAGGTTTGTCTCCTAACAGGGACTATGTGTTGTAATGTTGTAATAAGCTCCTAACAGGGCTAAATATTTTAACAGGGACACAATACTCTCAGTACATTATTTGTGGGTGTTAATTCCCACCGAGGTTTTATATTTAACATGGTTTCCTTGAACACAATTATTGTGCTATTATGTTGGCATTTACTGTGTTATGATTTACATTACAGTTTTGGTTGATAAAGTTTAAAGTTTAATATTCTATATCACAACTGATTCATCCCCCCACCCCGTCCGCTCTCAGTTGTGCTTCTAAACTGTTATTCCTAACAATTGGTATCAGAGAATATAGTCCATAGAGAGAAATATTAAAAACTTGAGGTGATCCTGAAGATGACTTAATACAGGAACGATAGTCCAAAATTTGATCATGAAAAATTTGGCAGTTGGAAGAACAAGATGAGAACACATTTTATATGCTTGGGAATTGACAACTGGATGATCACAAAGAAGAATGAAAATTTAACAACTGAGGATGAATTAGAGAAGGCTACGGAATATGATAAGAAGCTATTTTCATGTACTATATGTGCAAGGGAATCACTGATCAACACACTCTCTGAAGGATAATTCACATAAGTAAAAGACTTGGACTCTGCACATGAGAGTTGGACAAGATTGGAGGCACTGTATGAAGGAGATAAGTTTACAAAACAAGAAAACTTACAAAAATTGAAGACAAAGATGGAATCATTGTAAATGAGAGAAGATGAGAACATCAGGGCATATGGATAGAGAATTACTGAAGTTGTTACTGGCATTAGAAAAATTGGAGGCACTTACAATGAGAAAGAAGTGATTGCGAAGATTCTCAGATCTTTGACACCTGCATATAGATCTAAAGTACAAGCTATAGATGAGATTATACCTTGGACACAAAAATTCACTAGAGAGATGTTGATTTGAAATCTAACTACTTTTGAGGCTGGAGAATTGGGAGATTCTTTACCTAAAGTTGAGTTGTCATTCAAGGAAACCATGCATAACAACAAAATTACCTTATCTGGAATTGCGAGCACCAGCAATAGTAACTTGAGAGAAGAGCTTGGAGACTATGCTAAGGAATGGGAACATATATAGAAGGAAGACAGAAAGCTAGATGAAGTACTAGCATTGATCACTAGAAGAGAAAAGAGAGGTAAGGGTAAATTTGAAGGCAAATTACATTTAAAATTCTTTTCATATAACAAGATTGGTCATTTTGCATCTCGATGTCCTACAAGGGTTCCAAAGCATAAACCTAAGTTTTTCAAATCTATGTATCCTAAATATAGGGAATGTTATTATGCTAGTGAGGGTGTTTCTGAAGATGATGGTATGACTATGATGAAATTGGATTTTTTTTCTATAAAGGATGATGAATCTATACATGAAAAACCCTCAGTATCTCGTTTTGAAAATAAATCTGAATGGGATATAGACAGTGGTTGTTCACATCATAAAAATGTAGATAAAAATAAATTTGTGAGTCTAAAAAGATATGATGGTGGTTTTGTTAGATTTGGTGACAATAATCCTAAGCTTATCATTGGTGTTGGATCAATTTCTCTGGTTGGAAAGACTAATAGTGACAATGTATTACTTGTTGATTGACTTAAACATAATCTATTGAGTGTTGGATAGTTAGTGGACAAAGGTTATCAATTGAAATTCATTGATGAGAAATGCTCTATCAAAAGTAAATGAGGAGATTTGATCACATCTAGTACTAAATCTAGAGGTAATGTATTTAATTGAATACATCTGAAGCTTCTTGTTTTATTGTGAAGGTTGTTGAAAGTTGTCTATTGAAAACAAGATTTTGTCATAGTAACTTTGATAACATTGTGAAGGCAAGTATGACTAATGTTGTAAGAGATCTGCCTAAGATTGTAAATCCATCTAACACTATGTGTAGAGAGTGTGTTATGGGGAAGTAGACTAAAAGTATTTTTAGAAGAAAATCTCATTCAGCTAAAGGGAAGTTGGATCTAGGGCATACAGATTTGTTTGGTCCTACAAGAACAAGATATTACTATTGTGAAAGGTATTTTAGAATTTTTGTTGATGACTTTTCTAGAATGATGTGGGTTACATATTTGAGAGAGGAATCTGAAGCATTTGTCAAATTCAAGTCATTTAAAGAAAAAGTTGAGAATGAATCTGGTTTGAAGATAAAATGTTTGAGATCAGACAGAGGTGGAGAGTTTACATCAAATTTATTTGATAGTTACAGTGAAGAACATGTAATATATTGAAAAACATCAGCTCCTATAACACCACAAGAGAATGGGATAGTAGAGCAAGGAAACATAACTATATTAGATGCTGCAAGGACTATGTGTTGGAAGGAAATGTGTCACTTGTTCATTGGAGAGAAGAAGTTCAACTTGAACAAAATTTAGATCAAAGAAGGTACAAGTAAGACTCCTTATGAATCATGGTTTCATCATACACCTACTGTAAAATATTTTAGAATATTTGGAAGTAAATGTTATATCAAAAGAGATGATGAGATAGGGAATTTTGATGCTAGAAGTGATGAAGGAATTGTTTTTGGTTATTCTACTAAGACCAAAGCATATAAATGTTTCAATCTGAGATTCAGTAAGTTGATTGAAAGTGCTAACGTGAGGATAGATGAAAATTTTTAGATTCAAGAAAGAATATATGACTGTGATCAGATTACAAGGATGAAAGAGGTCACTACTAAACCTAAAGAACCTTTGATAGTTGATAATGAGACTGAAGATGAATTGATTGAGGTTACTGAGACTCCTAAGACTCTGAGGTATGTTAAGACGAACCATCCTAAAGATTAAATTATTGGTGATGCAAGTAAAGGTATGATTAATAGATCTAGAACTAGAGAAGAAATTTGTTTGATTTCTCATGTTGAACCAAAAACTATTGATGAAGCTTGTAGAGATGAATCATGGACTAAAGCTATAAAAGAAGAACTTGAATACATAAGGAAAAAATATTTGGGAATTAGTTCCAAGACCTAAGAATAAAATGTGATAGGAACTAAATTGGTTTTCAGGAATAAGATGGATGAAGAAGGAACAATGGTAAGAAACAAGGCTAGACTAGTGAGTAAAGGATGCTCGGAACAAGAAGGCATAGACTATGAAGAAATATTTTCTCATGTTTCTAGGTTGGAAGTTGTGAAATTATTTCTTACTTATGCTGCACATAAAGACTTTAACGTATATCAGATGGATGTGAAATCAACATTCTTGAATGGTGATCTAGAAGAAGAAGTATATATTGAGCAACCTGGGGTATTTACTTTGACAAAAGATGAAGACATGGTTTGTATGATGAAGAAAGCACTGTATGAACTGAAACGAGAATTGAGAGAATGGTATGCAAGACTGGACAAGTATCTACTTTGTCTTGGTTTCAGAAAAGGTAATGCAGACATTAATTTATACTTAAGAACTAATGAAGATATAATCTTAATCATAGAATTTTTTTTTGACGATATCATTTTTAGAGGAAATGATAAGATGAGTAAGAAGTTCTCTAAAGAAATGGAAAATGAATTTGAGATGTCAATGATTGGTGAAATGAAATTATTTCTTGGTTTGAAAATCAATCAGAGTAAGAATGGTATTTTCATATCTCAGACCAAGTATCTTAAGGAAATTTTGAAACTTTTTGGAATGGAAGATTGTAAACCTATTGGAATAGCTATGGTGACTGGATACAAACTGTTTAGTAATGATGAAACTCAAATTGTTTTTTAGACAAAGTAAAGATCTATGATTGGTGGTCTACAATATCTAACTCACACCAGACCAGATATTACCAATGCAGTTGAAGTTGTGGCAAGATATCATGAAGATCCTAAAGAAACACAGGTTGCTGTTGTGAAACAATTTTTAGATACTTGAAAGGAACAATAGAATATGGATTATGGTATGAAAAATTAGATGACTATATTTTGTAGGCTTATAATGATGCTGATTGGGCATGTAAGGTGGATGATAGAAAGAGTACAAGCGGTGGTGCATTTTTCCCTAGGAAAAGGTTGGTTTCTTGGTTAAATAAGAAGTAGGACTGTAGTGCTAAATCTACTTCTGAATCAGAGTATGTTGCTGCTGTAATAAATTGCACACAAATTGTTTGGGTGAAACAAATGTTGAAGGACAATAGAATAATTTTTGAAGAGCCAGTAGTTATCCATTGTGATAACACTAGCACAATGAATATGTTAAAGAATATTGTAATGCATTCAAATACTAAACACATTTCTATTAAGTATCATTTCTTGAGGGAGAAGGTAGCAGAGAAAGAGATTAAACTAGAGTATATTAGCACAAACAAGGAACAAATAGCAGATATATTTACAAAACCTTCACCAAAAGATGATTTTGATTATCTCAAAAGGGTTCTTGGGGTTTGAGCCCCTCCTTGTGATAATTAGTTGATGCATTAGTCCAGTGGATTTCAGAGCTATATCATTTTCTAGACTTGATGTATGGATCTACTCTTCAAGGGGAGTGATCACAGGAACACTATAAAGCACATTTGGGTGATCTTGCACCTAGCTGTTGGACATGAATATTTGAAAAAGCTACACCTTACAAAAGATTGTAGCTGATTTATGGCACCCTTCTCCATTTCTGTCAAAGGGGAAAAGGTTCTATGTGAAAATTCCTACTATTTTTGGGAGATTTGTGTTGAGGATAATGAGAAGATTGTATTGAGAGAGAGTACTTTTGGGTTGATGGATTTTCCCATATGTTGTCATCAATTCCAAAGGGGGAGATTGTTGGATGATATCAGATTTGGATACTATTCATATTGTTGATATTCATGTTTTCTCACTAATGTCAACATATGTTTCAGTGGAGAGAACATACTGGTTATTTGATTGGCATAAGTGTACAGACACTGTACGGATGTTTCAGAATGATCAAAGACAGGGATATGAAGAAAGATATGTGATGACCTTATTCCTCAGGTCTCTTGACTTGAGATTAAATATTGGTGATGTTACAAATGATTTAGTGAAGACTCATTTCTAGAATGTGACAGTAATGCTTGATAGACAAGGTCTATGTATTTTGTGTATATCTTATAGATGAAGATATTTCAATAGATGCAAGATTATGCGATGACTGAGGAAATATTGAAGAATGTTCATTACTGATTGATTGTTATGAAAGTACTGGTGATGTAAGTTGTGTCGTGTATTCTTATGGAGACTTATTCTGGTGGATGACTTTAGACATGTAGCGTGTATTATGAATTGTGAGTGTGGCTTGCACATCTTGGAGTATAACTGAAGAATTATAAATGATGTTTACTTGTTATAGGTACCGTGTGTATATTAGCAAGGGGTTAAATAATTATTTACATATTGGGAAAGCCTAATTGGCTGACCTAATTATATATTTGTGTATTAGAAAATCTTAATTGGCTAACCTAATGAATTATTGTAATAGGGTACATATGAGAGATGTTTCTTTTTGATAGAAGTGAGAGAGATTGAAAAGAAAGAGAAGTGTAAGCTACGAGGCTTGTTTTTCCGCTTGATGTAGAGAAAAGTTTGTGATAAGAATACTTCATTGGAACTGACCAAGAAAATAAAGTTGCTATAAGATAGTTCATTGGAATGTATATTTCCTATATACACTTGTTCAGATTGTGAATCCTTGAGGGTTTCTTTAACCTTCTTTGGGCAGTGAGCCTACTACTTTTCTTGACTCCTAACAGGGTCTGTCTCCTAACAGGGACTATGTACTGCAACGTTGTAATAAGCTCCTAACAGGGCTAAATCTTTTAACACACATACTATACTCTCAGTACATTATTTTTGGGTGCTAATTCCCACCAGTGTTTTAATTTTGATAGGGTTTCCTCGACAACAAGTATTGTGTTATTGTGTTGGCATTTATTGTGTTATCATTTGCATTGCAGTTTTGGTTTATAAAGTTTAAAGATTAATATTCTATATCACAACTGATTCACCCCCCCCTCTCAGTTGTGTTTGTGGACTATTATTCCTAACAAGATTGTTTATGTATAATTATACACATTATCTATTCATATCTTGAAATAATTGCATGTACATAAAAAATATAACATTTAATACTTACAATAATATTATTTTATATATAGACCATCTATCTACATCTTCAATTATAAATATAATATTTAAAATTTGCTTCACATAAAAAACCATCCCCCATCTCTAATCTCCAATCTATATCTAAAAGATTATTTTTCACCATTTTTACTTAAAAATAAGAAAATATATAAATGTTCCTTTTTATTTGTAAAATCTTTGTGACATCAGCAACAAGTTTTGATATATTCTAAAACAAACTCACATATAATTTCATCTAGTACTTGAATATCCTTTAAACCATTATAAAACCTAGTAGAGTTGGCCTAGTGGTAGAAAACTTGTGCTCTTGAAGGAGAGATCACAAGTTGAAATCCCAAAATTCTTCCTCTCCCCCCTCCATCTCCATACCTCTATATCTCTCTTACTCTTCCCTCTACACCTACACCTATAATATAATGATTTGTAAAAGATTACCAAAAAAATAAATTCCATAAAAATTCTCAGTTTAATTTTTCTGATTTGGAAGGCCAGGCAATTCTTCTCAGCTCTCTTTCTTTTAGTTTTTAGTTTTTACAATGTGTAAGAGAACAATTTATATATCTGTTTAAAAAGTGTGGTAGTTCAGAAAAAATATTTATTTAAATGCCCTTCTGTTTTTTTACCATAGATCATTACTTAAATTCTATTGTTTTTTTCTTTTTATTTACAAAATTGATCAGAGGGTATGGTCTATTACAGTTCAATTTTTCCATACATTTAAATATTTAACAGTTCAAATAATTTTTCAGATATTTCACAGCTGATGTCTAATTCTTTTCAGAGATCCCAGATCGTATCCCAATTTCCTTCCAACTCTGTTTTATTTGAGAAGATCCATTGTGTAATCTTACGTCGCTATTGAACTTCCAACTTCACCCGAATTTTACAATAAAGCCGTGTTTGGAAAATCAACATATGTCATTTTTCCCGTTGCCAACTGTGGCAAGAGTTTTACCTTTCAAATAATGAACGGTGACGATCAATTTCATGGCTGTCCAAGGGCTCACCGTTGATTGAAATATTAGCTTGGCTTCTCTGAGAGAGAAAACACCTACAACATAACAAGAAAACAAAGATATTTCACTTCATTAAAAGTGCCAAAACCAATCTCATGGGCAACCCCACAAGTGATCTCTTTTGATACGTTAATATGATTGGGGCAGAAATAGTGTACTGGAGGCAGCTCGGCCTCAGGTTCAAGAGTCCATTAATTCCACATGGTTGGTAACATTCTGAAATTTCATCGCAAGCGCCATTAATCCATCACATTCTTGATTTACTTAAAATACAGTAATGTACACAGTACAGACTCGTAGATAGAATCCCCGTCCAAGAGACGACGTTAAAGTCGATGAATTGAAACAATTGGTTAGGTCAGGTTACCAGAAACTGGGGTTTCCACAAAAATCTCTACTCACTACGATGGTTGTTTTTTAGGGTTTTTTTATTCTTTATCAAACATAAATTATTGTTTATTGTAATGTCCTTTTGCCTCTTTTAAGGGTTTCTCCTATTTTGCCCAAGTGAGTAGAGAAAATTCATTTATTATTCTACTAGAACTCATTACATCACATGGGAGAAAGTTGCGTAAGGAGCCAAAGATGAAGATCCCCTTCTCGCTAGAGGCTGTCGAATTTGGGCATGATAGATTAAAAGTTTTGATGTGTGTATCTATTAAGGAGGCTCCTGCGGGGTAGCCTGGAAAATGGTTTCATCGAATGTACCGAAATGAGGGAAGATTTCAGATGGGTCATAAGGCTGCATCATCTCCTTCTCCTCAGGAAAAAGTAGTGACATATGAACTCTCTCCTCAACTGATATTTCCTCCGGAGATTGTAGAATATATTTTGTATCATTCGCCTCACACATATCTTCTTCTCCTTCCACTGTATTTGCAATCCCTCGATCATTAATACCTTGCCCAACAAAGTTTGAGGTTTCTCTGTGTCCACCGTGCCCGCCCTCCACATTAATATAGAATCTTGTAGGAACAGTGTCACAGGCAGAACCCACATCAATAGGAATTGCTCTAATAACTTGGGTTGAAGGATTGTTGAGCGTATCCGCCACCAACAATGCTACTGAGTTCAACTGCCAGTCTGGGAAATTGAAAGATGTTGCGTTGTTCCTGGCAGGCACAGGAGCGCAGCGTCACAATCTCGAGCTGCGGCTTCAGCAGTGAAGTATGACCCCAAAGCTATGCGAGATCTCTTTCCAGACCTGATTTTGGCCGCATATTTCCCCCATTTCCTATTTCTTACCCCTCGGAATCTGACTTCTTCTCCATCATTGAACATATTGCCACAGTTCTTGTCTTTTTTTATCTACTCAAATTTGTTACAAGGAATTGCTTGGGCCCGAATTATTAACCCTTTTTCTAAATTTTGAGCTCTGACAAAACATTAAAATGTCAAGAGAGGTTTACAGACCATTAAACATAGGAGAGTACAAGAAGAAACAGGAAAACTGGTATGAGCCTTCTGACAAAAGGTTGAATTAAATTTGAGCATGAAGAGAGCTATAAATTAATCTCATCAGGAAATTGACACTTGATTTCCAGTTCAGAAAACCTTCTAAAGACTTTTTGTCAGAAGTTCAAGGTTCTGGTGTGCAATGAACTCTAATGGCGAACACTAAACTTGAAAGATTTATAGGATGAAGTGGACTGAATTTCTGAGCGACGTGCTTCAATGTCCTTGAATCACAGCTTAAATTCAAGGTATGGAATGTGAAAAGCTAGGTCATATGAAAACCGAGCAATCCTTGGTGTACGTGTGCACACGCATATAAAGCGGTTTCAATGATGTCAATTTCAATGGTTGAAAAGAAACCTCCGTCATGGTTACTTTCTGTTGATCGAATTTTTTAACTTTTCAATGCTAACTTAAAGTTAATCTTCATGTAAAATCAATCGTACTTTTTCTGGGTCCCATAGATGTAAATGTTTTGTAGTATATTTGTTTGTCTCACTATGGTTGGGCAACGGAAACAAAAGTTGAGGGTGAGAAATTTCACTTTGTAGTTCCTAGTAGATAATAATTTCTATGGGATGGTAGGAGAAGAGGTTTACCGACTTTGATTTAATGAATTTCAAAATATTCTTGTTAATAGTTTAAAAAGGGCAAAAATGCGCTAGTTCATGATAAATTTTCATTCTTTTATTTTTACTTTTAGAGTCAAAATGTGATGTAGAGTATAATGTTGGTTAATGAAAGGAATACAAGGTAGCGTTTGAAAAGTTTTATTTTAGAAAAAGGTATGATAAAGGGAAAGAAGTGTATTGCTATGTATATGCTTGAGATAAATTATAAATAATTGGAAGAATAAAGACAAATAATGTTTTGTGACTTTTAATTTCACGGAAGTTCTAAAAAATATATATCATTTTTTACAATTTAAAGATGGATAGGCAAAATGTTAGGTTATATTTTTCTTTAAACAAGTTATGAAAAAATGTAATGTCCTAGGACAAAGCTGACCTAAGTCAGCCTAGTCTAAGACAAGGTCATCCTTAGCCGGCCTTGTCCATGAAGACTTTTTTAATGTTAGTCTTGAACTAAGGGGTGTGTCCTAAAAGGGAGATCAGCTCCTGAGATGAAAAGGAATGTAAAAGGACCTAGATAGAAGATAAATTATGTTATTGAATGGAAAATAGGAAATCATGCATAGAAGTTAGATCCATCATGGAGTTTTGAACAAATAATGTTGATTTAAAGTTGAAATCAATGTGAGAAGCCATAGATGCTAAAATGGGGTTAAAAAGACTACCTAACTAGGGTCTTTACTTTTTAGGATGGTACAATTGCAAAACTAAATTCAATAGCAGCAAGTATTATACATATGATAGCATTCTATTTATCGGTATGCCTCTATGAAAATTCTATAATAAAGTTTTCATCATATACTTTAATTTATCTATTGAAGACAATTTTCAATAGATGTATTGATGTGATGATTAGCTCTACAATTCACAACTCCAAACAATATTTGAAGATAGATAAGAGACCATATGACATTTAAAAAAGTAAAGGTCCCACACAACTCTATATAACTACTATGTAATCTCTTAGAGAAAGTTTGAAATCCAATACTTATATATCTTAATTTGATATTTTTTTATGAGAATTTTGTAGTTTCAAATAAAATGGCTGAACTATATCAATAGAGATTGATTAATAGGTATGTGGTTTCTTAATTGAAATATTTTGTATTCAAAGTAAATTATTAAATAATATTTAATTATATATTATTGATATAAACTTTAAAATAATTATGTAAGTATTATATATTATGTGGCTTTTTATCATAGAAATGGTCTATATTTCAGTTTGATTGAAAATATAATCTTACTATTAACAAAATTAAAAAAATTAACATGTCATGATTCTTTGTAAAATAAATTAACTTTAAATATTTATGAAAATGAAAATGATTTATCTTTATTTTACTATATTATTTTGAATGTACTTTTAATTAAATTAATTTTTATAATAACTAGTATAAGTCACAAACTTTTCTTAATTCTCAAAAAAAAATATGACCTGATTGATAGCTTGTCATATCTTAAACAATATCAAATTTATTGCAATCCTAGATCAATATTATAAACTTTTCTACAATACTAATGATGCCATCTTACTCGTCAGATTAAAGATGAAATAAAATCATAGAATCTTTTCATTCTAATTTATCTAGAAACCATAGAGGACAAAAATCTTGTATTTACTCCACACATCATCACAAAAAGATATAAATTGACCATTGAAAGATACATCCACTTTTTTTAGTTTTTAAGAGGCAAAAATCTTAATCAAGGGTGGAGAAAAAAGAAAGCTTGATCCTTGTGCACAAATATCCTCCAATAGGAAAATAGGAGTTGACTTTTGTGTTTTTTTTCTTTTTTATAAAATAAGAATAATGTTTTATTTGTGCAACATAGGATAAGAAGGAAAGTGAAGATTTTTTATTTAAATAAAAGAGGAGGAAAATCCTTTTAATTAAATAAAGGCTTAGGATAAAGTGATTTTATTATTTAATTAAAAGAGATTTTTAATTAATTAAAAGAGAGCATTTCTCTTAATTAAATAATATTTTTATTTTTATTTTTTCTCTTTTAAATTAAATAAGGCTCAAACCTTAAGAAATATTGAATTGATTATGATTTGATCAAGGAAATTGATATAATTGATATTGTTGATATTTGAAAATATTGATT
>MU224596.1:2793021-2811201 GCA_018584345.1 Thuja plicata
TTATTGGCAAGGTCATGAGTTTATAGCTCTAGCTGAGAGCAATTTTACAAATCTTACAACTCCATGCATAGAGAGCTATGGATCGATTTGTGAGGGCTCATTCTTGAGTTTCCTTGCATGTAAGGATCCATAGAAGTGCACTGCTTTTGTGTGTACAGTATGAGAACTTGGTTAAATTATATGGAAAAGAGGATGCATAGAAAACTTGGATCAGTTATACTAAGTTCAAGAAGTTGGGAGTGGATTCCAACTTGCTCAATCCAAGGGTAAATTAAAGTCTTATTATTTGGGCAAGATGGTGCAACAGCACCTAGGCAAATCCCTTTAAGTCTTATTTCAATTTTTTCTTATACTGACTCTTGCCAAGTCAGTAGGTTTTAATTTGAACTTAGAAGGTATTTCATGTGTTTTCCTAGGCAGATTAGACTAGGCTCAATCCAACCTAGATGTTTATTGCTTTCTACTTGTTAGTGCTAGATTGGACCTAAGGTGGGAAAATGGGTGTAAATACATGTCTAAAATCCTTTAAGGCTTAGGAAAGGGTATAATATTGACTAAAAAGGTTCCTAGAATATTTATATGCCATTTTAGGTTGAATCAAGACCCTTAGAAACAATTATGCAAAAAGATGTAATGTTGTCATAATGTTGCTTGACAATATTTTATTAACTTTTAATGTTAAATGACAACAAATGGAAAATTGGATTCCTTTTGAGGAAACATGATGGGTAGTTTCTATAATGGCCTAGAATCATGGACATGAAATATTCAATCAAAATGAATCCCATTTCCTCAGGAGTAGAGTGGAGAAGTGTAATTTTGGAAGTGAATAAAAGCTCTAAGTTCTGGTTTTCAGTGACAATAGAGTTGAATTATGTTTATGAGTTATTTTGTGGATTGAATTTCAAGAGTTATAATTGGTTCTAATTATTAGGGAAAATTCTAAGGACTATCTATTCAGTAGTGTAATGGTTTTGAGTTAATTTTTTTAGATTTTGTAAATTATTTTGTAGGCTGTATAGTTCCTGGAGTAAACAATGTGAATTTTAGTTTCATGGCTCCCCCAAAGAATCAAAACATGGAAACCATATGGGCCTAGATGAATATGTTAGGGGAGATTCTTTACATTTTAAATATGCTGGTTGGAGGTTAGAAGTGTAAGTTTTCTATTTTTGATGTCATGCCCTAGGCGAGCATTGAGTGCCCAGTTATTGGTTTGATAGAGTGAATTAGTTGTGCAATTGTAGGGGAATGAATGAGTGCTTAGAATAAAGTATATTTACAGTAAGTTAGTGGTACTATATACACCTACAAGTAATATTAGGCATTTTGCAATCCATCTAGATAGATTTCTAGGTAGAAATCACTGGACTACACATTTCTAGCCCAATTATCCCTAGTTATCCCACACTTCAGGATTCTACTGTACGGACAGCTTAGGTACCTTAGACCTAAAAAATATTAAAGGTCTTGATAAAGGGTATATAAATGTGAATTTTTATTTTGAGGCTCTTTGTAATTTTTGGAAGTTAAGTGGGAAAAACACCCTGTTTAGGGTTAGTATACCGATTAGGCCTATTAGGCCAAAATGATAGTCAGCCTTGAACTTGATTGATTAAGTCTTGATTTCCCATTCAAATAGAGTCATATGGATTTCAAATGTTTGTTTCAATGATGGATACACCCACTACAACACTTGTGAAGATTTTGAGAAGAGTTTGGACTTGGAGTCATCCAAGAAAGAGTGAAGAGTTGAAGTAGCCATAATGTTAGTGATCCCTCAGGGTGAAGCACAAAGAGACTAAATCTTGGAGTTGATTTAGGTTAGTCTTAGTCCAGAAGAGAAAATACTATTAAGTTCCTAGAAATGAGCTCAGGATCTAGGGAAGGCTAGGACAACTGAAGTCCTAGATAAGTGATTATGCAAGCACACCTTGGAGCATCTCTATCATTTAGTTCCCAAACCAAAATAACATAAATTCCTTCTCCAAAAAAAATCTCATAAACAACATTGTCAAAATAAAGAAAATAATTTGATTCATCTTCTATCTAAGCTATCTCCGCACTATATTCTATAGATGCAAAATGGCCTAGATTACTACCCTCAAAAACCTCTTTCCAATAATTGGGTATGTAGGTGTGTTGGCCATTTTCCAGGTAGTCTAGTAAATAAAATTCCTATTAAGGGTTTCTATTTTTTAAAATCATCTTATGATAATGCAAATCCCTCATTTCTTCTTTCATATAAAATAGTGATTATGCACGAGCAATAAATTCTCCCCCTTCATCCTTGTAATCTCTTTTGTATTCACAGTTTCCTTTAAATTCAACTAATTTTGTACCTCCTCATCACTAGGTGGCACAAATTGGGCTTACTAACACTCTTCTTGTTCAATACCAAAGCCTCTGCTCTCATCCACTATTATTAACTCATGCCCTGCCACCTAATTCTAGAATGCATCCTCCTCATCTCAAGAACCAAATTCTATGACCTTTTAAAATTCTTTACCAAATAGTTGAGGGTAGTATAAGACACCTCCCTCTCTCTCTCTCTCTCTCTCTCTCTCTCTCTCTCTCTCTCTCTTCTATATTAAATCTTGTACCATCCACCTTAACTTCATCCCACCAATGTACATGATGCCTTGCTTCAACTTTCACTTTCACAACAATACTCTTTATTGAGTTTAATTACTCAATTTTTAAACCACTGAAAAAATATTCAATGGTCAAATTAGCTACATGTTGTACCATCCTAAAAATATGCAATGGTCAAATTAGATTCATGTTGTACATGTTGTACCATCCTAAAAATTTAGCACCCATTATTGGTGTCTCTATTTATGACCTATAGCCTCCTTTTTTTGTTTTCAAGGTCCTTTTTCCCATTTTGCTTGATCTTGGAAACATGTAATTCAAATTAGAGCCTTTTTTCATCATCCCTTTGTTCATGGCCAAACTTGAGAAAATATCCTAGGGAGCACAATGTTCCAAACATTGTGTCCCTGGATGCACAATATTTTATCCATTTTGTACCCAAGTATTTTATCACAGATTGGGCCTAAAGCCCGATATTGGGGTTTTCATTTAATTCTTTTTTGGTGGATGGCTTGGCTTAATTTTAGATCCCAAAATGAGGGGTAAAGTATATAAACCCTATATCTGTCCTCATTTTCATCCATAAAACATATGTATGATATCACCAAAATTCTCAAGATATCAAGTGCAATCATTCATTTTAGGATTTTCAAGAGCATTCAAGAAAGTGAGGTGATTTCAAGATCTCAAGATAAGGCATTCTTCTTCTTGTATCTCATAAAGGAAATATTGTTTAAGTTGGAGAAATATTTTCTATCCGATGGTGGTGTCTTAGTGGAGATTTCAAAAAAGAAAATAATATTTCTCTTTCTCCATCATTTTTCCCTTTCTCTTTGCAAGTGTGATCAAGCATTTTAAGAAAATCAAGATCTAGGGGCAGTATTCATAGATTCATCCATATGTAAATGAATCCTTGATCCTAAATCTCTCCTACAAGGTCAACATATACATTCAAGAAACAAACATCAATCATATTAATGACTTTGAGAAATACAATCATTCATCCATAAGAGTAAGCACATTAACTCAATTCTGAACCTTTGTGTTTGCTTTAATGCTTTACATTCCATATTTCAAGGTTGATTCCTAAATATGGGTTTGACAAAGAAAAACCCCTTTAGCCAACCTATTTCCTTTATTTTTGTGTGAAGGTATAGGCTAGGAAGGTATAATTGCAAATCTGAGCTCCGTAAGTCCCAACATTGGTCTTTGCCAAATTTGGGGCAGAATCATCAGGTATAGAATATTTCAGTCATTCTGCACCTAGGATCGGAACATTTTTTCCATTCTTCACCCTAAAAATAGGCTCATATTTTTAAGGAAAAAGAGTAGATAGCTTATAGGGCCCAAATCTAGATGTACAACTCTTTCAAGGACTCTAACAATAGAAACAAATGTTAAAATATTATATCCTTCATTTCTTCAAGATACACTTATCTTTATCAAATTTAAATCTTAATTTCCTCTTTATCATTTTCAAATTTTGATAACTCCATTTTTCATCCTTCTCAATTTCCAAGCAACAAAAGAATACAAGCTCGTAAGACCTAAATTTGGTATTGAAATCACTATATCCTTTCTTGTGGTGCTGATCGATTTTAATTGAGTTGGATTTTTATTCTAATGTACTCTTTTGAATTTAGGAATAGATTGTGTCCTATTATTTGATACCCATTTTCACTTGTACATTTCGGTGAACTCGACGCTTGTTACACTCTTTTGATTTTTTGTAGTTATATCTCCTTTCCATTTATTTTGATATCTAGATATATATTATGTAAATTTATGTATTTATATATCTAAATTTGTGTTAGAACTACATTAGATTCATTCTTAATGTGTTTCTTAGATTTAATTTATAATTCATCTCACTTCACTTTTAGGATTAAGTATTAAATATCCTTTGTGCATTTCATTAGATCAATCTTATTTTCGTTTCATGCATCAATGTT
The DNA here is from genome assembly GCA_018584345.1 of Thuja plicata. Taxonomy (NCBI): domain Eukaryota; kingdom Viridiplantae; phylum Streptophyta; class Pinopsida; order Cupressales; family Cupressaceae; genus Thuja; species Thuja plicata. Next base: position 2,797,569 of record MU224596.1, read on the forward strand.
ATTATATATTGAGTCCTACCTATAACATTCATGTTAGGAGAAGTATTATACTTATGGGTTCCTTTGATTCCAAGTCCTCTTTCCTTCCTAGGAATCTTGAGGATACTAACATGCATAAGGATTATCTTCCTCCGCCTCTTGAAAACAACTCTTCCAGTTCTTCCCATGATGACAATGAGAGACTAAGAGTTGCACCTAGTCAAATCCAAAATATTCCTCATGACTTTGAAAATTTTTAATAAGGTTAGGTCAAGAGAATCCAAATACTAAGACTATTTCTATAGTTGGTGGTTGGAAAAAGATAATTCATTATGGTTAACATGGACTTGATTTCTTACTTTCTCTTTCTCTACTTGTTTATTACAATGTCAAGCTGCTGCAAGATTGTGCTCAAGAACTCAATTAAATTCAACCTCCCATTAGTGTTGAGTCTTCTAATCTAATTCCTACCTCAATACCTAGTGTTTCTACATATACTATAGCTATCATAACCACTTCCTTTCAACTATCTAATCCTCTACATGTTCTGTTTCCTAATACTAATATTGCTTCCTTTAGTATGCCATGTCTTTCCTTATCTTCATCCATGCCAACTTACAATAGTCTACCCTTTTCTTGTTCCAATGTTCCTTACATTTCACACAATGCTCCTAATATTACCTACATATATCATTCTACTCTTTTCAGTGAATCTACCATTAATATTCTTTCTCAAATTATGTCATCTTTAATGACCAAAAATTACCTTCCTGACTCAATCAAAGTATAACATACACATTTGTGAAATTTATAGACCCTTATCCTTGGATATAATATTTGTTTTCATTTTTCAATAAATGGAGATTCCTCATTTAAACAACTACACCCCTTAACCCATGTTAATACATTTCAAACATTGTATAGTGACTTTTCTCATGACCAAAGGTTCATGGCTAATTTATTTACTAGAACCTTTCAAGATAAGGCATTGCAATCGTATTTATAATCACCTCCGTATTCTATTGATTCCTTTAAAAAAAATTCAATCCCTTCATTCAACAATTCAAAAATAATATTGGTCCTAAGATATCCTTGATTGATTAGATGCATTGTAAACAAGGCCCTACAAAAAAGGTTTTTGATTTCATTGGTAGATTTAAATATTTGCATGCTAAAATTTATTGTTATATATCTATCAATGATGTACCATGTATGTTTATTTCTAATTTTAAAAAACATATTAGGGACAAGAGTTTTTCCTCTGAATTATCCTCTTTTAATCAATAATGTGCAGTGCTTCATAATTATCAGCTTCAAGTGAGTCAATTTGACATCACCACTCCAATGGATCTGGTTGATAAGGGTAATGTTGCATCACAGTAATTATAGAAGTATCAAAAACCAAAGGGATTCATCAAGACTAGTTCTTCATCTAATCATGTTCAGGACAAATTGATCTCAACATTGAAAGGTGTGGATCCTTTGTCATCTTACTTTAAACATGCTCATACTTTTCCTCAGTGTAATTAATATTTTTATAATGTCATGATGAAGTGTATTAATGCTAATATGCTAAAAATTCATCCCATTAACCCAATCAATCCTAACAAAACTCAATCCAAATACTTTAATCCCAAAGCTTTCTATCAATATCACCGTCAATCTGGTCATGATACTGACAAAATGTTTCTACTTGAAATTCATCATCCAAGACCCTATTGATTCCAATTCTATATTTATTGATTGTGTGAATGATCAAGAAAAATATCTGTATCACCTCCTAACCAAAAATTTCAAATCTACACTAATCCTTTTCCCTCTCTTTCCACCTATACCATTGATTCTACTGAGTCTTTTCCTTCTTCCTCCCATGTTGTTTCATATGATGATGAATTTATTGAAGCCAACAATGTGATTAATATTAAATGCATCAAACTAAATCCAAACCTAAACCCAAACTCGAACCTAATATTCCCATTACTTTTAATCCTAGTGAAACTATTAAGGGTCCTAATGGTCCTCATTATATTATTTCAAGAGTTAAAGGTCTTCTTTCCATGGTGTCATTATAAATACCACATTTATCATGAATATAATAACAAAAGAACATCTTTCAAGAAAACAAATGCAATGTTAATTCTATGATAAATTAGATATGACAAATAAACCTTGTAATCTTTCACTTATTTTACCCATCATTCTAACACTTTTCCCATACAAGTTGGTTGTAAAAATTTAGATGTCACCTTTGGTGTACTCGTCCCAACTTCTCATCAATTTTAAGTCTAATTTGGTCTTCCTTGGCTCACCTCCATGAAAGCTAAAGCCTCTCCTCATCATAAGTATTGGAAATTTCCCTACAATGGATAAATCATCACTTTTAATCATAGTCTTTTCCATCCTTTAGTACCTTGATATTTTTCTGACCTTAAATTATTCTAGCCTTCTATACCTCAACATGCTCAACCTCAAAAATATAATATCTTCTAATCCTATCAGAAATATAAAATCCAAAAGCTTTGTGAACTGAGAAATCCTAAGTGTATTCCTTCTCCTTTCCTTGGACCTGGACATCTTTCTACACCACCTACACCTTCTTTTTATTCTTTTGTTCCATGTCCTACAACCTTAAAACCTTATACCCATACTATATCTCAACCTAGTGAGGTTCCTCAAGTTCTTCCCCCTAAGGAAGAAAAGGATCCAATGTTTATTGATCCCAAACCAAATAAAATATCCAAAAAGACTAAATGTATTCATTGTGCTCATGATTACCATCATAAACGTCATGGTAGAGTCTATGAGCATGCTTCCCAAATATTTTCCCGATGCTTTGATTCTATTTTGCCAACCTATGCATATCCTACGAGAGGAAGTTAATTTAAAGAATATGAAATTGAAAAATCATGATAATTCTATTTGTATCTTATATTCTATTATGGTTAGTTTGGATGAATAAGATTCTCTAGATGATGATTTTTTTTATGCAAATAATGCTGATATTCAAGCTAGTGATTCAAATTATATGTTTGAGCTTGTTGATGTCAATCATTATTTATAAGCTATTTTTTCACAATGATTATCTCTTAGTCCTATTGGCGAAAAAAATGACCCATCTTTACAACATGGTCCTTGTTTGGAACTAGCTATGGTTCCATCTATAATGCTTGATGTTTCTCCTCTTGTTTGATTCCCACCTTGCCTATGTCGGAAAAATGGTCACCACTCCCCTCAGAATTTGTGACAAGGGACTAACCACCTCCTATAGATTATATAAGTCTAGTGGTTGTATCTAGCATTGACATGTCAATATTTTTGTGCAATGACAATCACACTTGTAACAAGTGGTATCAGAGCTTGGTCATAGGTTCGAACCCCCTCGGGTAATATAGAGGGGGAGATCCTTAGAAAAATAGTCAGCACTCCCATCGGGATTCATGACAAGGGACTAACCGCTTCTTGTGGATTCTATAAGGCCATTGGTTGTATCAGAAAATTATAGGTTGATCTTTTGGTGCAACAAAATATCACACTTTTAACATCCTAAACACTATAGACCAAGATTGGGGGGTAGGAAATATGCTTGACTAGCTCCTCTTTTGCGGTTGATTTTATGTGTTTGCTTGTTTTTTGTGATGTACTTCCCCTATGATGTGTTGATTGTTATATGTTTGGTTTAGATTTCTTTAAACAACCTTTTTTTCTTTGTTGGCACAAGCTGATAAATGAAATGATCCATTGTGATATTCCTCTATTTGTATCTAATTTCTTCCATATGTTTTACATGTTATGTTGTAAATTTTCTTAAATGTTCTTTTGTGTTGTCTTATTGGGGATGATGCAAAATAGTACCTACCTATTTGTTTCTCTCTGTGATGTTGGCCCAAAAAGACTCTTCTTTGCTACTATTATGAGACATTCTTTCATTTCTCTTATAGTTATTTTAGGGTTGAAGCAAGAAGATAAGTCCAGTTAAGGTGGAAATTTCATACTTATCAAAATTTGTGAAATCACACTCAATAAAATGGGTTCCCACTTATAATGAACGGGGTCTCATTTAGCATCGGGGTCCTGAGCCTAAAATTTTAGAAGTGGGATCCTGTTTCAAATAAAAAAATGGGATCGTGTTTCAAAACAGGGTCCCGTTTTGAAAAATGAAATGGGAGCCCATTTCAAAATGGGATCCCGTTTTTAAAAATGATTATTTTTTAAAGAAAACCTACCATTGATTCATTTATATGTTGTGAATTTAAATAAAGGTAAATGGGGTAACATTTACTAAACAAGATCCCTTTTCTAAAATTTTTGAATTTCAAGCCCGCTTTTACTATTTGATTTTGGTTTTGAAAGAGGCTTGGGTAGCCGAACCATAGCCTTGGACCTAGTTTGACCTACAAGTTGAAGGCTCTGCTAGTGTCCATAAAAAAATTAGGACTTTAGACATATATCTGAAGATGTTTTTAGAGGAATATTTTGACAAAATAAAAACCCATTATAGATCAGAGTGTGCAGATTCCAAATATGTAATTTTTTAAAAATTTGATTAAAATTTCTATTTTTCATTGAATTTCCATAGAAACAGGTCCATAAACTAAAGATAATAGGCTATTTTGTTATTTTAATAAATTTTTTATTTGAAATTTTCTCACAAAAAAATTATATGACATCAAACTAGAGAAAATTCTACACACTTTTATTTAAAATCATATGTTTTGGTCAAATTATGTTTGTCGTACATGAGAGATTTTAAAAAGAACAATTACACCTAATAAAAAAATATATTCAACCAAAAATTACAAAATAATATTGTCATCAATCTTAACTGTGTTACATACCATTTTCCAAAAGGATTGAGAGAAATATTTTCATTTAGGTCAAATTTTGCTTGTCGTACACGTGCATAGTATGGTCCTGAAACAAGGACTTTTAAAATGTGAGTTTTAGTAATGTCTTTTGAAATGAAATTTTATCATCTAGGTATTAAAATAAATTACATATTTGGAAATTAAACTTGGAGTAATAAAACTTCTATTACTAAATGTTTGTAAGATTCAATATGTAAGTGCTTCAAATATTCATCTGAAACAAGATAAATTTGAAAAAAAATGAAGAAAGAGTTCCACTTTTTGGCCAAAAAGTGGACTCAACTTCTTGTTGGCACCCTCTAACTTGGGGGAATGATGAAATTTATTTTTGATATAATATATACATGTATTATCATATGATCATATTGACCCCTAAGTTAGTAGATCCCTGCGACGGTCTATTTTGTTGTGTGATTCATTTCCCTTGGTTTTTTGTTTTTTTGGGGCATATCATAGTGGAAATATCTTTTGTTGGAAGCATGTATGCTCTGTTAAATTTCTTACTCCCATTAAGGAATTTGCAATTTATTTAACATGGGGGAATACACTTTGCTCATTATATTACACTTTGCACACACAATGATTTAATGATTACCTTTTATAGATCCTTATACTCATCCCAGTTTCATTGCTTCTTTCAATCACCATACACAACCATTCCTTTGATTGTTCAACACACTTGGTTCTTTGACTAACTACATTTTTGGATCCTTAGACTGATCAGCTTGGTGGGTTGACTAGAAACTACGTAGCTTGCTAGACTTTGAATGCCATATTTTGTAGAACCTCTCTCTCTCTCTCTCTCTCTCTCTCTCTCTCTCGTGATGGATTTTTTATTGTTGTTTTTGATTTGATGAAGGATTAAGTCACTTGGGGGGTTGATACTTCATTGTGTTAGAATAAATGAGAAGGGGGAGGGGGTGAATCAATGACCTAAAAAATTAATCCAATATTCCAACCAAAAATTTATATCACAAATATAATACCTTCAGTTATCTTGAGTCCTACAAGATGTATGCCTTTAAGTAATCTAGCAAATATATACTACGCGGTCAATGTACTGTTTATCCTTTTTGTAGTCTTTACAGAATAAAAGCAATTAAACTTAGTGTTTACTGACCAATCCTATTTTACTAACGTGTAAAGCAAAAAAATCAAAGAAATGAACCATATACACATTTGACACATGGATTTTTAACCTGGAAACCCTATTAAGGGAAAAACCACTTGGGACCTATAACCCAAAATTTTCACTCTTCTAAAGTGATCTCGGTGAAGAGCCAACCCTGTTAAAAGTTAGAAACACACTGTTAAGTGCGACCTTGCTAGAGGATTTAAAACTAATAGTTTTTCATTTGACCTAGTATTCACTATGATGTCATCATGATAAACATTTTGATACTCTTGAGTATCTCAATACTATAAGGATGGTTAAATCCCACTTAGTTAATTGATTTTCTAAATCAATTGCTAAGCTGAAACAATAAATGATTTATTCAATAATAAAACTTTTAATTTCAGATTTTAAGATCTATTGTAAGTCCATAATACCTCTCTTATCAATGTTCTCTTCAATTCATTTTCTCCCCTTCTTTCTTATTTCTTCTTGGTGAGTGTTGTTGCTTCTCTATTGCTTGGTGTCTGCAAAATTCTTGGCTCTGTCCTTCAGGCTGTATGATTAGATCTGCATAAAGACTTTTATCTTCACCAGAATTATATTCAGCATTCCTCTTTTTGATAATGAAGTACTTGTCTCTTTATATAGACATGATTTCACCATTTATTGTCCTTGTCTTTCTTGTTCTTGACGTAGATAGCTTCTTGATCTGCAAATCTTTCCATGTATTACTTTAATCTTAAAGCTTTGTTTTAGTTTTATTCCTTAGATTTCTCCTTGACAGCTGTGAATAAAACTACCTTTAAATCTTTAGTTCAACTAGTCGATGAAAATAAAGCAATCAATCAGTTAACTCTAAATATAGCTCCTACCAGCTAAGTGTTTTGTCATTTTCTCACTCCAGTTGATTTTAGTCATGAACTCTTAGTTTTCTTGGTCAATAAATCTAGTTGTCCTTAGGAACCACCTTCAATTCTGCTTGGTGACCACTTCAGTTATGCTCAGTGTTGTGGTGCTCAATTTACAATGTGACTGCTCGGGGTTCTCTGTCCGTTGATGTGCACTCTCTGTCAATGTTTACTGTCACTTGGTGTACAGTGGCTTTTCATGTTTACCGATAACATAAACTTTATCTCTTTGGTTTCTTGAATTATATGAAAATATGTATACAAATAATTAGATTATATCAAGTTGACATCAATGTCAATACAATACATTAACTGATTTAATGTCTTGCATTTACTTTTTGCAGCTTGGTCATCATCAACTTATCATCTTTAAACATTGAATCAGTTATAGTTCATAAATCTCTCACTCTGGCATTGATGGAAAAATGTTATCAAATCAATATGAAATATTCCATATCATACAAAAAGTATTGTTCTATAAGAAATACAAATATATGAATCTTGGTAAGCTCTTCCAGCATAGATTTGATTCTTGCAGAGTACTTTTCATTTCTTCATTCCCTTCACTAGATAGATGCAGCAATTCTGAATTTGTCTCTCCCTTTGTTGTAGAATTTCTTCTCCCTTTCTTGGATAGATATGCAGTGTTAAATTTTCTCCAATTCTCTCCCCAAGATGGATGGTTGTTTCTTTGACTAATTTTGTTCTCTTTGATATCTCTCTCTCCTTCTGGATGTACTTTTCCTTGGTGGATATTTCATATGGATATATTCCTGTCCCTTTGACAACAATGCCAAAAAAAAATATTTTCCTCTCCATCTCTCATGTCCATCAGTAATACAACTCTATAGTAGCCAACAATATCTCTAGTGTTCGGTTCAGATAAGTACCTTCTTCTACATATATGTCATTGCATTCCATATCTTAGCTTGCATCAACATGATTGATCTCCTGATAATTTGTAGGTATGATGGATCCTCTAAGTCAGCTTAGTTACCAGTAGACAAGGGTCAGACTCCCAGTCTATTCCTCAGGTACTCAAATGTATCTTTTGGCAATGGCTTTCTGAATATGTCTAATAATTGTTCTTTGGATTGAATATATTCTGGTATCACCTCTTTCTCTTGTAATTGTTCCCTTAGGTAATGATTCTTAATAGCTATTTTCTTTATCATGAAATGCATCACAAGGTTCTTTCAAATGTTGATAGAACTTGTATTATCACAATAGATAATTAATGGTTCAAGGATTTCCATATTCATACCTTTTAGCAATTGCTTGATCCATGCAATGTTTGAGCAATTTGTAGCAGCAGCCATATATTTTGCTTCTATAGTAGATTGTGATATGCATCCTTGATTTTTAGTTATCCATGTGACAACTCTGTAACCCATAAAGAATGCTCCTCATGTTGTGCTATTTCTAACATCTATGTTTCCATCCCAATCAACATCTGTATAAACTTGTAGCTCAAATTTTCCTTCTTTATTATACCACAAACCATAGTCTTTAGTATTCTTTAGATATCTTAGAATTCTTTTGACAGCAGTCATGTGTGATTCCTTGGGATTAATAGATAATCTTACAACTATGCCAACTGCATGTGCTATATGTGGTCTTATGTGTACAACATACATTAGTTTTGTATTCATAGATATGTATAAGGTTTGATTTACCCTGGTTGACTTATCTTCCTTTGTCAATTTGCTTTCGGTTTCCATAGGTGCTCCAATGGGTTTGGAGTCCTCCATTTTGAATATCTTCAGAACTTCTTTGATGTATTTGGATTGTGTGATGTAGATGTGTGCATCCTGTTGTAGGATCTATAGGCCAAGAAAATATTTGATCTCTCCAAACATTGACATCTCAAACTCTTTTCTCATTTTGTCAACAAATGATTTGCATAGCATATCATTACATCCAAATGTGATATCATCAAAAAATATCTCAGCAATCAAAATCTTATCATCAGTATCTCCTTTCAAGTACAGATTACTCTTATCACTATTTCTTGCAAATCCAGCACAAATGAGATAAGAGTGAAGTCTTTTATACCGTGCTCTTGGTGCTTGTTTCAATCCATACAAGGCTTTGAGTTGTCTAAAAACCATGTTCCTCTTGTTAGGATAAACAAACCCTTCTGGTTGTTCAATGTATACTTCTTCTTCTAGTATTCCATTTAGAAATGCAGATTTGACATCCATTTGGTATACTTTGAATAATTTGAAAGAAACATAAGCAACTAGAATTCTTACTCCTTGTAGTCTAGCAATGGGTGCAAAGGTTTCTCCATAGTCAATACCTTTTTCTTGTGCATGCCCTTTGCATGATAATCTTTCTTTGTTTTGTGTGACTTCTCCATTCTCATTTAGTTTGTTTCTAAATATCCATTTGGTATAGATGAAATTTTTTTCACTTGGTCTAGTGTTCTGTGACTTACTTCTTGTTCTCATTCCAGCTCTTTTGTCTCCAATGACCTGGTCCTATGGATGGTGTCTTCTGACATACTTGGAAAGTACTGATCCAGATATTATTTTGTCATTCTGATCACCATCTTGACCTTCATTTTGATCTTCATCATCACCCGGTTTGGTATTGTGAGCATTTTCCTAATTCTTGGTATGTGTAGCCTGTTTCTCGGGTGCCTTGTTATGTCGCTCGGTATTGATACACTATTGCTTGGGTAGAGTGTTAGGTTATTATATGTAGACAAATTTGTTGTAATTTTCTTGTTCCTTTCTTCTTTCCTCATCATTTTTCTCAGAAAATTCATCCACTTTGAGATTTGCACTTTCAATGATTTTGTTAGAGGATTTGTTAAGACATTTATAAGCTTTGCTTTTGGTAGAATATACTAGAAATATTCCTTCATCACTTTTGGAGTCAAGATTTCCATTTCTATCATCTTTCAAAAGATAACATTGACTTCAAAAAATTCTAAAGTAACTCACATTTGGTGTGTATCCATACCATAGCTCATAATGTGTCTTATTGGTGTCCTTCTTCAATTGAACTTGGTTCAGTGTATAGATAGTAGTACTTATAGCTTCTCTCCAAAATATTTGTGTGACACCTTTTTCAATCACCAGTGCTTTGGCACAATCAACAATTGATCTATTTCTTCTTTCAGCAATCCCATTTTGTTGTGGTGTTCTCGGTGCAGAAACATGTCTTGTAATTCCATGCTCATTACAAAAGTTGGTGAATTCATTGGAAATATATTCTCCTCCTCTATTTGATCTTAAGAATTTCAGTTCTTTTACACTTTGTTTTTCAACTATAGCTTTATATCAATTAAACATCTTAAATGCTTTTGATTTCCCTTTTAAGAACATGACAACAATCATCCTAGAATATTCATCAACAAATATAATGAAGTATCTATCACCATAATAACTCTTTTTTCTCATTGGTCCATATAAGTTGGTCTGGACTAACTCTAGAATAACATTAAATGTGTAGGTTTTTCTCTTGAAACTAGACTTTATCATCTTTCCTTTTTGACAATTCTTACACATGACATGGTTGGGCTTTGACATGCTTGGTAAGCCTCTTACTTTTCTTTTCTTTCTTATCCTAACCATGTTTTCATAATTCACATGACATAACCTTTTATGCCACAACCAAATGTCTTCATTTCTAACCAATAAAAAAGTGGTCTTAATATCATCAAGATAGAATATGTTACCTTTTATGTGTTCACCAGTACTGATCAACCTTCCTGTTTCATTATAGATCTTTTCCTTTTTATTCTCAAATGTAACTCGATGTCCCATGTTATTAAGCTCTGAAACACTCAATAGATTATAGTTAAGTCCTTTCACCCAATATGCATTTTTGCATCTGATCAGATTATTCAACATGATGGTTCCTTTACCTTCAACTAGACAAGGTGAGTCATTACCCATTCCAACTGATCCACCATTATAATATTCAAAAGTTTCAAACTTTTACTTATCCCAAGTCATGTGGTAAGTACACCCACTATCAATAATCCAGACATAATTTTTACTAACCTTAGATATGAGTGCAGTTTCAACATACCATTCTCCTTCATCTGAATCATCCTTCATAGCACCAAATACTACCTCAACATCTTCATCAAACTCGGCGTCATTATTCTGAGATTTTTTCTCAACTAGGTAACAAGCCTTCTTTTCTTTGTCCTTATAGTATTGGTTATCTCTTCTATTATATTGTTGGTTTCTTTGGTAGTCTCGGTCATCACTTCTATCAAACTTCTTTCATAAGATCTGTCAGTGTTTCTTTCATCTTTTCTCTTGTTAGGGCATCTAACAGAAAAGTGTCCAATTTCTTTGCACTTAAAACATACCAATGGTAATTTACCTTTGTAGCTACCATTTCCTCTCTCCAATATTCTAGCCATTAGTGCTTCAATTTCAACAAGTTAGTTTTCATCACTATCATTTCTCATAGTGTGTTTATGACTTGATTTACTTAATTTTAGATAATATTTGAATGCAAACTCAATAGCGTTGGAAATACAATAATGGGAAAGCAAGATGCTTAGAGGGGGGGGGTGAATAAGATCTTCAAATTTAAATACTTAAAACAAACTGATTCACATTCATACATATATGAATCTAATGTAATATCAAATAGCATCCACATAATGAAATAAATAACTTATAACACACGAACTTGGTAACCCAGAAACCCAAATAGGTAAAACTGGGGTAGGGATGACACCCAAAAAATTGTTCACTACTGCAGTAATAAAGTGTGTCTTTTACGGCTACAAAAGTTGATTACAAAATGCAATCTACCCTGTTAAAGGTCTTCCTGGTTAAGAGCTAAAGATCATTACAATCTACCCTGTGAAAGGATTTCAACTTACAATAAAGTAATCACTCTGTTAGGAGATTTAGAAAGGTATGCTAGAACCACTCTGTTAAGAGATTTTCACCTGATATAATGATTAGAATGTTTCAAGTAATGATCCTTCGTTATGCACTCAGATATTGATGACGGATCTCCTCTTTCAACTACCTTCTGTGATCTTACAATCTGATATGTCTTTACTCTTCTACTCACTGTGCTTTCACTCTGCTTCTTAACAAAATAACCCTCTGTGCATTCCAATTCAAAATTCAGTCACCACTTCTCTTCACACACTCTTTTAAAATAGGGTTTAGAAGCAATCTTATATATCTTTTCAAGTCTAATAGCGAGATCTAGATCAATGATCAAGATCTAATAACCATACCTACAAGGTATTACAATTAATGATTACAATAGATCATGCATAGGATAAAACAATTAAATGCATAACTGACTCCATAGGAAAATATTAAATGTGTACATAAGTTGGCCCAAAAAGCTTATACAAGTTAGCCTGAACACTTATCCTCGAAGTTTGAATCATTCTAGACATGTATACATAAACTATTCTGCTCAGCACTTAGCACCTCTGTCGCTCAGCACTAAGTATCCTACTCGGCTTGGAATGATACAACTCAGCAACCTGAATACTGCTCGGAAATGTTGCTTAGCCTTGCATAGTTTTAGCTCGGCCATAGTGATAGCCAACTAAAATTGCCTAAGCGAATGACTAAGTGTTGGTCACTAATAATCAACAGGACTTAGAGATTAACAAACTCCCCCTTTGATATTAGTGGAAAAAACACACTTATCATTACTTCATTTCATTCCATCAAAATGTTGCCTAAGTATACTAAGTACTCCCCCTAGGAATATACTCAAACTTATACATACAAAAAAAGTTTCATAGAATACATGCCTTCAAAATATATGCAAGTGTACCTATTCTGTACTGATTTATCATACTATATCCTTTACCAACTTCCTTATCCTTACCAACTTCCCCCTTGTTTTTATCACTGATTGCTGGTGGGCTTAAGTTATACTTATCCAAAAATTGTTTATGAAGCTGTAGGCTAGATGCAAATGTAGCATCCCAACTTTCCTTGGAAACCTTCATAACTTACAATTTTATTTCTAGCTCGGCAGCTAGACTCACTAAACTTTCTGCAGTTGATAGATTTGCATTTCTTTGTGATAACTCCTTTGCAACTAAAAGTTCCTTCTGTAATACCTCCAAGTGAGGAAACATGCTTGTCTGAATGGTGATCAATTTGGCCCTAATTCGACCATATTCAACCATAAGATCGACTATTTTTCGTTGTGCATTGATCAACTTAGTATAATGTAAAGAACTAGAAGTAGTATCCTTACCCAAAGTATTTCCAATTGATCTCAAATCTAAATGTAGCGTCTCAACAAGCTGTACATTATCCTTTGTGAAAAATTCAACATCACATAGTTTCCTGTACAAAGAATACATTTGTTATAACTTTCTCCAAAATGTCTACAAGAGTAGAAAGTTCAACCTATTTCGTTGCAATCTCTTCTGGGATTTTTCCCAGAACTTTGCTCTCAAATCTCCTATCGGAACATTGTAGAAGTTTTTCATTACTATTAATATCATCATCAGTTACCTTCTATACAATGTGAACTAAATGATCAATAATTAGAGCTTGAGGCATTTCATCTTCTAAGTCAAAAGCCTTTGCAAATATATCCTTGATGTCATGCAACACTTGCTTTTGCTTCTATTCTATTTTCATCTCTTCCTATCTCTTATTCCTCTTCAGTGATTCCTGAAGAGTCCCTATTTGTTCAAAAGATAATTCATTGGGATCCCATTGTGGAATCACAATCACCTCATCTAATGTGACATCTAGAATTTGAGACTTCTTCTTCAAAACTTTCCTTCTCTTCAA
>MU224596.1:2813256-2837923 GCA_018584345.1 Thuja plicata
AACCAAACTTACATGATGAGCTCTTAGCCTTTCTGATTGATGCTAGGTTCTCTACCAGTTGTGTCTATTGTAGCTCGGCAAGATCATATGTATGATTCTTCTTGACAATCTTCCATGCCTGGTCAATGGTTGTACAAGGAACACTATCTAGTCTACTCAACTGATAGAACTTATGTGTGATTACTCTTACTCCAAAATCAAGTTCTAGGTCTTTAATTGTAGAGATAGTCATACCTTTGTTGTTCCATATGGCTCCAGTGTTCAGTGTAATTTCCTCTTTGTTGTTATCTCTCATTGTCTACTTTTCGTTCACTATAGGATATCCAGTCACTCGATGAATCATGTTCTTAGTTATCTTGACTGGTCCATTATCCAACCACATACACATATCATGAACTCAGCTAAGAATAACCTTAATCCATTCATCTTTGAAACCTTGTGGAAAAACTAGGGCAAAATTTAACCCTTTGTCTGCTAAATTTTTAAATTATCCCTTCAGAACTCCATCAACAGACAATTTGTTGTAGGATTTTCTTAGTTTACTATCACCTACTTCACCAATTTTAACCATGTAACATGATCTTACATCATGGATCATAAGTACCTTGGGTGGAATGGATGAGAGAGCTCCAGTCAAATCACTCTGAATTGCACTTTTAGGAATGACTCAAACATTGAGAGGTACACTTTCATCACTCCATACTAACTGAATTTGCTCTTGTTCTCCCTCCATACTTTTAACTAGTGCGGAAGCGCTTGTAGCCATAATCTTGAAATTAGGGTTCAAAAAATGAAGAATAGAGTACCTCGACAAGTAGCACTTCATACTGTTCACTTTAGAATTGCCAATGGAATGCTGACAAAATATTCGATGCTAACTTTGTTAAGATCAATTCTGTAACGTCTTCAATCTCTCCGTAAATAGTGAAAATTGCAAGGTAAAAATGAAGAATAAATTGTTCATCCTTTATAGATTTTGAAAGGGCAAGGTAGGTAAGCAATAAATGTTATGCCCATTGAGTTAGTGCAAGCCAGCTATCCTCAGCTTTCTAACAAAAATTGCATCCCACTCGGCTTACTAAACTAGGCCATCATAGAACTTACTCAGCTAATAAACTTGGAACACACTAAAGATCTTAGCCTTAGTGTCCACAACTAGTGCTCGACACCTATAGTGCAATTAGCTCTTGGCATTTGGTCTTCAAAATGTGTCCCGGTGCATCTTAACATATGCAAATATGGACTTTGGTACATTTCATGTTAGGAACTGATGTAAGATAAGAGTTTTAAATGTAGTTCCTTCCATACCTCTTTTTCTTAGTTGGAGATGATGTGATCACCTGATCCATTGGATTGGGTGACCTCGACTGTACTAGCTTCACTGCTGCATGGTTCAGACTTCTTAACCCATGTCTGGTTCATCTATGCTCTAATCTGCTCAATAGTAGGAGCAGGTACCCTAGTCTTACAATCTTTCCTTGTATGACCAATTTTTAGAAAACTGTGACAAACTAGGCTTCCATTCATCCAACTCTTAGACTTTCCTCTGAAATGCGTCCTTATGCAGTTTTCTGGAATATGTCCATACTCACCATAGTAATGACAACTATGCCATGCATTGTAATCCCACTTGTAAGTATTGCCTTTTCTTGGTGATTTCTCTTGTGCCTTTGATGTCCATTGTTGTTTACCTTTAGATCTACAATCTTGTGCTCTATGACCATATTTCTGACAGTTATAGAAATTACCATTGAGTCTAGTTGTGGAAGGTGCATTGCTTGCCTTTGTCTTACATTCACATGCTTGATGTTCAAACTTATTACAGTTAAAGCAGTAACCATTCAAGTTAGTTTAGGGATTGGACTTACCATTCTTGCTTCGGCAAATGTTTGTTGTATGACCTGGTTTCCCATAGTAGTGGAAAATAGGTTTGTTGTTTCTTGGCTTTGCATATCTTCTTTCACCTATCTTAGATGATTCTCCTTCTTCAGTGGTTGTATGTTGTTCAGTGTGACCTAATCTAGAAGAATATTTAGGTCTTCTTGATGCTTCCACTAGTTGTTCAAAGTATCTCAAAGCTCCATTGGGATCATTCACTCTATTGTTAAGTTCTTTCTCAAATCTCAATTCATCTTTCAACTGACTATTCTCAGATCTAAGATTTACAATCTCCAAGTCTTTCTTGCTGATCTCCTGATTCATAATTAGCAGTTGATTTGCCATGTCAACTTGATTGACTGTCATTGTTTGTACATCATGCATTCTTTCATCAAGTCTGATAGTAATAATTCTTTTGTCTTCTTCTGCCATAGCCTTGTCATCTTCGGCTTTCTTTTTCTATTCCACAACTTCACACATTCTTATTGATTGGGCTTCTTGTTCCTTTTTCAAATTTCTGACTTCTTCATATAGTTCACTGTTCTTTTCCAGTAGATCTTCTATTGCTGCATCACTATCAGTAGAATCTCCATTCTGAAATATATTTGTGGTGTCCTCTTCTTGATAATGAGTGTCATTCATTTGTTTGGCCAAATATTTCCTTGCTATCAAGGACTTCTTTAATTCCTATCTTGCTGTCTCAAGCTGTTGTAGTGCTAGCTGAATATCAATCTTTTGATTCTCAATGAATTTACCCATCTTGTAGATGTCCATCTAAAGATCTATATTCTCAAGATGATTATGACTTTCTAGAGAACTAAGCTCTGATACCAATTATTGGAAATACAATAATGGGAAAGCAAGATGCTGAGTGGGGGGGGTGAATCACATATTCAAATTTAAATACTTAAAACAAACTAATTCACATTCATACATATATGAATCTAATGTAATATCAAATAACATCCACACAATGAAATAAATAACTCATAACACAAGAACTTGGTAACCTAGAAACCCAAATAGGTAAAACTGGGTGGGGATGATACCAACAAAATTCTTCACTATTGTAGTAATAAAGTGTGCCTATTACGGCTACAAAAGTTGATTACAAAATACAATCTACCCTGTTAAAGGTCTGCCCGGTTAAGAGCTAAAGATCATTACAATCTACCCTATGAAAAGATATCAACTTACAATAAAGTAAGCACTCTGTTAGGAGATTTAGAAAGGTCTGCTAGAACCACTCTATTAAGATATTCTCACCTGATATAATGATTAGAATGTTTCAAGTAATGATCCTTCGTTATGCACTCAGATGTTGATGACAAATCTCCTCTTTCTAGAACCTTCTGTGATCTCACAATCTGATATGTCTTTACTCTATTGTTCACTATTCTTTCACTCTGCTTGATCTTTGCTTCTTAACAAAATAACCCTCTGTGCATTCCACTTCAAAATGCAGTAACCACTTCTCTTCACAGACTCTTTTAAAATATGGTTTAGAAGCAATCTTATATATCTGTTCAAGTCTGATAGCGAGATCTAGATCAATGATCAAGATCTAATACCCATACCTCCAAGGTATTATAATTAATGATTACAATAGATCATGCATAGGATAAAACAATTAAATGCATAATTGACTCCGTAGGAAAATATTAAATGCATACATAATATGTCAGCCCAAAAAGCTTATACAAGTCAGCCTAAACACTTATCCTCAAAGTTTGAATCATTCCAGACATGTATACAAAAGGTGTCCTTCTCAGCACTTAACACCTCTATCGCTCAGCACTAAGTATCCTACTTGTCTCGGCATGATACAACTCAGCAACCTGAATACTGCTCGGCAATGTTGCTTAGCCTTACATAATTTTAGCTTGGCCACAGTGATATCCAACTAAAACTGCCTAAGTGAATGACTAAGTGTTGGTCACTAATCATCAATAGAACTTAGAGATTAAAAAATAGTTTGTAAGACACTATTGTCAAAGTTATTAATCTCAAATGAAATAAGTCTACCAATCAAAATTTCTAGAGTAACATATTTTACTACTCTCATTTATTGGATCACAAATACTCTATTGCATAAACATGCAGTTGGGTTCTCAGAATTTTACTTACCACTATTTCTTCTTCAAGTACACCTCCTACTCCTTAGATAGAATTTACAACTCCCTTGATTTTGCTACTTTAATGAGTGATATTTTCTCCTTCTTTCATTCTTAGCTCATCAAACTTTCCTCTTAGGCTTTCATCTTTAGCTCTTAGCACATTTGTATCTCCTCCATGTAATAGCTTGAGTTTGTCCCACACTTTCTTTGTTGTGGTGCATGATTTCACATCTTAGAATTCAGAATCATGTAGTGAAGAAGAAAGTTCTATCATCATAGAGTTTTGTTCATGTTTATCTCTCAATTTATCAGTAGTCAGAGGTCCTGTTGGTACAACATATCCCATATCCAAGTATTGTGTGGCATCATTTCCAATACCTTATAGGTGGACTCTTATCCTTCTTTTCCATGATTCAAATTTGTCCTTGTTCAATTTAGGCACATCCCTTTTACTCATATTATGATCTTTATCTTTAGTCTTTAAGCTCTCTTCCAAGCACACTAGCTCCGATACCAATTGTTAGAATAACTGAGAGGGGGGGGGGGGGGGGGGGGTGAATCATTTGCCTAAAAAATTAATCCAATAATCCAACCAAAAGTTTATATCACAAATATAATACCTTCATTTATCTTCATTCCTACAAGATGTACGCCTTTAAGCAATCTAGAAAATCTATACTACTTTGTGAATGTACTCTTTATTCTTTTTCTACTCTTTACCAAATAGCAACAATTAAACTTAGTGTTTACTGAACAATCCTCTTTTAGTAATGTGTAAATAAAAACATCAAAGAAATAAACCATATACACATTTGATGCATGGATTTTTAATGTGGAAACCCTGTTAAGGGAAAATCCACTTGGGACCAGTAACACAAAATTCTCACTCTTCTGATGTGAGCTTGGTAAAGAGCCAACCTTGTTAAAGGTTAGAAACACACTGTTAAGTGCGACCTTATTAGAGGATTCAAAAATAAAAGTTTGTCACTTGACCTGGCACTCACTATGCTATCAACATGAGAAACCTTTTGATACTCTTGAGTATCTCAATACAATAAGGATGTTTAAATCCCACTCGGTTAAGAGATTTTTTTAATCAATGGTTAAACCAAAATAGTAAATGATATGTTCAATAATACAACTTTTACTTGCATATTTTCAGATATATTGTAATTCCATAATACCTCTTTGATGAATGTTCTCTTCAATTCCTTTTCTCCCCTTCTTTCTTCTTTTTGCTCAGTGAATGATGTTGCTTCTCAATTGATTGGTGTCTGCAGAATTCTTCACTCTCTCCTTCAACCTGTATGATCAGATCTACATGAAGAGTTCTATCTTCACCATAATTATACTCAACATTCCTTTTTTTGATAATGAATTACTTGTCTCTTTATATAGACATGATTTCACTATTTACTGTCCTTGTCTTTCTTGTTCCTAATGTAGATAGCTTCTTGATTCGCAAATATTGCCATGCAATGCTTTAATCTTTAAAGATTAGATTTAGTTATATTCCTTAGATTTCTCCTTGACAGCTATGAATAAAAATAGATTTAAATATTTAGTTCAACTAGTCGATGAAAATAAAGCAATCAATCAGTTAACTCTAAATATAGCTCCTGCCAGCTAAGTGTTTTTTCATTTTCTCACTCTAGTTTATTTTGATCATCAACTATTAGTTTGATCGGTCATTGACTCTAGTTTCCCTTGGTCATCACCTTCAATTCTGCTCAGCGACCACTTCAGTTATGCTCGGTGTTGCGGTGCTTGGTTTACACTATGACTGCTTGGGGTTCTCTGTCTGTTTGTGTGCACTATTCGTTGGTGTTTACTATCACTCGGTGTACACTGGCTTTTCATGTTTACCGATAAATTAAACTTTATCTATTTGGTTTCTTGAAGTATATGACAATATGCATATGACCAATCAGATTATATCAAGTTCAAATCAATGATAATACAATACATTAACTGATTTAATGTCTTGCATTTACTTTTTGTAGCTCGATCATCATCAACTTATTATCTTCAAACAATTAATCAGTTATAGTTCATCACATTGTCTCGTTGACCTTGATAAGACCATTCCTTTGTATTAATCTATTTTACCGTGTGTATGATTTTGTGTCATACTCCCACTAAATTCAGTTTTAAATGAGCCATAAAAATAAGTTAGCACCCATTATTGGTGTCTCTAATTAGTACCTATAGCCCCTAATTTGTTATTTTGAGATCTTTTTTGCCATTTTTCTTGATCACAACAACCTGTAATTCAAATTGGGCCTTTGTTGATCATCCTAATCTACCTAGTTAAATTTAGGACAAAATCCTAGGGTGGATAACTTTTAAAATGTTGTTTCCCTAGGTGCACAACATTTCAAATGTTGTTTCCCTACGTGCACAACATTTCAAATTTTGTGTCCCCGAGTGCACAAAATTTTATGAATTCTACACCTAGGTATTTTTTCCTAGATTGGGCCCAGAGACTAATATCATGGTTTTTATTTTACTATTTTCTTATGGTTGTTTTGACTTAGTTTTAGATCTCAAAATGAGGAGTATAGTATATAAACCCTATATATATCCTCATTTTTCATCCATCAATCATATGTAAGATATCACAAGTACTCTCAAGCTATCAAGTGCAAGTATTCATTCTCAGATTTTTAAGAGAATTTAAGAAAGCTGGACAATTTAAAGATGTGAAGCCAATAAATTATTATTTTTATATCTCGTCAATGCAATATTCTTCAATTTGGAGAAATATTTTCTATCCCATAGTGGTTTCCTAGTACAGTTCTCAAACAAGCAAAAAAGATCTCTCCTTCTCCCTCATTCTTTCCTTTCTCATTACAAGTGCGATCAACCATTTTAAGCAAATCAAGATCTAGGTGATTTATTCATAGATCCAGGCATATGTGAAGGAGTCATTGAACATAAATCTCTCCTAAAATGTCAATATCTATATTAAAGAAGCAAACATCAAGCATATTTCATGGATTTTAATGATACATACATCCATCCATTAGGGTAAGGACATTAACATAGTTTTGAGACTTTGTGATTCCTTTATGATTTATATTTCATGCTTTACATTTCATATTTCTAGGTTGATTCCTAAACATGGGTTTGACCAAGGCAAAACAATTTATTCAACCCATTTCCCTATTTTTCTATTTCATATTGCATATTTGAGCTCTATAGTTCCTAACACATGTCTTTGTCAAATATAGGATATAATCATTAGGTAAAGAATGTTTCATTTATTCTTGACCCAAGTATAGGAAATTTCACTTGTTCTGCATCCTCAAAAATAGTCTCAAAATTTTAGGATAGAGAGAATATACATAACAAGGTGAGATCTGGTAGTCCAACTTTTCTTCGGACTTCAACAGTTAGAAAAATAGAAATAGAATAGTGTCTCCGTCATTTTTCCAAGGTACACTTATCTTTATCATATTGAAATATCAATTTCCTCTTTATAATTTATAAATTTGGATTGTCATATTTCTCTATTTCCAAGAAAAAAAAAATATAATCCCTTAAGACCCAAATTTGGTAATGGCATCATTGTATCCTTTTTTGTGGTGTTGATAAAATTTGACTTGAGGTGGATTTGTATTCTATGTAGCCTTGTGAATTAGGTGAGGGCTTAGATTCTACTAGGCGATCCCCATTTTCTCTTGTACATGTGGTTCCCCATTAATTCACTGCATCTATAGGAAAGAAGGAAATAATTCCATTAACCATTAACAATAATACACTAGCACACATCATGGGAACGTCTCTTTATACATTCATAAGAGACTGTAAAATGAAAGGTTGGGAGAAGCCAAAGACTTTGGTGAAAGTTGTATTTTACATTCCCAAAAGGTTTAGCATTGTAAATCCCTATTATCCCTCTACTTTATTCTCTATTGGTTTGATGCATCAACCTAAAAATGTGGTTGCAGAGAAGGCTTTGCATCTACAAGGTTTACAAAAATATAGACTCAGAATTCTCATACATATAATTTTACATTAATTTTAAGGTAAATTAGGGGTCCTACCACTATCGATCATTCATTAGTTGAAGAGACATGTTGCGTTAATTATATGATTCATTAGAATATCTATTTTATGAGTTGATGCTATTGGTCACACTTTAGGTGATGCTAGAAGTTGTTAAGGGTATTATATATGTAAAGAGATATCAGTACATGCAAGGTATGATTCACTACTTGAACAAGATTTTGGGAGTATGAATCTTTGGAATTTATGTCAAAGAGGGAGACGTAGGTAATTGATGAATACACAAGTGGAAAGACTTCATCTAAGAGGGTGAATGTGAATGGAGAAATCTAATGGACACCACAAAGAAGAAGAAAAATTTAAGAGGGAGTGCAACAAAATTGAAAGATCAGAGTATACCATCATCAATTAATAGTGTTTCCATAAATTCCAAAGAGGGAGATTGATAACTAACTGATGGTAATAATGATCAAGACCAAGTTTAGAAGAATACAAGCCAGTAGAATGGTTAGATCAGTTTTTATTTTGTCATTAATATCAAGTAATTGATTTCTGGTTTGCATTAAGTTGACATATCATTCAGAGAGGAACTTAATTGGGTAGATAGTAAATATCATACAATGATAAAGAACCATTGGGATAATTTTTTTCTACTTAACCTTAACTGTTGTTAATTTGGTATAGGAGACAAACCTAGTTCCCGAGAAGAGAGAAGTATGATGGTAAACTAAAGTGTTAGTCATTCGAGAAAAGAAAAATCGGTCACCAAGGGAAGTTTACAACAAAGCAGAGGTTAGTCACCAAGCAAAGTTAGACACAAAGTAAAGTAAGTCACCAAGTGCAGAACAAAGTTTGAATTGAAGGATCAGAATGCATTTAATGTGAAGTATTAGAGATCAAGAAGATGCTAAGGATGAATATGAAGTTTGTTTCAAAGATCTACGGTCATGAAATTTCAAGTTCAAAATCAAAGATGAAGATTAAGCAGCAAAAGGTAAGTTGTGAGTTCTAAGAATAGTGTAAGTCCCAAGGTAATGGTTAATCATTTAACTGAGTCACAAATACATTAAATTGGTTCAAAAATATTATCTAGTGGATAAGATAAAATAAAGGAAAACCTAATAAGGGATATTCAGAGGAAAAAATAGAGGCCTATATATTGATGACATTTTATGTTTATGAGATAGATAATGGCAAGTTAAATGGTTGAAGTGTGCTCAACCTACCGAGTGAAACAGAGAAGAGAAAAGAGGTGAAGATCCAGTCCAAAGAAGAGACTGATGAATTATTGATGCTAGTAGGGATAGAGAGCACATAATGGATCTAATCAGGCAAGAGGTAGTTGTAGATATACTGATCAAATCATTACAATGTTTCTTATTAACCATTGTGATAGAACAATCTCTTAACTGAGTGGACCTAATATGTCCTTTTGTAAATACTTGAGAAACATAACATTCTAGGATAAATTTTTAAGCCCTCTGACCTAGCCACTCCTAATAGGGTGAAGATCTTAATAGATCTAAGGTAAATCCCATAGCAGGTTCACATCTAACAAGTGTGCATTGTAATCTTTAACATGATTGACTCTTAACCAAGCATACTTCAGAATTTTTTTTTTTTTTCTGTGGGTGATAATTGATCCCACTGAGATTTTTCCCAAATTGGGTTTCCTCATTAAATTTAGTGTTTTGTGTGTTGCATTGATAATTGTGGATGTTATTTTCTTATCATATAAGTTATTGATTGAGATAAGTAGAGCTATCATAGTTTCAGTTTCTGATGTTATTGGAGTTACCAAGTTGAATCATAGATCTAATTTTTAAGTTATAAAGTTTAATATTTTATGATTCACCCCCTCCCCCTCTCACTAATCCAACATAATATGGATGCTTTCCATATCCTACTTGGGATACCATGGAAATATGATTTCAAGGGACACCATGATGGTTGTAGAAACACATATTCCATAACAAAAGATGGGAAGGTGATTGATTTGTTACCTCTGATGGGAAATAAAGATGATCCTAATGAAAAAGAGGCTAAGGTGTTTTTGATGGAAGGAAAAGAGTTCATGAAGGAGATCACAGAAGAAATAGGAATATTTTTTCCTTTGATCCATGTCCCAAAGGTTGTAGGAGTTGAGAAGACATCCAAGAAGGATAGGATAATAGATCCTGGAGTGAAGGAGTTACTGGATCAATATAATGGCATCATTTCAGAAAGAATATCAACATCTCTACCTCTTTCTAGAGATATAAGTTATTGTATTGACTTTATCCCTGGGTCTAATTTTCTAAACAAAGAAGCATACAAGCTCACACCCTAACAAAATGTAGAGATGGCTAGACAGATTGAAGAGATGCTAGAATCGGGACTGATTGGCAAGAGTTTGAGACCTTGTATAGTACCTGTAGTCTTGGCACCTCGAAAGTAGGGTACTTGGAGAATATGTATGGATTCAAGGTAAATCAACAAAACAAACATAAGGTATAGATTTCCCTTTCCTAGGATTGAGGATTTGCTTGACTATTTGGGGGGTGCTAAATATTTTTTAGATATTGATCTAAAAAGTGGTTACCATGGGGTAAAAGCGTAATAAATTGTCACCCTTTTACAAGGTAAAAGGTTAACCACACCAAAACTATAAAAATTCAAGGGCATAAAAGTCACATTTTTGTTGAGATTTTGAAGATGATGTAAACTGATGAAATCTGTGAAATGGGATGAATTTTATGCCTATAATTTTTTGAAAAAAATTGAACAAAGATTAATAATTTTTTTTGAAATTTTTAGGTCTATTTTTTATTTCCTGAAAAATACTACAAATAGGGGAGTTTACTTCCCGCCAAATCATTATAAGTAAAACATTGTTTTTTCCTCCAATTTCAGAATATGTTTTAGATGACATGTATAGCTAGTGAAAATAAAGGAAAGAAGTGTTTTTGATATATAGTTTTCCATTTATAAGTATTCAAAGTCAAACTTACCTGAAGTCAATAGTTTTTTGTCTCCTACCACTTTTCCCCTATCAAAACTATACCAAAAACCAGATAAATTACATATTATTGAAGAGGACTCTCTTCTCTAGTGTTTTATACAATGTTCATAATTTTATGAATTGATTTAGAATTTTTTTATTTATTTTTTGAATCAGAAAATTCTCAAATATAATCATCGTTTGAAGATATAGAAAAGGGTACTTTTGGTTTTTTGACATTTTCTATTTTGAGAAGAGAATGGAATAGAAGAAGTGAAAACTTCTAGATTTTTTATGTTTTTTGAGGTTTGGCTTCAAACATGCAATTCCACCTAGATAGACTCGGTCGAGGCGTAATTAGCCCAGTAAGACTTGTTTGATTCGGGCTTGGCCCAGTCAGACTCGGTCGAGTCCTAGTGTCCCTCGTATTGGCTTGTGCAAGAGCTTACTAGGCCATGTAGGTGTCATTCGGTGCCGCATTGCACCTACATGGACTCGACTATGTTAGATTGAATCGAGTCTGACTAGGTTGAGTCTAACAAGACCAAGTCTATCAAGTTAGCTTAAAAGGTGAAAGTGATTTGATGTTAGGATCTAGGACTGTTGCACATGAATAATAACTTTTTACCCAATTAAATGAAGGTCTTGAAAATGTAATTAAAATTCTTTTATAAACATAATAATTAAATAATGGTAAATTGAACAGAAGGGAGAGAGAAGAGAGAAGATAAAACGCAAGTTGATAACGGATTTCGCCAATTGGCTACGTCTTTGGGTCCTTCCAATGGAGTGGTCGATCCTTGATTCTGCTCTAGAAAATGGTTACAAAGGTCTTCAACTTGTTACAAGATCTGCATCTCCTCAGACTATAATGAATTACAAAATAAAAGCCTCCTTTTCACATGCAACAAGCTTGACTACAAACTCCAAATGCATAAGGAGAAAATTCACTATCAAAGTCCTAATTCCAACTCTAAAATTCTCTCACAAATTTTCCTCCAAAATCACCACAAAAAAACCCACTAAAAATCCAGTCACTCACACTCCCTTTTCACCCCTTTTTATACAAAGAATTTACTCAATATGGTAGATAACCATATGATTTACAAAATATTCTCAATCTCCCATTATTTACAACAAATCCCCCCAAAATAATTTTATATCTTAAAAATCCTCTAAAAATAACCCTTCCTTCAGATTTAAACTGAGTAGATATAATTTTATCCCAAAACTGTCACCATTGAATCCGCTGGTTTGTTGGCAACCGCAACTTTTATGGGGAGTGATTGGAATGGTAGGTCGACGGTTCAAACCATCAGCCTATTTTTTCTCTTAATATAGGCGGATATATTTATTTAAAAACATTATTATGCACTTTATAACATAGAACTCTCCTTTGGCAGATTGTTGATTTAAAAAGTGCTAAGGCAATGTTTGGATGGGAGGTCGCGGCTTCAACTCTCCACACAACTTTTTTGTATTTTTATGATAGGCGGGAAATAATTCAATTTTAATAAGTGCCAATATTAGAGAAACTAGCACATGTGGTGCAATGGTGAGGATGGTGGATTGTAGGTGAGAGGTTGGGGGTTTGAATCCTCCAACTTGAAAAGTATTTTGTTGAAGATCGATTGGTGCCACGTGGCGCACAACCATTCAGTCGCATGGCATAATAAACTTGCTATAGCATGACAAGTGTCATGTCCAGGTTATGCAAACTATGCACTTTTACACATCACTACCAGTACCCTGTCACCTACCCCATCAGCACTAGGGTTGACTGTACTTTTGCTGACGTCATCAAGTCAACACATTTTCCTGCAAACTTTGACTTGCGATAACTTCTTCATACGAACTCCGTTTGACTCCGTTCAAGTTGCGTTGGATTCGTATCAATGAGCTCTTCGATATGGTGTTGATTTCTGGAGTGTTTAGAACACTTCAAATTTTGGTGAAAATCCACTTGGATCAGAAAGTTTACTATGCTTTTACTCCATAAAATTAGGATTAGGTGAGGAGATGAATGGAAAACTACCTTTAAAAAAATGAAGGGTTATATGAGTGGATATTTGTGCATTTGGGCTTATCCAATTCCCCTAGTACATTTATGAGACTTATGAATGTAGTCTTAAATGAGTTTAAATGAAAGTTTGTAATTTTCTATCTGGATCACATACTAATCTGCAACAGACCAAAAGAAGAGAATCTAAAGCAGTTTGACATGGTTCCAAGGAGGATACATGCAGAGGAATAATGATAAACTTAGAGAGGTTTATGTTTGTGGAAGAGGAAATCACATATTTGGGTTTTGTCAAATCTCATGGTGAGTTGAAAATGGACCAAGAAAAGGTTGGTGTTATACTTTCTTCGCCTACTCATAGGAAAATGAGTGATGTTTAAAATTTTCATGGATTGGAAACTTTTTATTGGAATTTTATAAAGGGATTTAGTCATGTTTGTGCTCCAATGCTTGAGACTATAAATGGGTTCACAAATATATGTTTTAATGGACTAGAGAGGCTGATGAATATTTTGAAACACTAAAGAAGAAGGTTTCTCAATAACCTATCCTTGGTTTGCTAGACTTAAAAATATCTTTCAGGTTGAGTGTCATACAAGCCACATGGAAATAGGAGCAGTTATCAGTCATGAAGGTAATCCCATAGCATTTTTTAGTGAAAAGTTAAATGAGGAAAAAAGGAGATACTCTTCCTATGATTTATAGATGTATGCTTTGGTTTAGTCTCTAAAGAAATGGAGACACTATCAATGCCAAGGGAATTCATTGTATTCACTTATAATCAAGCCCTAAGGTTTCATTAATAGTCAAGGAAATATCAACCATAGGCACATGATGTGGGTTGAGACTTTACAAGAATATACATTCCCTCTCAAGCACAAGAAAGGGGTGAAAAATATAGTGGGTTATGTATTAAGAAGAAGGGCGTTGACTATGAATCAAATTAAGTTGAAAAGTGTTCGAATATAAGCTATGAAGAGTATGTATGAGACAGATGAAGACTTCAATGGAATATATCAGGTATGTGCATCTTTCATTGAAAATTATCATGTACAATTATCTAAATTTATGATACCGAATGGATTTATTTTCAAAGGGGGGCAATGATAGAAGTACACTAGCTTGCTTGCACTACTTAGTTAGCAACCTCTAGTTTCATAACCCACCAAGAGACCTAAAATTTTCACTAGGATCTTCAAGTCATTTTCAATCTCTCATAGAACTCTTCACAATGTCCTTGAAATGTGACAAACTCCTTGTGCCTTCACTAGATGCTCTATCAACTACAAAATGTTTCCAAGCTTCTTATTCCTTACCTTGACTTCAAATACAACTCACCTCCTATACTTCATGAGATCTTGTAGAGGTGTAGTTTTAAAATTATGCTATTAACACATATTGATTTCTTCAAGACTCTTCTTCCTTACTGATTCTACCAAAAAATGCTCAAATTTTTCCTACTAGGATAGAGCCCCAATTAGGTCTCCTTCTCTGATTTTTCAAGCTTTTTGGCAATTTTTTCCTTAAGGAACCTATAACTTAACTTTTGAATCTTTCTTCACATGTGAAACCCTAAAGGATTTTGTGGGTCTTAGGTCTCTATGCCTTGTTGGAAAGTGATCAACTTTGGTAAATATGATTCACTTTTTGGTTGTCATTTATGGCAACACATTTGGGTTTAATTTTGATTACTTTGAAGATAAGTTTTGATGACTCATAAATCAACTAATTACAGTAGTAGAGATACAAAAGTATTTTGTATGTCGAAGACAGAGATCGATGAATTAGGGAAAGTGAGATTAGAGGAAGACATTATAGAGTATTTTTGACCTCCACCTAAGATCGATTTGGATTTGGTTAAGTATACAATGAGTTAGAAGGATTTGAAGACATAAAGACTACAGAAGAAGAATGATATAGAGTAGTTGGACAACAACGAAGATTGAGGGAGTATGAATTGGACTCTAGGAAATCAAAGTTGTATTTTGGTTGTTGATAGCCTAAAAATTGACTATGAAAAAGTGCCAACTATGCAATTAATTTTTACTATATTAAATGTATTTTGTATTGAAGGCTAACTTAGTAATATTTGTAATATTAATACTGAGAGCTGACTTTGTAAAGTTGAGAGATATATATGTAAGATCTTTTTGGTAAATATTGTGTGTAGTTTGTGGTATATATCTGAGAGAGTAGATATGTGAATGGAAGAGTAGAGAAAGGCAGAGACAATTGAAGAAGTATAAAGGAACTATCAAAGCATTAGTGATGCTTGTTTTGTTCACGACTGAGAAATTTTTGTAACTGAACTATATTGTAGGAGTTGTAAGCTCAGTGGCCCCTAACAAGATGTTGTGAACCTTTAATAGGGTTTTTATTCCCCTAACAGGGAAATCTACTATGTAATATTCAGCTCCTAACAGGGCCAGGTCTCCTCATAGGGACACTATACTTTAGTGCATGCTTGTGGGTATCATCCCCACTAGGGTTTTCTGCTGGATAGGGTTTCCTCATAAACAAAACATGGTGTTATGAGTACTGTGTCATTTCCTTATTTTCTTTACTTTACTCCAAATGTATGATTAATGTTTAAGTGGTTGAAGAATTATTTAAAGTGCTATTATACTAATTCACCCCCCTCTTAGTATCATCCAATCCAAACAATTGGTATCAGAGCTTTGTGCCCTTGGAGAGAAAGATTAACAAATTAAGGGAGATCAGAATGGATTTGGACTTGCTACAAGAAAACTTTGATGCTTCACTTGAAGACCTTGATAAAGAAAAAGCAAAGAATGGAGAATTGAGATTCAACATGCGAAGAGCTAAGAAATTTATAAAGAAACTCAAAGAACAGCTTGAGATTTCCAAAAGTCAAAGAGAAGATCTTGTGCTCAAGATAAAAGAAGACTCAGATGAGGACAATTCAGATCAGGTAAAACAACTAAAAGAAGAGATTGAAACTCTGAAACTTGAAAATAAGTCTACGGCTAAAGAACTACAGATGCAGAAGGATGCTAAGAAGAAAGTTGAAGAAACCTTAAAAAGTACATTGAATCAAATGAAGGATGAGACTGAAAACTACAAGAAAGAATACCTGGAATTGGAGAAATACAATCAGGTTGTGAAAGATGAACTTGTTGAAGCAAAGAATCACATTGAGAAACTTCACATCAGCAGTGATTTGATTGATGAACAACTAGACAAATAGAAACCTAATGGTGATATGACTAGTATTGGCTTCAATGAAGCTGAATGTTCAAAGAATCAGGAAGACAAATTAGATGAGAAGATTTATGTTGAGAAACCATCTAGTGAAGATCCTAAAGAGCATATCAGACCTTTCATAGGTAGATGCATAGGTAATTCTCCTTTTAGAAATTTTTCTGGTTATTATTTTAACTGTAATGGATATGGACACAACAAAGAAAAATGCAGAAGACCTAATCAATCAAGATATAGAAAAGACAATGGAAGAGAACCTACAGTGAAACGTACATGCTACACATGTAATAGCATTGGAAACATTGTGAAGTACTGTAAGTTACAAGTTAATCGAGAAAGAAGACCTCCTATATGTTACAAATGCAATAATCTAGGATATATAGCAAAGTTTTGCAGCTATAATGGATCAGATAACAGAAGAACACCACCTCCTATGAATTAAAAGAAGAATGGAAATGATACTGGCAAGAGTATTGTAGATGTGAAGAATGATTTTGAAAATTGTATTAAGAAAGAAGAAGACAACAAGAGTGGTAAGATATGGAAGATCAAAGAAACTAGTGAGACATCAGTTTAGGGAGAGTCAGTAGATGCTACTGGATCTTCACCTGCAGGTATCAGGACAAAATTGACCTAATTGGTCAATCATGGCCTTAGGGGGAGAATTGGTGGTGCAAGGTACCTCCCTATTTGATGTTTTGATCTTTTTTAGGGTTGGACTAGGTGTTTGTGTGTGTGTGTTGGAATAATGTCCATGGGGTTGAATGCAATGAGAAGTTAGCTTCATGTTTGTAAGAGCCTTAGTGCTCATTAGGTGATTTAGGGTCACTTTGGGCTAAATTTGTGAAATTGGATATTTTAGTGCAATATGACTTTGAGGGGTTTTTTAGGACCCTACATATCCTATCTCAGGTCATCAAAGTCAAACCCATCCATAGAGTTGACAAGGGAAGTCAAAATGCACAAAGTGCAAAAAGTTGCTCGAGAAACTTTTGCAAGAAATGGAAAAATGTAGTTAGAATTATTGTAGCTACCCCATGATCGGTATATGAGAATGGATTAAATGTTTGGGAATGGTTAATTAAATTTTGGATTGCAACAATCATACTTGTCACTTCTGTACAGATGTCTGCAACTGATTTCTTCTAATCTACACTATTTCTTTGTTCTTGTACAATTGTGTATGGATTGGCAGAGAAGATTGGGTCCCATGGGGATGGAGTGATTTCCATTATGTTTCATATGAATTAGATATTTTTCTTTGAAGTTCGTTAGGTGTAAAGTTACAAGTTTTTTAAGGTCACTGGTTTGCAAGTGACAGTACAATGTTGTTTAGGTAGAAATGAGTCTACCCTAAAATCCCACTAGTGGAATTGACAGAAACCATGGGAGAAGTAGGGATAGAGTCTATAGATAGGGTTTTTATTTTTATTTTTTTAGTTTCAATGAATTTCCTAGGACAAGTAGGAAGCCCTATGGCTAACTGGTGAATCCAAGTGAGCTAGGACCTGGAGAAGAAGGAATTTGGTCGAGCACTCATGACCTTTTGGGAAAGGCTTAGTGGCATTTCTAGATGCCCTATATAGTCTCCTAGAAGGATTCAAAGGTGGAAGTTGGTGAATCAGAGGTTGGAGGTCAAATTAACAATTGTTTATGCTGATTGGTCCAGAGGCCTAATTGATAGGATAAAATCTAGGGCCTGCAAGAAACTAGGGTTATGAGTGCTTTCAGAAGTCAGGGTTTTGGATTCTGATAGTTTTGGTTGATACCTTGAATATTTTCAAGGTCTTGTGTGGGGTCATTTGGGGGATTTTGGATTAATAGCCCTAAAACTGTGAAAATAGACCTACTAGGAATTAGGCAATTAGGCCTCCTAGTGAAATTGTGACCAATTGGATTGGTAAACAGCCTTGGAATATTGGGATGAGTTCAAAATGACCTAGGATGGGTCAAGAAGACTGATAGGAGTCTTGGTAGATGTATGGAAATATCCTAAGTAGAGGTTTGACATCCTAGGAGGATTTCTAGTGAAGGAAACTAGGCATTTGGTGAACTAGTTGGACTAGTTAAGCCTAGAAACTATGGAATCTTCTAAAGACCAACTATACCTTGGAGAAGAAGTTGGTAGTGATGTTGTTGGAGATCCTAATTGAAGGAAGATTTAACAAGGAACAAACATTGGATGGTTTAGATAGAGAAAGAAGCATCTTGGAGTGAGGAAAAGAGTTATAGAGCCAAACCCTCTACATCATAGTCGTATTAGAGCCAGATTAACTTGAAGATTGTGTATGTCTAGAGTGAAAGAGAGTCATGAGGTAGAAAACATGCCTCCTAATGCAATGAGTAGGGGTTCCATAGTGGAATTTGTTTAGGGCCTCTTTGAGAAGGATAGTGTGTCTGAGAAAAAGGAAAAAAAAAAAGATCACTGAATGTGGAGATGCGAGTGATGGAGATGATGAAAATCAGACATAAGAGTCATCTAACAAAGGTAAAGAACCTAAGATTGACAAAGAGAAAAAGGTATTCCTAGATTCCTTCAAGTCCTTAAACAAGGATAGTGTGGAAAACCTACCATATTACTCTGGTATCCTAAATGGAGAGGAGTTGTTGGATTGGCTTGAAGTCATTGACAACCAATTTCATTACAAAGAAATATCAGAGGAGAAGTGGGTCAGCTATGCTAAGGCTAGACTCAAGGGATATACATTGGTGTGGTGGAACATGATGAAGGATGATAGGGAAACCAATAGAAATAAAAATATTGTTTCTTGGGAGAGGATGAAAATCAGATTGAGGGCACAATTCTTGCCCACTGATTATGAGATACAGATGTATCAAAAGTTGTAGAACTTAAGACAAAAGGATATGATAGTGAGTGCTTACACCAAGAACTTTCACAAGTTGAGCCTAAGGGCTAGAAGACAAGAAAAAGATATGGAGAAGGTGGCAAGGTATCTCAATAGGTTGGAACAAGGGATACAAAATGAGATTAGCATGATGGCTCCTGACAGTATGCACAAATGTTTCCAATTAGCCTTGAGAGTAGAGGATAAGGCTAGAAGGAGGAATGACTTATATCAAAGAGGGAGAGGTGGTAACAACAATAGAGGTTTTCAGAGAGGAAGGAGTAACTTTGGTAGGGGAAAGAGCCCTAATAAACAAGAAGACAATCAGTCTATGGATAATAGTAGGGGAAATCAGTTTAGGGGATCCTTTCAGAGAGGAGGATACAGAGGAAGAGGACCTCCTAGAGTAAGGTTTCAGTCCCAAGGAAGATCCAATTCAGTCTTTAATAGTAGGTGCTACAACTGCAACCAAGTGGGTCACACAATGAGTAGGTGTCTTGAAAAGACTTCCTCATCTTCAATGGGGGATTGAAGGATTCAGTTGGTACAAGAGGATGACCCAAAAAGTGTTACTTCTCCCATTTCCAAGGAAGGGCCAATATTGGATGGAGAGAATTTGATGTTGAGAAGGACTTTGTTGAAAGTGCCTAGCACTATAGAGCCACCCCAGAGAAATAATTTGTATAAGACAACTTGTAGGTCTCATGGAAAGATTTTCAAAGTGATAGTGGACTCTAGATCCACTGAGAAAATAGTATCCACAGAGATGGTGGACAAATTGAAATTGAGAAGGATACCTCATACGACACCCTATAAGGTTTCATGGTTGAATAAGGGTCAACAAATAGTGGTAGATGAACAAACTTTGGTTGAGTTTGAGATTGGAGAGTATAAGGACAAGGTCCTATGTGACATACTTCCTATGGATGCATGTCATTTTCTCCTCGAAAGTCCATGGAAATATGATGCCAAGGCAATACATGATGGGGAAAAGAATAGTTATGTGATCACCAAGCTACACAAGAAGTTTCAGATGGATCCATTGACATAGCCTAATGAGGAGAAGCATTTAGGAACAAGTGTGATGTTATTGAGTGGGAAGGAGATTCTAAAATTCATGAAGAAGGAGAAAGGAGTCTGTTGTGTAGTGGTGATAAATCCAAAGGAGGAGACTGAGGACAAAGTCAGTTTTCCACCAGAGATACAAGCATTGTTGGAAAAGTCCCATGATATAGTAGATAATGGGTTTCCAAGTGATTTACCACTTATGAGGGATGTGAGTCATCAGATTGACCTCATTCTTGGAGAAAATTTTCCAAACAAAGTAGCATATAAGATGACACCATGTCAAAACGCAGAGATAGCCAAACAGAATCAAGATTTGTTGGATAAGGGTTTGATAAGGAAGAGTTTAAGCCCATGTGTTGTACCTATAGTACTTGTACCTAAGAAGGATGGGAAATGGAGGATGTGTACAAACTCCAAGGCTATAAAAAACATCACAATCAGGTATACATTTCCAATGCCCCGAATAGAAGGTTTGATGGACAATTTCGGAGGTTCTTGCTACTTTTCTAAAGTTGATTTGAATTCAGGGTACCATCAGATAAGAGTGAGGCCTGGTGATGAATGGAAGAAAAATTTCAAGACCAATGAGGGTTTGTATGAGTAGCTAGTAATGCCCTTTGGCCTAAGTAATGCACCTAGCACATTCATGAGGCTCATGAATGAAGTGCTAGTAGAGTTCATTGGTAAGTTTGTAATAGTTTACCTTCATGATATTTTGATCTTTATCAATTCTAAGGAGGAGCACATGAAGAATTTGGAGATGGTCTTGAGGAAGCTACATCAAGATAAGTTGATGATAAATCAAGAAAAGTGTGAGTTTCTAAAACCTGAACTAGTTTACCTTTGTTTTCTGGTTGCTAATTGATGCATTAAGATGGATCTTTAAAAGGTTAAGTCAATATTGGAGTGGCCAATACCAAGGTCCATAGGGGATGTTAGGAGTTTCCATGGGTTGGCCTCCTACTATAGTAAATTTGTGAGAAATTTTAGTCATCTGTGTGCCCCTATTCTTAACACCATAAAAGGTGGAATCAAATGTAAGTGTGAATGGACTGTGGGAGAAAACCAATGGTTTGAAATGTTAAAGAAGAGGATTGTAGAAATACCTACTCTTAGGATCCCTAATTTCACTTAACTATTTGTGGTAGAATGTGATGCTAGCAAGTTGGCTATTGGAGTCATGCTAAGCCAAGAAGGACATCCTCTGGCTTTCTTCTCTGAAAATTTGAATAAGACTAAAAAAAAGTGCTCCACCTATGATTTGGAGTTATATGATATGGTACAAGCCCCTAAGAAGTGGAGAAACTACCTATTACCTAGGGAGTTTGTGTTCTACACTAATAACCATGCACTAAGTTTCCTGAATGGACAAGAAAAATTGAATCAAAGGCACTTGAAGTGGGTAGAATCCTTGCAGGATTATACATTTGTCATTAAGCACAAGAAGGGGGTTAGCAACAAGGTGGAAGATGCTCTTAGGAGAAGAGTAATTACAATACAAGAGATAAAATTTCAAAGTGTAGGGATGGATGATTTGAAGGAACATCACAAAGAGGACAAAGATTTCAAAGAAGCCTATGAAGCATGTGTGAATTTTCAGCAGGGTTTCAAAGTGGATTTCAATGAGTTTATGTTGCAGGAAGGCTTATTGTTTAAGGGAAATCTTATGTGTATTCCTCAATGCTCAATGAGGGAAAACATTGTGAAGGAGAAACACGAAGGCAGATTGGGGGGCCACTTTGGAGTGGACAAGACATTGGAGCAAGTAAATAGGCACTACTATTGGCCTAAGTTACAATCAGATGTAAGGAGATTTGTAAAGCAATGTCAGATTTGTCAGAGGGAAAAAGGACAAAGAAGAAACAGTGGGTTGTACCAACCCTTATCCATACCCCAAAGGCCTTGGGAGTGTCTTAGTATGGATTTTGTTTTTGGGTTACCAAAGACACCTAGGGGTCATGATAGTGTGTCTGTGGTGGTGGACCATTTTAGCAAAATGACACACTTCATTCCATGCAAGCCAACAAATTATGCTTCTCAAATTGTAGGTCTATTCTTTAGGGACATTGTGAGTATCCATGGATTGCCTCTGAATATTGTAAGTGACATAGATAGTAAGTTTGTGCGACACTTTTGGAGGACCCTATGGAAGATGCTTGGAAAAAATTTGTATTTCTCCTCAGCCTACCATCCATAATAAGATGGACAAATAGAGATAGTCAACAGGTCACTTGGGAACTTGTTAATGTGTTTGACTATGCAACATGGATAGTCATGGGATCACATCATAGGGAAAGAAGAGTTTTCCTATAATGACTCTATTAACAAGAGTACAAGGAAGAGACCCTTTGAGATAGTATATGGGGTCAATCCTAGAGGGATCTTAGAGTTGAGAGATCTTAGTTTGAAGGACAAGAGGAGTGCACAAGGAGATTCATTTGGAGAACAGATGAAGGTGCTTCATGATCAAGTCAATAAGACTTTACAAAAAAAAGTGGAGAAGTACAAATCCAAAGCTGATAAGACCAAAAGAGACTTGCAGTTCAAGGTAGGGGATCTAGTACTTACCTATCTTAGGAAGAAGAGGCTACCCAAAGGCCCACCAACTAGCCTACTCGTGAAGAAGATTGAACCATTGAAGATTTTGCATAAGTATGGAAAGAATGCCTATGAAGTGGAGTTGCCTCCTGATTTGGGGATTTCACCTATTTTTAATGTTTGTGACTTCTACCGTTACAAGGGATCATCTCTAGACATAGGTCAGACTACACTTGCATATTTGGAGGATGAGTATTCGCTGAAAGACTTACCTACCCCAATGCAACTAAAATTGGAAAGTGTACTGCATTCTAAAGTGATAAAGAAGACAAGGAAGGGTAACTACAAGGAGTACCTCATCAAGTGGTAGGGGCTACCTGAAATTGAGGCCACTTGGATGACAGAGATAGATAGTCTGAAATATGGGGTCACCATTGAAGACCTCCTAACTCAAGGGACTTGAGTTATTTTTTCCAGGACAGTATGGTCCAGGGAACCTTCCTATTTTATGTTTTGATGTTGTTTAGGGTTGGATTATTTGTTTGTGTGTGTGTGTTTGAATAATTTCCAAGGGGTTGGATGCAATGACAAGTTAACTTAATGTTTCTAAGAACCTTAGTGCTCATTAGGTGATTTAGGGTCACTTTGCGCTAAATTTGTAAAATTGGATATTTTAGTGCAATATGGGTTTGAGGGGTGTTTTAGGACACTACATATCCTATCTAGGGTTGTCAAAGTCAAACCCACCCATTGAGTTGACAAGGAAAGTCAAAATACACAAAGTGCAAAAAGTTGCTAGCAACTTTGAAAGTTGCTCGAGCAACTTTTGCAAGAAATGGAAAAATTTAGTTAGAACTGTTGTAACTACCCCATGCTTAGTATATGATCATGGATTATATTTTTTGGAATGGTTAATGAAATTTTGGATTACAAAAATCATTATTTGCACTTCTGTATGTATGTCTACAATTGATTTCTTGTAATCTACACTGTTTCTTTGTTCTTGTACAGTTGTGTATGGATTGGTAGAGAAGATCGGGTCCCATGGGGGTGGAATAATTTCCATTATCTTTCATATGCATTAGATATTTTTCTTTGAAGTTAATTAGGTGTAAAGTTACAAGTTTTTGAAGGTCACTAGTTTGCAAGTGACAGTATAGTGTTGTTTAGGTAGAAATGGCTCTACCCTAAGGGCCCGTTTGGCAGCTGGAATACCATATCATGGATATGGTCAATTGAGGAAGATGCTGCATATTCAGGAAGATGCTTATCCTCAAAATGAAATCTGGAATATGGACTGACCCGTTTGGTTCACCCAGAAGATAATTGAGAAGATGCATAAGGAATTTTAATTTTTAATTTTTTAATTTCTTTGAATATGGGGTGTATATGTGTATATATATACACACATGCAAACATGTGTATATACATAGATACATGTATGTATATATACATGTGTGTATATATAGACACATGTGTATATGTGTATATATGTGTGTACATACACATGTATACACATATACACACATACACATGTGTGTGTATACACACATACACACATGTGTTATATACACACATGTGTGTATATATACACACATATGTGTATATACATATACAAGTGTGTATCCACATATACACATATACACATGTGTATATACACACACACATGTATGTGTATATACATACATACATTTGTGTATATACACACACATTACATGTGTATATACACATGTGTGTATATACATACATATACACAAATGTGTATATATACACATGTGTGTATATAGACACATTTGTGTATATAGACATGTGAATATACACATGTGTGTATATACATGTGTCTATATACACACATGTGTCTATATACACATGTGCATATATATACACACATGTGTATATATATACATCTTTATAGCAATATAATATACATCTTTATAGTCACGGATTCTACAAAATATTAAATTTGGTTTGTATATACATGCACATG
>MU224596.1:2837973-2867435 GCA_018584345.1 Thuja plicata
TTATAGCAATATAATATACATCTTTATAGTCACGGATTCTACAAAATATTAAATTTGGTTTGTATATACATGCACATGTGTATATATACACACATGTATATACACACATGCATATATACACACATGTATATATATACATCCTTATAGCAATATAATATACATCTTTATAGTCACGGATCTCACAAAATATTAAATTTGGTTTTCTAAAAATTTAAATTCCCATTCCACTTATTTTGAAATTCCAATTCCACCTATTTAGGTGGAAGATGATATTCCCATTTTTTGGACAAAATGAGAATTTCGGAATTCCAATTCCATTTTTTTCCATGGACCCAAACATGGAATTTGGCATTATCTAGAATTAGATAATGCCAATTCCAGTCCAATTCCTGCTACCAAACGGGCCCTAAAATACCACTGGTAGAATTGAATGAAACCATAGGGGAAGTAGGGATAGAGTATGTAAATAGGGTTTTGATTTTTATGTTTGTAGTTGCAATTAATTTCCTAGGCCAAGTAGGAATCCCTATGACTGACTGGTGAATCCAGGTGATCTAGGACAGGGAGAAGAAGGAATTTGGTCAAGCACTCATGACCTTTTGGGAAAGGCTTAGTGGAATTTTTAGATGCCCTAGATAATCTCCTAAAAGGATTCAAAGGTGGAAGGAGATGAATCAGAGGCTTGAGATCAAATTCACAATTGTTTATGCTGATTGGTCTAGAGGCCCAATTAATAGGATAAAATCTAGGGCCTACAAGAAACTAGGGTTATGAGTTCTTTCAAAAGTCAGGGATTTGGATTCTAAAAGTGTTGCTTGATACCTTGAATATTTTTGAGGTCTTGTGTGGGGTCATTTGGGGAGTTTTGGAATAATAGCCCTAAAACTATGAAAATAGACCTACTAGGAATTAGGCAATTAGGCCTCCTAGTGAAATTGTGACCAATTGGATTGGTAAAGAGTCTTGAAGTATTGGGATGAGTTCATAATGACCTAGGATGGGTCAAGAAGATTGATAGGATTATTGGTAGATGTTTGGGAAGATCGTAAGCAGAGGTTTGGCATCCTAGGAGAAGTTATAGTGAAGAAAACTAGGCATTTGGTGAACTAGCTGGACTAGTTAAGCCTAGAAACTTTGGAATATTGTAAAGACAAACTGGACCTTGGAGGAGAAGATGGTATTGAGGGTCTTGGAGATCCTAATTAAAGGAATATTAAACAAGGAACAACCATTGTATGGTTTGGATAGACCAAGAAGCATATTGGAGTGAGGAAAAGAGGTAGGGAGCCAAACCCTCTACATCAATTGGATATAGATATCAAAATTTATCCTGCCCCAAAATTCATATATTGAGCTCATGCAAGCTTGTGTGTGAACTAAGATGACATCATGGATTATATACCTAAGAGTGCACCATCATCTAACCTATATATTTTTTTCACAAGATCTAGTAGCCGACTGGATAGTTTAAATTGAAAATGAAAGTTATAACCTAACTTGTATAAAGCACCATTTGATGACCTATCTATTCAGCATTTGAAAAGGAGAGAGCTAAGGAGATTAGAGAAAAGAAGCATTCAGACTATTCTATATTTGTTATGTGTGATCGATTGGAGCATAACACTCAGATTTTAGAGAAAGAAACGTATTTTACATTATCTAGCTACGAATGCACCCGTCATTTTTTATGTTGTTTATTGTCCTAGATACAAATTTAAGAAACATTGGTATAAGGCTTTTGAAGTGGATCCGGAAGGAGCATTTTCACAAAACCCACATGGTGTATTGCATGTAGAAGACATTAGGGCTTACATATATTGTAAGTATGATACATTAGGAGACAATGAAATACTCATTGAAATGGATAATGTGATTGGAAAAGGAATCTTGAAAGAAGAATTCAAACACATTAGTTAGTTGAGCATAATGAAGATTATGGATTTATGCGAATTCGATGAAAATGAATGGTTTAAGATATTGATGAGCAGTGTTCATGATCAGTTCATATGGATTGGTGACCAACCTGTGAAGATTTGTATTGACCTAATTCATGAGATCACTAGAGTAGACAACACTGGAGTTATATCTATTGTGGAGAAGCATGTGAAGAAATAATTTGAAACCCTAACACATTCTAAGTGGGATAGAAGGGCAATGACAGTAAATGATATCTTTCAGCAAGATGTGAGATTGATTTCCATGATACTCGGATATGAATTTTACTACAGTATAAGATGTAACTCAGTATATGTTGGAGTAATCATGATGGCATGGATAATGGTGAAGGAAAACATTAAATATAACATATGTGAAGTTCTAGATCAGCAATTTCTGGAGAATGTGAAGCTAGTGAAGAAGGATAGAACTAAAACTTTTAGATTTGGTTCATTGTTGATGCATATGTTCATTCATATTGAGCACAAGTTTCCTAGTTTACATCCTAGTTGTTGGAATTCTAGAGTACCCACTGGCATACTGATTTCATAGAGTTACAAAAGACAAAATACTACTTGGGTAGATGGAGAACTATTTTCTATGATAAAAATTCTATAGAAACAGATGAAGACAAGGTACAGGTTACATGAGGACATTGTGGAAAAGTACAAGGATACAATTTGTTTCATGGTTGAAACTGATTGTGTATTTTTTGAATTAGTTACACCTTGAAAGAAGTGGTGTTACCCCATGGGATATGAAGTGAGTTCTGAAGTACTCACCATGCAAGTAGAACATGTTCTTGTATCAGAAGTTGATATAACAAAAGAAAGATTGGGACCTTATGAAGAAAAATCAACAAAGGTGAAAGAGGAATAATCTAGAAGACTGAGGAAAAGGAAAATTGCTAACGTTATTCATGAATACAGTATAAAAGATGGACTGACAGAAGAGGAATTGAAAAAATTCAAGAAAAAGATGGCAGAGAGATCCCTTGGAATAGCAAGTGGAAGCATTGATTCCCCTTTCACTCTTGAGGTAATTATGGTAGATAGTCCACCTCCTCCACAACAGCAAACAGAGCAAGAAAAGGATGTCACCCCTAGAGTTACAAGACCAAGTAAGCCTAAATCACATAAAGAGAAAACCACAATAGGACAAGAGAAGAAAAAAACAAAACACATTTGGAAACTAGGCATGAAGATGCTAGCGAAAAGAGCATTGGAGAAAGGTAAATTGGTTACAATTGAAAAATACTATAACAGGTATGAGGAATCAGATAAGCTAAAGATAGAAGACATTGTGATAGAGAATTTCGTAACCTTCAAGAAGACTCTTTTAGAAATTGAAGGAAGTATACCTATAGACCTGTATGCAAAATTAGAGAACATAAAAAACTTGGCACAAATTGATGATGATCAGATCAGAAATAAGGAAATTGATAACATGCTGCTTGTGTTATCAGTACAAGAGAGGGATAGTATATTCAAAGAATTGAAACCTCTGTTAAGAACCAAGGTTAGAATATTGAAAATAATGGCAAGGAGGTATGATGAAGTGACTGAGGAAACTCAAAAGGCATTAGAGAAGATTATGATGAGTTCTACTTCTAGTAATCCCTTGCCTCCTAAAACCACATTGCCCACACAATTTGGAATGTGTGAGAGATCTAAGGTGATAGAGACATCCACAAAGAATAGAAAAGAAGACCCTCCACCATATTTCTATGTCTCTAGTGTGGCAGTGACCCTTGATGCCCCAGAAGATGAGAAGGACCCTTTTGCAGGAAATTTGGACACCTCAATTGCAGATGAAGGAGAACAAAAAGAGGAAGTTGAGCAGAAAAAGGATAATGAACAGAAGATAGAACATCAAGGAGATGAAAAGAAAGAGGTAAACTCACCATCTATTTCATTTTTGGAAAGCAGTGATGTGAATGTGGATAGCATGGATGAAGTTGAATTGGTAAAACTGGTATTTACTAGAGATATTGATACTGTGAACAAATTGCTTCCAGTACCTATAGTTTTCCAGCACAAAGATGACATTGACAACTTGAAAATTACACTTGATGAATTTGATGGACACTATGAAAATTTACTTAAGATTACAGAGGAGAAGGCAAAGAAAACATATTCAGAGAAGAAGCTGACATAAGTATACAAGTCCATCACATGGGACTTAGGCATTGTAAAAAAAATTTTGACAAATGCAAAGAGCTGCATTGGGCATGGGAGAAAATTGTTTAGCTATTGCATGAATCCAATTAGGCATGTTCAGAATGTTGAGGACATTATTGCCAAGGATTGGGTAACTCTAAATAGTTTGATGGATGGTTGTGGAACATCGTCACAATCCACAACAGAACTAGACATAGAAGTTACAAGAATATTGGCCAAAC
Organism: Thuja plicata; assembly: GCA_018584345.1. Taxonomy (NCBI): domain Eukaryota; kingdom Viridiplantae; phylum Streptophyta; class Pinopsida; order Cupressales; family Cupressaceae; genus Thuja; species Thuja plicata. Next base: position 2,842,310 of record MU224596.1, read on the forward strand.
TCAGTGTATTGGAAAATGAGAAAGAGAGAGTGTTGAAAAGATTTAATTTACTGAGGAGATTTTTCACTCTGAAGTTATCCATACTTGAAGCTCATCTCTCTATTTTGGAGAAAGTTGCAGATTCATTGACTAAAGGGTTACCCACATAATTGAAAGAGGATGAAACTGCTTCATTTTCAATGAATGGTATGATTCACATCAGTCAGATATTTTTCAAGACATGGAGCACACAAGTGAAGCTTGTGGAAGATTCTTTTTAGGATATTCTAAAACTAGTAAGCAAGAACTGAAACTTATTGCTTTATATACACCTTTGTCATTATTGTCAAAGGGGGAGAAGAGAATTAAAAAATGAATAGAGAAGAGAAGAAAAATTTAAAAAAATATAATATAATAAAAGAAAGAGAGAAAAATATGGAGAAGAGATAAGGAGAAGAAGAGAACAGTTTTGATTGGTTGGAACACTTAGTGAATTTTTTGTTAAGTGTTGCCATCAATGCCAAAGGAGAGATTGTTGGCAAGTGATCAAATTTGGTAAATATGATTAAGTTTTTGGTTGTCATTTATGGAAATACATTTGGGTTTAAGTTTGATTACTTTTAAGATAAGTTTTAATGACTCAAAAATCAACTAACTACAGTAGCAGAGATACCAAAGTATTTTGGATGTCAAAGATAGAGATTGATGAATTGGGGAAAGCAAGATTAGAGGAAGATAGGATGGAGTATGTTTGACCTCCACCTAAGATCTATTTGGATTTGGTTAAGTCTACAATGAGTTAGAAGGATTTGAAGACAAACTGTAGAAGAACAATGATACAGAGTAGTTGGACAACAACGAAGATTGAGGGAGTATGACTTGGACTCCATAAAATCAAAGTTGTATTTTGGTTGTTGATAGTCTACACATTGACTATGCAAGAGAACCAACTATGCATTTAATGTTTACTATATTAAATTTATTTTGTATTGAAGGTTGACTTAGTAATTTTTGTAATATTCATATTGAGAGCCAACTTTGTAAAGTTGAGAGATATGTATGTAAGATCTTTTTGGTAAAGATTGTGTGTAGTTTTTGGTAGATATCTGAGAGAGAAGATATGTGAATGGAAGAGCAGAGAAAGACAAAGAAAATTGAAGAAATATAAAGGAACTATCAAAGCATTAGTGATTCTTGTTTTGTTCATGACTGAGAACTTTTTGTAGCTAAATTATATTGTAGGAGTTGTAAGCTCAGAGGCCCCTAACAGGGTGTTGTGAACCTTTAATAGGGTTGTTATTCCCCAAATAGGGAAATGTACTATTTAATATTCAGCTCCTACCAGGGCTAGGTCTCCTTAAAGGGATACTATACTTTAGTGCATGCTTGTGGGTATCATCCCCACCAGGGTTTTCCCTTAGCCAGGGTTTCCTAGTAAACAAAACATGGTGTTATTAGTATTATGTCATTTTCTTATTTTATTTACTTTACTACAAATAAATGATTAATTTTTATGTGGTTGAAGAATTATTTAAAGTTCTATTATACTGATTCAACCCCCTCTTAGTATAATCCAATCCTAACATCCCTCTGTACAGTACCATATCCGCACAATGAGGGTTTCTTAAGGGTTTTAAGGTCTTCTTTGGTTACTTTGTTGTATAGGGGAAAATGAGTATCCAAGGGATTTCCAAGGGCTCTAGCTCTTCAAAAGGTCTCTATCTAGTCCCAATGCACTTAAAAAACTATTTTAGGCTTATTTTCATCATTTCCTATTATTTTGAGTCATTTTGAGGCTTTTTACCCATTTGACTTTACTCCTTGCACATTGACAATACAAACTACTAGGTACACCTATTAGCTACTACATAGTTCTTCCAAGACCTAGCTAGATTAGATCAACTCTAGCCTAATCTAGCTACTTCATCACACTCACTACATCCTCTTGGAGTATTTATTAGACCTCTAACCTTGCTAGGGCTAATACAAGACAAAATTTAATAGAATACTTAGCCAAAGTCCTAGGTGCTCCTACACCATTCTCCTAGAAGAAAAATTTAAGTGACTAAGATATATGGACTAAGTGAGGATCTATGCAAAACTTCTAAAAATATATCTCATGTAGCTAGGTAGGTTTGAAATCACTCTTAAACTCGGTACCTTCTCTACTTGTGGATTAGGCTTGAATGGAAACTTGAGACTCTCTACATCATTTTCAACATTTATTCGACTCCATCCTTCTACCAGAATAGGTCCCTTGTACAACACCAAATCTGCAACAATAAATACTAGAGAGAGTCGTATGTTTATAGGAAGGTCCACCTTATATGAATTGTTTCCATACATTGCCAAGATAGCATAGGGACCTAACCTCCTCATTTTTATTTTATTAGGAACTCATTTTTGTAACCATACCTTGTTTAGGTGAACCGTCACTAGATCCCCTAATTGGAATTAAAGGTCCTTCTTTTCATCAACCTTCTGCCTGATCTTGGCACTATTATCTACTAGAGCTTGTTTCACTGAGTCATGGACTTCCTTCATGGACTGAGAAAATTCCTCTGCATATCCACTCCTTGTTGATACATCACATAGATTTTTGAGCTCACAAATACCGCATGGGTGAATGTCATCGATAATTTAAAAAGGACTTTTCCCTATGGTCTTGTTTATGGTATTTTTATAGGAAAATTATACCTGTGTAGTGACTTTGTCACATGTTTGACCATACTCCTTTGTAAGGTCTATTAACAACCTAAGCCTGACCATTTGTTTTTGGATGGTAGGCATACCCAAATGATAGGTTAGTACCAACCTTCTTCCGCAAGGTCTTCCAAAAATGACTCATGAACTTAGAATCTCTATTTGACACAATGCTTATAGGTAGACCATAGATCCTTGTAACCTCCGTAAAGAATAATTGATAATTTTAAAATACATCACGGGTGCTCTTATAAGGTACAAAGTGTGTCAAATTACTGAATTTGTCGACAATGACATAAATGTTGTCCTACGTTTATTTTGTGCTTGGAAAACCTACCACAAAATCCATACTAAGACAATCCCAAGGTATGTTCAAAATGGGAATATGTTGATAAAAACCAGCATTAGATGATATCCCCTTAGCCTTCTAATACAGAATGCAATACTCCACATATATCCTAACATATTGATTCATCTTAGGCATATAAGAGTACCTCTAAACATGATCTTGAGTCTTGTTGACTCGAAAATGACCACTAAGACTCCCAATATGTTTTTCCTGCATAAGGTTCTCCCTCATTGAACCTCTAGGCACAAAAAGTTGTGCCCCTTTAAATAACAACCCATCCTAGAAAGTGTAATCAGAATATTCACTATGAAAGTGGTTTTGATACTCCTTACATACATTATAATAAGCTGAGAAGTCTTCATCATCAGAGTAGAGGTTCTTGAAATTTTCTATGACAATGCTCCTTAACAATATTTCTTGAACAGTTAAAAGCCTTGTGCACAAAGCATCAACAATCTTATTTTTTTGTCTCTTTTTATGTCTGATACTAAATGTGTAAGCTTGCATATGTTGCACCCATTTCATATGCTTGTGACTAATCTTCTCTTGTGAGTTTAGGAAGTTTAATTCTTGATTGTCTGTATAGACCGAAAACTCCTTAGGAAGGATGTAGTGTCTCCACTTCCTCAAGGCCTATACTAATGTATACAATTCCAAGTCATAAGAAGAGTAATTCTTCTTTGTATCACTAAGCTTCTAAGTATGGAAACCTACTGGTATTTCTTCATGGATTAGGACTTCTCGAATGGCAATATTGTTGGCATCACATTCAATAGTGAGTAGTTTCTCAAATCTAGGTAAAACCAATATAGGTTCGGTTGGTATCTTCACCTTCAAGGTCTAAAAACATTTATTATCTTTCTCATTCTACTAAAAATTATCTTTCATGCCACCTTTTATGGTGTCCAACATGCGTTTAGATATTTCATTGAATTTTTTAATAGACTTCCTATAGTATTGTGCCAAGCCGTGAAAACTTCTTACCTCTGTAGCAGTATTGGCTGTAGGCTAAATGATTATTGCATCTACCTTGTTTGGTATAATTTTTAGATTTCCTTATGACAACACAAGCCCAAGGTATACATGATCTTGTTTCATATAATGACATGTATCCAAATTTATGGTTAGTTTCAGATAAGATAACCTTTACAAAATAATTTTTAAATGCTTAATTTTTTCATCCCTGGTTTTCCTAAATATTAATATATCATCAACATAGGCAACCACAAATTTTCCTATGAAGTCTTTCAATACTTTATTCATCAATCTCATGAAGGTGCTAGGGGCATTAGACAACCTAAATGGCATAACAAGCCACTCATATAAGCCCTCTATAGTCTTGAAGGTTATTTTCCACTCATTTCCCTCCTTAATCCTTATTTGGTTGTATCCACTCTTAAGGACAATCTTTGTAAAATACCTAGCTTTCCCTAATAACTCCATCAAATCATTTATTCCTTGGATTGGGAATCTATATCTGATTATGATCCTATTAATGGATAGAATCAGTGCATAGTCTCCGAGTACCTCCTTTCTTTGGGGCTAGGATAGTTGGTACTATACAAGGCCTAATTCTCTTTTTAATTAGGCCTTGGTCTAGAAGTTCTTGGATTTATTGGGTAATCTCCTCATTTTCTATGGGTTCACTTGGTAGCAAAATTTTTTAGGTAATGCAACTCTTGAAATGAAATCTATGTGATGGGTAATGGCTCTGTTAGGTGCAAACCTGGCAGGTTGACCATCACTCACTATCTCTTTATATTTATTCAATAAATCTTGAACCTTTATAGGCAGATGTGGCTTCTTTACTATGTTTCCTTACTTAGGCTTCAACACCAATGCAAACCCTACACCTTCACCTTCCTCTAATATTTCCAAGAGTTATTTTTCACCCATAAAGAGCACATTGGAACCTATTGATCTCATTTATCCTTCTTCCAAAATGGATTAAATATTGAAAGTCACCCCATATTTCTTAAAATAATATGCATTTTTGACTCTATTATGGATGGCTTGTCTATCAAACTGCCAAGGTCTTCCAAAGATTAGGTGATAGGCATCCATGGGAAGGATATCACACAACATCCTATCCTTATATATTCCTATGGTGAATTCTACTCATGCTTGGTCATTTACAAATACATGTTGGCCCTTGATTAACCAAGTGAATCTGTAGGGGTTGTTATGAGGAATTATCTATTACTTGAGGTAACTAAATACTTCTTCTAACACAATGCTGTGAGTAGACCCAGAATAAATTATGAATTTACAAACCTTGCCCAAGATTTTGCATTTGATTATAAATAATGATCTCCTTTAACTAGGATCTTCTTTGATACATTTTTTGATAAGTATTCTTCTTATCATGAGGTTATCCCCTACCTATGATTCTAATGCTAGTTATGTTTCCTTGTTGCTTGAAGTCTCTTCTTGTATGTAATTCACCCTACTTTCACCACCTTGGGATGAGGAGATCTTTTAAGGACATCCATATGCAGGATGCTCTATTTGGTTACAAGTGTAACACTTCATAGAAGAAAAGTATGATCCCCTTCCTTGTCCACTAATCCTTCCTCTAGATTTATTCCTTGAGCCTCTACCTCTGTTAAATCCCCCTCTACTGGTACTGACTTTAGGTTGTTCTGTAAGTTTAGACTCGCCTTGTGTCTTGTGCTCTAAATTCCTTCCTCCAAATCATCCTCTATGGCCTTTTCCATATCTTCCTATGCCTCTACCCCTACTACTATAGTCTTTCTTCTTTTTCAATTTCTCTTCAACCTTAATGGAAAGTTGATAACACTAGTGCATTGTCTTTGGAATCATGAGACTTAGTTCATTTTGTATATTTCATCATAACCCTAAGGAATATCTGGCTACCTTCAATCTTTCTTCTTCCATAACATGGGATCTCCAACATAGCCTTGGGAAGTATTCTTTATAGGTTCCAACATCTAGGTCTTTATGTCTTAAATTATGTCTTCTCTTGTGCAATTGCACCTCATAATCTTCAGGGAGATAGATCTCTCTCACTTTAGAAACCATCCCCTTCCAAGTAGAAATAGGAAGCTTTCCTTCTTTATCTATCTCATTCTATACAAAATTCCACCAAATGAGAGCTGGCCCTCTCATCCTTCATTTGGAAACCTTAACTTTTTGTGCTTCACTCACATTCTCATACTCAAAATGATTCTCCATTCCTTCAATCCACTACATCACTAACACTGCCTCTATTTTTCCATTGAATAGTGGAATTCCTTCCAAAGATTGACCACTCATGGCTTTTAGTGCCCTCAAGAAGATTTCTTCTGGCAATTCAAGGTCAGGTTCAGGGACACTTTCCTCTTCATCTTTTTCTAAGTTACCTTTATCTCCCACTTCTTTAACTTCCTCACTCACTTCCTCTATCTTAAATTCTATTATGTCAAGATTACTTTCTACCTCTTCTAGTATTTTCCTTAGGAGTCTATTCTCATCAACCTGATATTCCACCTTCTTGGCCAACTCAAAAAATGTGACCATTGTGTTCTCTCCAACTGATTCTTCTAAGGACATCAACTTCCTTAGCCCAAGTCTTGTAGGGCTTTAATACCAATTTGATAGAAGTACTCTAGCTTGCTTGCACTTATTAGTTATGAAGCTCTAGTTTCCTAACACACCAAGAGGCCTAATATCTTTACTAGGATCTTCAAGTCCTTTTAAATCTCTCCTAGGACTCTTTTTAAGGTATTTGAAATTTGAAAAACTCATTTTTCCTTCACTAGATGCTCTATCAACTCCAAAATGTTTGCTAGTGATGCAGAGGATCTAGAGTTCTAGTGTTTCCTCCTTAAAAAGTGATTATCACCTCTCCTAAACATACAATGGTCTACTAATATATGTGATTTCCACAAAATTGGATCTCCTAGACCCTCCCTACTAAATTTCCTCTTATGTATAGTTGATTTGGAAAAGACACAAAATTCACACAATTCCAACTAGTCCAACTAGTTCATCAATCCCCTTGAATATTCACTAGAGCTTCCCCTAGAACCCCAAACCCTTGTTTAGAATATTTCCCATAAACCTAATAGAATATTTCCTATGTTATTGACACATTAAAATTCCATTGGAAACATTTCCAACACTTTTGGATACTCCAACAATCCAATTCTTGTCATTTTGCACTAGTAGGCCTAATTAGTCCTATTTCTAGTAGGTCAATTTTCACTGTTTTGAGCCAAATGCTCAAAATTATCCCAAAAAACCTCATATAATACCTTATAAATCTGAAATATATCCAATATCCCTTCAATAATCCAAAACCATATTTTCTCAAGGTACCCACAACCCTAATTTCTATCAGGCCCTAATTTTTAGCCTCTGGACCGGTAAGTGCAATATGTCTTCAATTTGGTCTTCAAACTTCATTTCACCATCTACCAAATTTTTATCCTTCAAGGAAAAACATTACATCTTTTTTTTATTCCACTAAGTCATCCATCGAAGATAATGGGTACTCTGCTCAATCAAGTCTTTACCCTGTCCAGGCTCACCTACTTCTAGCACTTAGCCATAGGGCTTCACTCCAGGTCTAGGAATTCAATTGAAAGAACCAAAAGGAAAAAAAGAACATTATGTAAAGACCCTAAAACATCATCCCACATGGTTTCATCCATTTTCAATTGTGGATGCTTAGGTTAGAGCCATTTTGGTTCCTGCAACTTTGTAAATTGAACTTGCATATACAGTCACCTAAATCATAATGTAACTCCACACAAACTTAACTTGAAATAAAAATAATATATGAAAAAGAAATATATTACAATAAAATACATCCCCATGGGGTCAGTTCACCTAATCTAGTCCGTACACAGTCGTATAGAATGCAGAAAACATTGCAAATTACAATGAAACTCATAAATCCATTCGTACTGAATAATCAAAAAATTAATTTCCAATCAAAAAATCCATTAACCTTTTAAAAATCATAAATCTATGCTCAAATATCCAGTCATGGGTTGTTAGAAGCACTCAAACCTCCATATGAAACTTTTTGCAAAAAGTTGCAAAAGTTGCTCGAGCAACTTTTGAGCATTTTTGCTCTTTAACCATTTTAGTCAACTTGATGCATTTTGACCACTCCTCTGACCCTAGGTATGATAATTAGGGTCCTAGAAAAGACTAAAACCTCAATTTACTCAAAAATTGCAACTTTTACCATTCTAGGCCAAAATGACCACATTGTCACCTAGGAGCACTTTTGATGTTACAAACATGAAAATGCACAAGTTAGAATCCCACTTAGTGGATCTTATTAAAAACCAAAAAAAGCTCCTAAGACAATCCTAAAACACACAAATCACATCAAAAAGGGATATTCTCTACACCATACACTCGTGGTACAAATAACTCAAGTCCTTTGAGTTAGGAGGTCTTCAATGGTGACCTCATGCTTCAAAATGTCTTCTTCAATCATCCAAGTGGCCTCAGATTCAGGTAGTCCCTACCACTTTACCAGATAGTCTTTGTAAGTACCCTTCTTATTCCTCTTAATCACCTTGCAATCCAGTACACTATCCAATTGCAGAGGGTGTGTGGTAGGCAAATCTTTAACCCAATATTCTTCTCCCAACTCTGAAAGAGTTAGTTGACTAGTTTATGAGGGTAGACCCTTATAGGGATACATATCACATACATTAAAAATGGGTGAGATGCCAAAATTTAGAGGCAACTCCACCTCATATGAATTTTTTCCATATTTATATAATATCCTCAATGGTCCTATCTTTTTCATCAGCAACTTAGTTGGCTTACCCTTAGGTAGTCTTTCCTTTCTGAGGTAAGAAAGTACCAGATCCCCCACCTTGAATTGTAAATCCCTCCTTGTCTTGTCTGCCTTGGCCTTATATTTTTGCACTTGTTGTTGCAAAGTCTTCTTGACTTGATCATGCAGCTCTTTCATTTTCTTTGCAAATGATTCACCTTGTGCACTCCTCTTGTCCTATGGACTGAGATCACTCCACTCCAAGATCCCTCTAGGATTAGTCCCATAAACTATCTCAAATGTGATTTTTTTCAGTACTCCTATTAATGGAGTCGTTATAAGCATATTCTTCCTATCCAATAATATGATCCCATGATTGTCCATGTTGCTTAGTTAAGCATCTCAATAGGTTTCCTAAAGACTTATTAATTACCTCAGTTTGTCCATCTAACTGAGGGTGATAGGAAGAAGAGAAAGATAATTTTTCCCTAACATCTTCCAAAGAGTCCTCCACAAGTGACCCACAAACTTACCATCCCTATCACTTACTATGTTTAATGTCAATCCATGGATTCTCACTATCTCTCTGAAGAATAGCCCTGCAATATGTGAAGCCACATTGGTTTTTTTGCAAGGAATAAAATGTGTCATCTTCCTAAACCTGTCCACCACTAAAAACACATTGTCATCTCCCTTTGGTGTCTTTGGAAACCCCAAAATTAAGTCCATACTCAAGTACTCCTAAGGTCTCTCAGGTATGGATAGGGGTTGATACAATCCAATTTTTCTATTGTGTCCTTTTTCCCTCTCACATATCTGACATGTGACTATAACCTAGGCCAATAGTAATACCTATTCACTTTCTCAAGTGTCTTGTCCACTCCAAAGTGGCTTCCCAAGCTTCCTTAGTGTTTCTCCTTGACTATTTTCTCCCTCATTGAGCACTGGGGTATACACATTAGGTGTCCTTCAAACAATAGTCCCTTGTGCATCATATAATCAGTAAACTCCACTTTGAATCTTTGTTAAAACTTCTCACATTCTTTAAAGGCATCTTTGGAATCTCTGTCTTCTTTGTAGAGGAATTTGAAGTCATTCATTCCCACACTCTGTAATTGTATTTCTTGTATGGTTAGTACTCTTCTACTAAGAGCATCAACAATCTTGTTTCTAACTCCTTTCTTGTGTTTGATGAAAAATGTGTATGCTTTCAAATATTCTACCCATTTAGGGTGCCTATGATTTAACTTCTCTTTCCCATTCAAGAAACTAAGGGCATGGTTATCTTTGTAGACCACAAATTCCCTAGGTAGGAGATAATGCCTCCACTTTTTGAGTTCTTGCACCATTTCATACATCTCCAAATCATAGGTAGAGTAATTTTGTTTGGCCTCATTCAACTTCTCTGAGAAGAATTCTACAGGGTGTCCCTCTTTGTTCAACACTGCCCCAATGGCTAGTTTACTAGCATCACACTCCACCACAAATAAATGATTGAAATTTGGGAACCTAAGAGTAGGTAGTTCTGTTATTATTTTCTTCAACATTTCAAAGCCTTGATGTTTTTTTGTTGTCCACTTGAGCTGACATTTGATGCCTCCCTTAATAGTGTTGAGGATAGGTGCACATACATTAGTAAAGTTTCTCACCAACTTCCTATAGTAGGAGGCTAATCCATGAAAACTTCTAACATCTCCTATGGATGTAGGTGTTGGCCATTCCCACATAGACTTGACCTTATCAAGATCTATATTCATAAATCCATTAGCAACCACAAAACAAAGATATACTATTTCAGTCTGCAAGAACTCACATTTTTCCTGATTGATCATAAATTTCTCTTGGTGTAGCCTCCTCAATACCATATCCAAGTTTTTCATGTGGTCCTCCTTAGACCTACTAAATCTATAAAAATGTCATCAAGATATACTATTACAAACTTACCTATGTAATCTGCTAGCACTTCATTCATAAGCCTCATGAATGTGCAAGGTGCATTTTTTAGACCAAAGGGCATTACAATCCACTCATACAGCCCTTCATTTTTTTAAAGGTTGTCTTCCATTCATCACCAGGCCTAACTCAAATTTGGTGATACCCTGACTTCAAATCCACCTTGGAGAAACAATAAGAACCTCCCAAGCTGTCTAGCAAATCCTAAAGCTTGGGCATGGGAAATCTATATCTGATGGTGATCTTGTTAATATCCCTAGAGTCATAGCGCATCCTCCATTTTTCATCCTTCTTAGGTGCAAGGACATTTGACACAACACAAGGACTCAAACTCTTCCTTATTAGCCCTTTCTGCTACAAATCCTGAATCTATTTTTCTATCTCTGTTTATGACTTGGTGTCATCTTATATGCTGCCTTATTAGTCATATAAGCTTTGGGTATGAGGTCTATCTGATGTCTCACATCTCTCATGGGTGTCAATGCACTAGGAAATCCATTATCCACTATTTCATGGTACCTTTCAAACAGTGCTTGTACCTGTGGTGGCATCTTGGCTTTCTCCTTGGTCTTCTCCTTTGGCTTCACTATCACTACACAAAAGACCCCTCTCTCCTTCTTCATAACCTTTAGAAACTCCTTTCCACTCAAGAGCAACAAACTTTTTCCCATATGCTTCTCCTCATTAGGTTCTTGTAAGGGATCCATTTGAAAATTATTTCCTTGTTTAGTAATCACATAGCTATTCTTTTCACCATCATGAATGGCTTCCACATCATATTGCCATGGACATCCTAGAAGAAGATGACATGCATCCATGGGAAATATGTCACATAGGACCTTGTACTTATACTCTCCTATCTCAAACTCCACCATAGTTTTTTCATCCACCACTATATGTTGCCCCTTGTTTACCTATGACACTTTGTAGGGGGTAGTTTGTGGTATCCTTCTTAGTTTTAGTTTATCCACCATCTTAGTTGATACTATGTTATCTGTGGATCTAGAGTCCACTATCACCTTACAGATCTTCCCGTGTGACCTACAAGTATTTTTAAACAAGTTATTTCTTTGAGGAGGTTTTGTAGTACTAGGAACTTTCAACAAAGTCCTTCTCAACATAATATTTTCTCCATCCAATACTAGTCATGCCATGGAGATTGGAGAAGTGACACTTTGTGTGTCATCCTCTTGCACCAATTGATTTATTCTTTCTCTTATAGAAGATGTGGAAGTCTTTTCAAGACACCTGCCCATTGTATGGCCGACTTGATTGCAATTGTAACAACTGTAAGTGAAGACAGAATTGGTCCTTCCTTGTGACTAGAATCTACCCCTTGGTGGCCCTCTTCCTTTGTATCCTCCTCTTTGGAATGATCCTCTATAGTGATTGCTCCCACTATTTTTAGTGGACTGAGTCTCTTCTGGTCTACTTGTGCTTTGTCCTCTGCCAAAGTTACCTCTGCCTCTGAATCCTCTATTATTATTACCCCTACCTCTTTATTGGAAATCATTCCTCCTAGCCATCTCTTCTTCTCTTAAGGCTAGTTGAAAACATTTGTGCATACTGTCAAGAGCCATCATACTGATTTCATCTTGAATTCCTTGTCTCAACCCATTAAGGTACCTTTCTACCTTTTCTACCTCCTCTTCTTGTCTTCTTTCCCTTAGGCTCAATTTTTGGATCTCCTCAGTGTAGGAACTTACTCAAAACTCCTTTTTTCTCAAGTTCTCTAACTTCTGATACATTTAAATCTCATAATCTGTGGGTAAGAATTAAGCCCTCAACTTTATCTTCATTCTATCCCAAGAAACTATCTTCTTCTTACCAGTAGTTACACTATCATCTTGCATCATATTCAATCACACCAATGTAGATCATTTGAGGAGTATGTGCATGATCATGGTATGCCAAATTAGGCCCTTAAGTGGCAATGAAAATTTAGAAAATCAAGTTTAGGAAAGTTGACGTAAAAATTTGAACAAGTTATCAATCTTATATGAAAAATGTGTATGAAGAGAATCTGTAGAAAATGTATTTTAGTTTCTTTTTTACAAGCCATTTTTATAAAAAATTATATTCTATATGGTGATATTTCAAATTTATATATAGTAGTATGAAAATTTCAGGAAAAAGATAAGAAGTAGGTGTATGTCTAACCACCTTAAACACAATAAAATGATAATATTTTTTTACAAGATTATATATATAAGTAGTAGACTCATGTCTGGATGTGACACATATTTTTTTGTAATTTTTTTGTAAGTAAATAATTAATTATGATATTTATACTACAACTTTTCCAGAATATACAAAATTTCATGTCTGACCATCTTAACTTACTCTAAACCTCATCAAATTGAAAAAAAATTCTTTTTTTATTGTAGTAGGCAAAGCATAGAATGTGAATCATGTTTAGGATTTCAAAAATGTTATAATGTTTGAAAGTTATAGTTATTTTTCAACCAGTCTATCAATCAAGACTAAAAAGATAATAAGTAGGTGTATGTCTGACCACCTTAAACACAATCAAATGATAATATTCTTTACTAGATTGTAGATATAAGTAGTAGACTCATGTCCGGATGTGATGCATATTTTTTTGTAATTTTTTTCCAAGTAAATAATTAATTATGATTTTTATTCTACAACTTTTCCAGAATATAAAAAATCTCGTGTTTGACAACCTTAACTCAGTCTAAACTTAATCAAATTGAAATTGTTTTCTTTTTTTCTTATAGTAGGTGAAGCATAGAATGTGACACATGTTTTAGATTTAAAAAATGTTATACCATTTGAAAGTTATAGATAATTTTCAACCAGTCTAGCAATCAGGACTTCTTTTTCACATCACCACTTTTTGGCATACCATGATCCTACACATACCCTGAGTCTAGCCTTGGCATAACTGAATCTCTTCTCCACTGACACTTCTTTATATTCAAATGTGTTTTCTTTGGCCTCTAGCCAATCCAATAACTCTTCACCATTCAATCTTCCACAATAGTAAGGTATGTGTTCCATACTATCCTTGTTACGAGACTTAAAGGCATCTAAGAACACTTTCTATTCTTTATCCATCTCCACTTCTCTTCCTTTTCCAATTGTCTCTCCAGTCTGTCTTCCATCCTCCTCATCACTTTCATCGCCCTATTTAGTTACTTTCCTCTTACCCTTTATCTCTGTAAAATTGGCCTTTGCCAATGATTTTGGACCAAGTCTACTATGGCATATTTTCTTATTTCCTTGGGTTGCATGTTTTCAACCTTGTGGCTTTCCTCCCCATAAAAAATACACTAAACTTAAAGAAATTCTGGCTTTGATACCACTCTGATGCAGAGGGTCTAGAGTTCTAGTGTTTCCTTCTTACAAAGTGATTATCACCTCTCCTAAACAACCAATGGTATACTCCTCTATGTTATTTCCACTGATTTGGATCTCCTATAACCTCCCCACAAAATTGCCTCGTAGGTATAGTTTATTTGGAAAAGACCCAAAGTTCACACAATTCCAAGTAGTCTAACTTAGTTCATCAATCCCCTTGATTCTTCACTAGAGATTCCCCTATAACCCAAAAAAATTTCTTAGGATCTTTACCATACACCTCATATACAATTTAATATGTTTTTTACACATTAAAAGTCCATTTCCAACATTTCCAACACTTCTACATACTCCAACAATCCAATTGTTGTCATTTTGCACTAGTAGGCCTATTTTTAGTAGGTCAATTTTCACTGTTTTGAGACAAATGCTCCAAATTCTCCCAAACAACCTCATACAATACCTTATAAATATGAAATCTATCTAATATCCCTTCAAGAATCCAAAACCATATTTTCTCAAGGCACCCACAACCCTAATTGCTACCAGGCCCTAGTTTTCAGCCTATCTTTTAGGCCTCTGGACCAGTCAGTGCAATATGTCTTCAATTTTGTCTTCAAACTTCATTTCACCATATACCAAATTTTTATCCTTCAAGAAGACACATTATGTCTTCTACACATTTCACTAATTCATCCATCCAAGATCATGGGTGCTCTTCTCAATCCAGTCTTTACCCTATCCAGGCTCACCTACTCCTAACAGTCAGCAATAGGGCTTCACTCCAGGTCTAGGAATTCAATTGAAAGAACCAAAAGGAAAAAAAATAACACTATTTACCAAACCTAACCTATCATCTCACATGGTTTCATCTATTTTCAAACGTAGATTCTTAGGTTAGAGCCATTTTGGTTCCTGCAACTCTCCAAATTGAACTTGTACACACAATCACCTAAATCCTAATATAAATCCACACAAAATTAACTTGAAATAAAGATACTATATGAAAAATGAATCTATTACAATACACTACATCCCTATGGGTTCATATCACCTAATCTAATCAGTACATAGCCATACATAATGCAGAAAACACTATAAATTACAATGAAACTCAAAAATCCATCCCTACAGAATGATCACAAAATTAATTTACAATCCAAAAATCCATTAGAATTTTCAAAATAATCAATCCATGCTAAAATACCCAAGCATGGGTGATTACAACCACTCAAACCTCCATATGAAACTTTTTGCAAAAAGTTGCAAAAGTTGCTCGAGCAACTTTTCAACATTTTTGCTCTCTGACCATTTTAGTCAAATCGATGGATTTTGACCACTCCTCTAACCCTACTTAGGATACTTAGGTTCCTAGAAAGGAATAAAACCTCAATTTACTCAAAAATAGCAACTTTTACCATTCTAGGCCAAAATGACCACATTGTCACCTAGGAGCACTTTTGCTCTTACAAACATGAAAATGAACAAGTTGGAATCCAAATTAGTGGACCTTATTACAAACCAAAAAAAATTTGTAACATAACCCTACAACACTCAAATCACATAAAAAAGGGAGGTTCTCTATACCACCTAGCTTCTTACTCCTTACCTTGAATTCAACTACAACTCACCTCCTATACTTCATGAGATCTTGTAGAAGTGGGGACTTGACAAACCTATTTGTAACCTTATTATCTTTATCAATATTGAGTTATTCAAGACTCTTCTTCCTTACCAATTCAAGAAAAAAGTATCAAATTTGTCCTACTAAAATTAAGCCCAAATGAGGTCTCCATATCTAATTTTTCGGGCTTTTCTACAATTTTGTCCTTAGGGACCCTAGAACTTAAGTTTGGAATATTTTTTCAAATGTGAAACCCTAAGGTTTTTTGTTGGTATTATGTCCTTATGCCTCCATATAGTACCCTATCCTCACCATGAGGGTTTCTTAAGGATTTTAAGGTCTTCTTGGGTTACTCTGATGTATAGAGGAAAATTCAAGGCTGTATCTCTTCAAAAAGGCTCTGTCTAGTCCCAATTCACGTCTCCAAATTCTTGGGTTAAATATTTTAATCCACCTCTACAAGAAAACAACTCATTAAAAACTTGTTACTAGTCGGGCCGTTTTCAATGCTCGCCTAGGGAAAAGGCTTTAAAATGCCAAATGAAAGTTTTAGGACTCCTTCTTGGCTATGTACACTATAAATTGTCTCTACTACCACGACCCAATAGTTCATAATGAGTCCATAATGGGATTCTATTGAGGATCCATTTACTCACAATTACTTATTTATAGGCTAGTGAACTAGCTAAACAAAACTAAATTCACACAGAGTAAGAAACCTCTTTAAAAGACTCAAAAATTACACAAAATGAAAAAAGACAATCAAGTATAACACAATCTAATCCAAAGAGTTAGGATTCAATCCATTGGAGTCAATTCTTCATTAATTAATTTGAACTGTTATACAAAAGCATTGAATAGTAACAACAAACTTTCTCCAAAAAACCTTCTATTCTCCAACTAACCTTTTATTTGGGTTTCAAAAGTTTTAAATACCCCTCTAACATGTGTCTATGTTTTATAGGTCAATAAAATACCTATTTTAATCATTAATCCTACCTAGGTCAAAAGTTGTGATGCAACTTTGCAAAGTTGTGAAAGTTGTCATGACAACTTTTGAGCAACTTTTTCATTCTTGCATTTCTTTCCTAGTGTAATCTTTTAAACCTCCTTTTGGCCCATAATAAAACTTATAAAACTATTACATAGGATTGTTTTCATCAATTCCTTTCATTTTGAGTCATTTTGAGTCTTTTTACCGCTTTGACCTTATTCCTTGCACTCTGACTGTACAACCTATTAGGTACTACCTAGTTCTTCAAAGACTTAGCTAGAATAGATAAAATCTAGCCCAATATAGCTACCTCATCACACTCACTAGACCCTCTTTGAGTCTTTATTAAACCTCTAACCTGGCTATGGTTAGTACAAGCCAAAATTCAATAGGACACTTAGCCAAAGTCCTAGGTGCTCTTGCTCCATTGTGCATCCCCAAATGATCCATGAGACTAAGTCTTATCATAGAGAAGCATAGTGGAGCCATCGTAGGTCACGTTGTTCTGGACAAAAAAATTTGGTTAGTAAAGAGGAATTTATTTTGGCCATAGTTTCAAGTCAATGTTAGATTTTTTTTGAGAAACGTGTTATTTGTCAAAAATAAAATGGGAGATCTACTAATGTAGGGCTCTATCAACATTTTACCATCCCATCAAGGCCATGGGAAATAATAAGTATAGATTTTGTATTAGCTGGTCTTCCTATGACAAAGAGGGGGTATGATAGTATTTTTTTAGTGGTAGATAGGCTAAAAAATATGTCTCATTTCTTGTCATGTAATACCACATATGATTCCTCCTATGTTGTGGACCTCTTCTTGAATAAGTTTGTTACATGGGTTACCATTTAAAATTATGGAAAATAAAGTTTTGAAGTTCATAGGGAACTTTTGGAGGACATTATAGACAAAAATTTGTACCAACTTGGATTTTTCATCAGCATACTATCCTCAGACGGATGGTAGAAATTAGGTAGCAAATGAGGCTCTAGGAAACTTGTTAATATGTTTAACTAGAAAGCATGGTGAGAAGTGGGATGTGGTGTTTCCTCAAGTTTAATTCTCTTATAATGACACAGTGAACATAAGCATTGGTCGTTCATCTTTTCATGTTGTATATTGTCTACATGAAAGGGGTGTACTAGAATTAAGAGATCTTCCTCAAGGAGAGCCTATTAGTGCAGATGGGGAATATTTTTCCACAACCATCAAAGAAGTGTAGGAACAAGTAAAGTTACAGTTAAAAAAATCTGCAAAAAAGTATAAACAATATGTTGACCAAAAGAAGAGAGATGTTCAGTTCAGTATTGGGGACTTAATATGGTTTCATATAAAGAAAGAAAGACTTCCAGAGGGAAGGTACACAAATATCATGAAAAGGAAGATTGGGCCCTGTCATATTATCAAGAAGTGTGTACTAAATTCATATGAAATATAAATTCCTGGTGACATTGGTTTGTCTCCACTTTTCAATGTTTATGATTTAACCCCATACAACTGTAATGTGGAGGCATGTGATAGTTCCCAATTACTAGAATCCCATATATATGATGATATATAAAAACATTATCCACCTACCTTAGACAAGATCTTAAACACTAGAATAGAAAAGAAGACTATATATAGATAATACAAGGAATAACTGGTAAAATGGAAGGGTAAGCCTGATTGTAAATCACTCTAGGTAAATAAATGATAGATAAAAGATCATGGGGTAGATTCTCAAAACCTCATCTCAAGTGGGCTTGAGATGTCTGCTCCTGGGGAGTATGGTGCAGGAGCACCCACCTATGATCAAATCAAGGAAGAAATGCATGAAGGATATTATAGAGGAGTTAGGAGTGTTTTGATGGTTTCATTATAATGTTTGTAATAAGGATTTTCCCCAATATGTATCTCATTGTCCTAGAATGGTGTATTATAACCCACCATGGACATCAGAGCCAAGGGGAATTAGCTATGTTTCTTACGGGGTCTAGATTCCTTCTAGGACTATTTTTAGTGTTTTCAAGAAGTTGTAAAAGACCCATGTCATGGAGGATCCAATTGCTAGGAGAATGCAACTTTTCTAGCAACATTGTAAAAGTTGTCAAACATGCAATTTTGCATTTTGACAATTTTTCTTTTCAAGTTTTGCATTTTGATCCCAATGGATCCCAACTTTAAAATGGTGGTTAGGAACCACTAGGGATGGTCATATATATCCAAAATAATTTATTTTGAAAGTGTTGGGATGATTGCACAGAATTGAAGCTTTAAAAGAAAATAAAAACTTGTTGAGATTTCTTGTAGAAACATGTGGTATAGACATGTACAGACTAACTGGGGTCTTAGAATGAATTGGAAATTTTTTACACATCCATAAATTTCACTCTCATTTGGTTTGGTGAGTTGAAGTGCTTTATAACAGAAGTTGTGTGTTTTTCTTGTGCACTCATGTGAGAAGTCCATTAATCTAGGGATATTTGATTCAAATGGCCATAACATGTATATCCACCATTGGAAATTGATGATTCTTTAGGGAATACAATTTATTCCCATGTAATTTATGTTTCAAAAATATTTTATTGTGGAGATGTAGGGATCAAGTGGAAATATGATGCCCTCGGTAGACATTTGGATGTGGTGACCTACTGTCTTGTTGAAGATGTTGAGTTTTTGTTAGATTGGTGTCATGCCAAGGGATATCCATTTGGATTTGGAGATTTTTTGGATCCCCCTTGATATTAATATTTTTTTTGGTAAAATAGTGAGTTGTGGTGGTGGTTCCTTTGTAAAATTAGGCCTAATTACCCCTTTAGGTCTCTCTACATCTACATATTTGAGTCTCTTTTTTTGAGGGTCAAAAGAAACTAGTTTATGAGAGTGTGGAGATCCCAAAAGGGTATCATAAACTAGGATTTAATTTTTTGGTCCTTTGGAAAAATTGGTATTGAGTCCTAAAACATAGTCAGATAGGGCTACTAACTTTATCATGGTCTTGTGAAGCAAGGGTTCATAGAAGAGTTGTAAAAAATATTATAATGAATATGTTGAGTGGTTCAAACATTATTGTGACTAAATAAAAGGAATTTGAGTCATCATAAGTTGAGGGGGAATTTGATGATTATTTAGAAGCCCTTGGGCCCTAAGTGGGAAGGAAGTGTTGTGAAGGAACCAATGATCCATGTCCTATGCTGTATAGGGATGATTTGGGTTAACATCATGGGATGTTTGGAGAAATTATCTTAGGGTTTGGAGACTTTCATGAGTTCCCCAATCCTTAAGGGACAATAGTGTGCTACGGGATAAGATACCTAAGTTGTGGAAACCTCTGCATCTATTTCTTCTTGACATTGAAAATTTACTAAAACCTTTTACATCCATGTTAAATAAAAATGCATCTTTCAATTGGAATAGAAAAGGAAATAATAGATTTCAAGCCATCAAGGAAGGCTTTTCATCATCCCCAACACTGATGAATCCAAACTTTCAGAACGATTTTATACTATATGCATATGGAAGTCTTGAAATAATCTTTGTAATTCTAGTGCAACAAAATGAAGAGGGCTTGGAGAAACCTATATCTTTCTTTAGAAAAGGTCAACAAGAATATGAACAAAGGTGCAGTAATCAAAAGCCTTAATAATTTTAGACATCTAATCTCCAACATCAAGGTTCATTTGATGGTTTCTCATCCTAGTGTCAAGGAATTTCTTCTTACAAAGGATTTGAATGAGAATAGAGATGGTTGGATTACAAAAGTAATGGAGTTTGATGCGGACATAAAAGTAACAAATCTGGTCACAGGAAAAGGGTTGTGTTAACAAATGGTTGAACCTATCCAAGAAGATGAAAACCCAAAGGTGGCAATGCTAGTCCAAACCCATGAAGCTAAGGATAAAGAATCAACAAGTTGGCTTAAAGAGATGAATCATTTCATGCACATGAGTGAATGAACACCTAATCTAAACAAAGACAAAAGAAGGTATTTTACCTATTCCAATCTATACCTTATGTTTTAATTGATAGTGTACTTTTCAATAAGGACCGTAATGGAGTAATCTTGAGATGTGTTCCCAATGATCAAATAAATATAATACTCTCACAATTTCATGATGAGCCTGTTGGAGCTCATTATTTAGTTGGAACTACAACTTGGAAGATCATGAGGGAAGGATATTATTGGCCTACCTTGTTTAAGAATGTTCATTCTTGGGAAAGGAAATATGTAAAATGTACCATGTTTGCAGGAAAGGAAAGATTATCATCATTACCTTTGCAACCTATTCCAGTAGACCAACATTTTATGATATGGGGTGTTGATTTCATGGGATTTATCAATCCTCCATCAAGTTATGGTCACAAATGGATCCTCAATGCAATTGACTACTTTACAAGATAGACTAAATTAGTGGCTTCAAAGGAGGCCAATGAAACTACTATCCCAAATTTCTATGAGGATATTGTAACTAGGTTTTGTGTACCTGATTCAATCATATTAGATAATGCCTTAGCATTTGTTGGATTGAGGGTCACTAATTGGGCTGTAAAGAATGGAATATACCTCAATACTTATTCAAACTACTATCCCCAAGATAATTGATTGGTTGAGTCTACTAACAAGAATCTGATCAATCTCATCATGAGGGCTCTGAAGGATAAACAAAGAGATTGGCATTCCAAAATGAAATAATCCTTATGGGATTATAGGATAACACCTAAAAAAATTATTGGTAATTCCCCTCATGTCTTTGTATATGGAAAAGAAGCTAGGCAGCCCATTTCAATAGAGCTAAAAGCATTAGACTTAGCAAATCAACTAATTTTGTTTAAAGAAGCTGACCCAATGGGGTAAGATATTATCAATTAATGGAGCTAGAGAAAGCCAAAAATAAAGAAAATAAGAACTTAGTATCATCAAATTTAAACCAAGAACTTCTTTGAAAAGAAAGAAAATCTCAAAGTTTTCAGAGAAGGGGACCTAGTCCTAAGGCAGGATGAATTGAAGAACAAGCTAGGCATCCATAATAAATTTGATAGCATATGGAGTGGTCAATTCCTGAAAGAAGAGAGAAAAGAACACAATGCTTTCTAGCTGGAAAACATGGAAGGAGAAGTTATACCTATACTAGTGAATGGTATGCACTTCATGCCATTCTTTGAGGTATGACATCTTTAGTACTCTATTATAATAGGTTTCCAGTTTTCAATAAAGTGATCTTACACAGATTGTTTCAGCTTTAAGCCTTGTAGGTCTTAGATTTCCATCTTTTAATAAAGTGTTTTTTTAGAAACACATGTTGTTTAGGTCAAGTACCAATTCCATATGCACTCACTACATAACTCCAAGGAAGATTAGGCATATTGATTCTGAGTACACACCTATTATTCTTAATATGGGACTTGATCCCATCAGCCATAAAACTATTTTGGAATGAAAACCTAGTTGTTACAGTCATTATGGTTTTTTTCTTGTATATTTAGGGTTTATTGTTAATGAATCACTACCCAATGGATGGACAAGGCTACTAGTATTTTTGGTTTAGCAGGAAAACATGCCTCTGAGGTTGCCAATTATGTTACCAAAATTCCCCACCATGAAGGGAATTTTACTAAGTATAGTCTAGAGCATATCGATTAAATGGGCTCCTATAAGGCTGTGAGCCCAGCATGCCATGGAGGTACCAAATATGACCCTTGGGAAATCTTCTACAATATCTTCATACACCATTAAAGGAGTATGATCAGATAAAAAAGAAGTAAAATTGTTAAAGTGTGCAGTGAGGCATGCAAGATAGAGAAAAGGCTACAAGGACTTATCCCACATTCACGGTGTGAGTGAGTTATAAGTCATTTATAAAAAATAGCATGTGAATTAAAGGTATCCAAAAGGCCGGTTCCTTTTGGTAGAGTGACCATATGCGAGGTGGTCTCTTGGAAGCCAGCTGGTAGTCAAGGAGGACATTTTGTGGACCTGAGCAAGGCGAGCTAGGAATGATGGGGGAATGTCATGATCTCACGATCTGATAAGACAATGTGAGAGAAACATAGAGGGATAGAAAGATGTTGTCACATAGTATAGTAGCGCAGATTGAACAACTGGGCCCAGCTGACAAATGGAAAAGAGTCATAATCTTGCACTCTGACAAACCAAGGAAGAGAAAGTTCACAGTATCACGAGGTATTGTCAGGTGTCCAAGAAAAACAAAGACCGTAGTGGGTCCACAGAAGCCAGATGGCATCATGTAGTGATCCTGCAACCTGACACAAGAAGGATAGAGATAGATTACGTGATAATGACAGGACACCACGTAGCAGGGTAGCTCCAAAGGTGAGAAGATCCACTAGTAGAAGAGTGACACATGGCGGACCAACATCTTAGAAAGCACTCAAAGGAAGATTAAAAGGATAAACATATCAAATGGTGTTCGTGATCCTACCTAGAAATTTTCTCAGGTGATAAAAACCACGGGATCATGGGACATTGACATGTGTCCAGGCTGACATAAGAGTTAAAGTGATGGTGAAAAGATAAAAGGGAGCCACAAGCTGAATTAGATAAAGACATGTAGAAAGTGGGGTTGATGTGATAGTCATAAAGTATGTTGTCAGCCTAAAATTAGAGGAAAGACTACCACATCACAGTTAATGGGTGGTCAACTAAAGGTAAAGAGGTCATTAGTAATTTTTTCCAAATGGTGGAAACGTGGTGAAATCTATTCTTTATGCATGCAAGGGGTTGACTGAGGTTTTAACTATAGTCCAGTAAAGATAAAACCCTCCATTTTTGCATTCCATTCATATGGGACTAAATACAGGAGTTATAAACCATGATCAAATGTAGTAACATCAATGCAACATAAATTTAACGTCAGTTTAGAAAGATACATTGATCAGTCAACATCAAAGACAGGTGGAAATAATATTTTGCATGACTTTTGGGCCAGAGATATAAATGAAATCCTGAACCCTTCTTCCTTTTGTCGTTAAACCTCTTCATCCCTTGATAAATCATGATGTTCATGTCCAGTTCATCTGATGTAAAGCTTTGAAATTAGAGTTTGTTTTCCTTTAAATAGAAGTCTAGGATTAGAGTTAAAGGTTCCCACATCTAGAGAAAGAATAACAGAAGTGATTTAGATAGTGTGATTTTCTTGAAGACTATGGAGCCAATTGTAATTATATGATAGCACTTCCTTTTAAGCATTGAATAAACATCATATTTTTGACAAACCTTATTTGAATTCACTTCATTGTATGCGGTTTTGGATCTGATATCTACTTGTGAAATATTTGTTCTTTGAATCATACAAGTTCATGTATTTGTTAACATCTTTGAATGGATATAATTTCTCCCTATATTGGTTATAAGTTGTGGTTTCTTTGAATTTCTCCCTTATATGGCTAAGTGTGAAGATTTCTCATCCTCCTAGCATGTACTTGAAAGAAACTATGAACTCTCCTTATGAAACACTGATGCATGAGTTGTCCAATCATCAAATTTGTGTCAATTGCTTCAAACGGTCTTCCTTCAAGAACTCCTTAGTCAATAGAGATGGATTGCACTTAAATCATCGTTGGTGTATCACCTATTACATTAGATTGGTTCAAGTTTTCAATTTTTTTCCCTTCTATATCTCTGAACTCCCTTTTCCCATCCAAGTTTAGTATCAAGAAGTAACCAACCTAGAATCTGGAGAATAACTCCATCCATAGGAAATCCCACTGCCTTTGGATTGTTTCCATTTTGTCTTCGAATCCTTGATTCTAGCCTTCAAAGAAATACTAAGGGGATGCAATTTCATGTCTTAACATGTCCTACATCCCCTAAGGACCCCTTATGTAACATAGTGGGTCATAAGGGGTCATAATGGATACTAAGGGGTCTGAGGAAACATTAATGCATCCTAAGGGGTCCTAAATGGTCTTAGGGTTCATTAATGGGTCATATGACCCCTTATGATCCCTTATGATACATAATGGGTCCTAATGGGTCTTAATGTTTACTAAGGGGTCCTTGGACACAATAATGGGTCTTAAGCGGTCATAAATTGTTGTAGGACTCATTAATGGGCCCTACAACCCCTTAGGATCACTTACATTACATAATAGATCCTAAGGGGTCTTAATGGGTACTAGGGGGTCCTAGGAAATATTAATGGGTCCTAAGGGGTCCTATGACTCATTAATGTGTCATATGATCCTTAAGACGCCTTGGACCCCTTATGATACGTTATGGGTCCTAAGGGTCATAATGCATACTAAGTGGTCCTAGGGCATATTAATAAGTCCTAGGGGTTTCTAAATTGTCTTAGGTCCTATTAATGGGTCGTGCAATCACTTAGGACCCCTTATGATACATAATGGGTCCTAAGGGGTCCTAATACTTTCTAAGGGAGCCTAGGACACATTATTCAGTCCTAGGGGGTGCTAAATATTCTTAGCACCCATTAATGGACCCTAAGGGGTCCTACA